>CATNWA010015634.1:180000-332500 GCA_951230385.1 Staurois parvus | reverse complement strand
CCATGTGGTGTCGCAGGAACCCATAGCCTTATTTTCAGGACGTACGTGTGCCGAAACGCACGGAAGGTGTCAAGTTTGTGATCAACTTCCTCCAGTATCTGCTTGGGGTTCTAAATTTGTGTCCCCACCATTGCCTTTCCAAAAGTTTTCAAGTAAAATCTACATTCTTGCAGCAACCAAGACTGAAGTAAACCTTCTACATGGGTTCAACATGACCAATCTGAAGATAACTCCTGGGTGTTGAAAGAATTAGATTTTGACCCAATGATGCATCTTTTCATTTCAAGTCCTGAAAGAATTCTGGTGCTTCTGTATGTTGGTGGAAGGCTCTTTGAGCCTTCCGAGGGTTTTTCTTTTCATTCTTGTGCCCATGGGAAAGACCTGTGCTTCCTTTTCCCTCGTTTTGGTACCTAGGTTTAGGCACACGTTGTTGGTGGTTGCCCGAGCAGGTGGTCAAGAAGGGCTGCAGCTAAATCACCAGAACCTGCCCCAGTCACAGTGGAAAGATATTCCTGGCATGGACTTGGTCTATACACTTTTGCCTCTTGATGGAAGAAGTGAATACTATTTCATATACAACCCTAGACATGTTTTTGGTGCAAGCATAATTGGCACAGCAGAGATGAACACGTATGGGGCTTTTGGCGTTTGCTTGGATAAAGGTATAACATTTAAATCTCTGCGTGTCACGTGTGTGAATGGGAATGGCTAAGAAACCTCATAGACCAATGGAAATAGATTTTGATAACCCTTTGAGAAACACCCAATGCTGTCTTTTATGCAAGAAATTTAAAAATGGAGGCCTATAATTAGGACTTTGAAGGCTTTAAAAAAACGTTTCAGGCTCCTTGCTGCCGCACATATAGGCTACGCGTGAGCAGGGTGCAGCGTGGCGTGCCGGCAGCAGAGATCACACAGGCTTGGTAATATGAATTGTATGTTGTACATGTTCCACCAAGCTACAACTAGGCCTGGTGGGTGCACACAGCCACCCGGAGCCACTTGCAGGATGCACAGTGGCCAGGGCTGCAGTTAGATACTGCAGAGCCATTACAGCCAACCTGACCCCCCCCCCCCCCCCCCCCCCAAAAAAAAGTTCATTATGCTTCAGTTATTAATGAACACAGTGATTGGTACGGACCCCTCATTGTGTTCAGAAGAGTAAGGGGCCGGGTAAATGTGACACTTTAACCAGACCCTTCCCTCACTCTTCATCCCGAAGGACCCTTTGTGTACATGCAGCTGCTGGAGGGTAGGAGAGGATGGAATCCAGTAGTGTGTGGGGCACCTGGTCATCGGGGGGGGAAATATATGGTGCACAGGGAGGGTGATGGGGGTGTTCAAGGGGAGGGGGAATTACTGGAACTGATCACCTGTGTGTCTCTCTGCAGCAGCTGAAGCCAGAGGGAGGGAGAGAAGAAGCCAGATATCAGCTGCTGCATAGAAAGCCATACAGGGGATCTGTTCCAGATTGGCCTCCTCTGCCATACCAATCACCTTCCCTGCCTACATCCAATTCACCCAGCTCCCTGGGCTCCAAAGAGGATTGGTGGTACCCCCTTATCCACAGCCATGACTACAGAAATTCTGTAGCTTGAACAATGCTGATGACTTCTGCAATGAGCAACTGAAATGTGGCCTGGATAGTCCAACCCAAATGGGAGGCTTCCTTAGTGGACTACATGGTAGTGTAGTCCCTGCACTTTCCCTGCTCCTCCAGAACTTTTCCCTGTCTTGAAGTGCTGTCCCGAACAACCTACCCCTGCACTACCCACTCGTACAATGTGCATCAATTCAGGGGGTTGGGTTTAAATAAGCTCTGCTCTACCCAGGGGCGGACTGACCACTCATGGGGCCCCCAGGCAATAGGGGATCATGGGGCCCCTGTGTGTCCTTGCCAAAACAAAAATCCTATGAAAAAGGTACCAGGGGCATCTAATGGGGCCCACTACTAACCCTAACCGTTTTACCAACGGTTTTGTGCTCTCATGTGCTCTTGGTGAAACTTTGCGATGGTGTTTTGTGCCTCTACCACGCCTGCCAATGTCATAATGAGAATGGTATTTTCATTGGCAGGGTTCACCTAAAATATTCTGAACTATGGAGAGACTGTTAGAAAGGTAAATCCATCATTTTAGCTTTGTAATGGCCACGTTGGCTGGAAGGAAATGAATTCCGGGGGGTGGTATCTCAGCATTGTACACCAGAGTGAAGAGGAAACAAAAAAAACAATTTCTTCAAAACTGAAGGGGGGGGGGTTTTTGTTTCTGCTGTTCTGATGCCATATATGTTGTATTTCTCCCCCCCCCCCCCCTTTCCCAGTATACAATCTATGTGGGTTTAAATGTCCTGACGAGCTATTGTGCCCACAATCTGCATGTACATCTCCTGAATCTCAGACCTGCATGGTGTGGGGGAAGAAGATATTTGCGGACGTTCCAGGGAATCCACCATTTTCAATCCGGTAACTGCCCACTCATGCTTCTTGCTTCTCGAGGTGTTGACTCAAGTTTTGGCTCATTCCATTTGGAGCGATGGGATGACTACCGATTCACAGTAAAGCTAGAGGTGTTTGAGAAGAGGCTGGAGATTTCTACTGAACGTCCAGACGCTGTACTGGTAAGTAAAGGCTTAACTTTCCAACTGTTACTTGCACAGAGCATAACTTTAAGGATGATTAGTAATAAGGGTTAGGCATAAGATGACACTTGGGTAGGGGCGGGAGGGGGTTATTTACTAAAACTGGAGAGTGCAAAATCAGCGGTGGGAAGTAGAGGAAGAGAGGATGATCTGGTCTCCCTGCATCAACGGTGGAGTTTTGGTGGCTTTGGTCTTTTGCTGCACTGCTTTGAGTGACTTCACTAGTCTGGCCTCTCAGCAGTCTGGTCAGTATGCAGCAGATGTGCTCTCTCTCGCCACAGGATTCTGCCAGAGATTCAGCAGTGGGAAGTAGAGGAAGAGAGGGTGATCTGGTCTCCTTGCATCAACGGTGAAGTTTTTTGGTGGCTTTGGTCTTTGCTGCACTGTTTCGAGTGTCTTCACTAGTCTGGCCTCTCAGCAGTCTGGTCAGTATGCAGCAGATGTGCGCTCATCGGTTTCCCTCGGAGCCAAGAGGGAGCAGTCTGGTAAAAGCTATTCCACCACTCTTCTTCCTCAGAATCTCTTGGGAATTGCAATGCAAAGAGACCAATAGCCCCATTTAATGGCTGATGTTTCGGACCACAACTCCCATGACCCTTGGCATTCAGTCCATAGACTCTCAGCTATAGCTCTCCCCCCTGCTAACTGGAAGGGAAAGTGCAGCTTAACGTTCGGCATAAACTGATTTTAAAGTGGGAAATGTCTCATTCTCCATGTTTCTGTAGTCCACCACCTGGCTACACATGAATGAAATTTAAAACTTGTCATTATATAAAAGTACAGTTTTCTAAAGGTTAAAAAAAAGAATTAACTGACCACTGATGTCATGTCTTTTCTCATGTAACACATTAGCACTGTATTTTTTAATGCCTATAATTTTTTTCTAGGTTAATGGACAAAAGATGGGTATGCCAATAGTCCTTGATCATGGAAAACTAAACATAACTCATTTTGGCCTAAATGTCTTGGTGAAGACTTCCTTTGGGTTGCACGTCATCATTGGTGATCATGGCTTTGTCCACATTCAGATACCTCGTCTCTATTCTGGAATCCTAGCTGGCCTCTGCACTAACCAGCATCCCACAGAATGGTCAACCTTTAATACTCCGTCTTGGGGAACGGGGGACACGAATCTAAATTGTAGCTCCGGCAACTTGAGCAGTCCCAAACCTTGTGAGAATCAAAATATGTCCACACTTCTCACTTTGTGTCACCAAATGGTGAATTCAAGGGTATTTCAGGCTTGTCATTCTACACTGGATCCACAGCCTTTCGTTGGGAGCTGCGAGTCTGAGGTCTGTGAGACAGGCGACGTTTGCTCAGGTCTCAGTGCCTATGCATTGGCTTGTAGCATTGGAAGGGTGAATATGACTGGGTGGAGAAATCTCACTGGATGTGGTAAGTTTATTAGTTTGTAGTTCTACTAGGTGAAGAAAAAAGCACCTTGCTCATCACTGTAGGAGGTTGGGGGCTGAGGGTCATTGGGTGAAAAAGTGACTCCATCAGAAATATTGCCTCATCATTGGGATCAATATGAGAAATAGTGCCCTGTCTTTGGTGTTGGGAGGAATTATGCCCCATCATTGGTGTCAGTGGGAGAAATTACATCCCACTTTTGGTGTCAGGGGAAGGAATGATGCCTCATCGGTGTCCATGGGAGGAAGAGTGCCTTACATAAGTAAGTCTAAAGCCGACTCCTAACTCCAGTCTAGACCTTTTTTGTTGGAGTTTTGTCTCCACCAGGAACATCCCCATCACTTTTTTCTCCTGAATGGAGAAGGCACATGGACTACAAAACCGGGTTTCAGTTCAATTCATCCCCTACTGTCCAAAGCTTAAAAAAAAAAAGTTGAGGTCTGACTCTATAGATGAAAAGTTCCTTCACATATCCAACCAGTGCCCACCAGATTTTGACTTGACGAATCTCTAAAATGTAGAGCTTTCATCTTCAAATGCCCGTAAAACATGGCGGCACAGATCTTAAAATACACCATTCCTGACCAATTCCTCTTGACATATGAATGACCTGAATGAATATATATAATATCATTTACATTTTTTTTTTTTTTTAAAGATTACCCATGCCCAAGAAACTCTCTTACTACTCCACGTGTGCTCCTGGTTGTCCAGCTACTTGTGGCTTCAACCTTCCTTTGGCCTGTCCACTCACATGTCAAGAAGGTTGTGTCTGTAATCCTGGCTACATCTTGGGTGATGGTGGCTGTGTTCTGGCGGAAGAATGCGGGTGTTCCGTTGGTGGCCACTTCTTGAAAGATGGAGACTCCTTTTACGGTGATGGTTGCCAGGTCGCCTGCACTTGCATGCGTGGAGAAGTGGTATGTGCAAATCACAGCTGCTCTGCCGATGAGAGGTGCCAGACGATCGAGGACAATACAGCGTGCTATCCAAAGCCAATCACTTGTTGGGTAGCTGAACAAAAATACCAAACGTTTGATGGTGCCTCCTTCAGAGCCCATGGAGAATGTTTGTACACCATGGTGACAACAGAGTGCACTTCCAGCAATATTACTGATCTAAACATTGAGATTCAGTTGAACAGAAATGTGCTACTCAACAATTTATCAACTATTCCGAGTATCAGGATGAAGATCCATGGGCATTCCATAATTCTACAACAATACAGAGATGGCATTGAAGTAAGGATTGTTTTGAATTTTTTTATTTAATAAGACGTGTACTTTCATTGGAGGGGTGGGGTGGTTTTTTGTTTTTTGGGGGGGTTTGTTTTTTTGTGGGGTTTTTTTGTGTTTTTATGGGGTTTTTTTTTTTTTGGTGTTTGTTTTTTTGGTGTGGTTTTTTTTTTTTTTTTTTGTTTTTTTTGGTGTGTTTGTTTTGGTGTGTTTGTTTTGTTTTGGTGTGTTTGTTGTGTTTGTTTTGGTGTGTTTGTTGTTTGTTTTGGTGTGTTTGTTGTTTTGTTTTGGTGTGTTTGTTGTTTTGTTTTGGTGTGTTTTGTTGTTTTGTTTTGGTGTGTTTGTTGTTTTGTTTTGGTGTGTTTGTTTGTTTTTGTTTGTTGTTTGTTTTTGTTTTGGTGTGTTTGTTGTTTGTTTTGGTGTGTTTTATTTGTGTTTTGTAAAACGTAAGTAAAAAAATGTTTTGTAAAACTGGACTTGAGCTAGAGATATGCCTTATTCATAATGCTGGTCGATATGGATTTGATCTAAATTGGGGTTTAGCACTGCCTAGGCACATGGCACGGCAAAGATGTGTAACAGAATAAAAGGGTTTCTCAGTCTGTTAAGAAGCTCTTGTGTCCTAATTTTTAAAAGGGAATTTCAGGAAAGTTGCATGCAATGCAGGGTCAAATCTAGCCTGTCTGTTGTGGGGGGTGCAGTAAAAACAATTTCAGGGGGGCAGAGCATAGGAAGTCAGCAGGGCAGGGGACAGGGGGTCACTGCTGGCCAGGGCAGGGGACAGGGGGTCACTGCTGGCCAGGGGGGACAGGGGGTCACTGCTGGCCAGGGCAGGGGACAGGGGGTCACTGCTGGCCAGGGGACAGGGGGTCACTGCTGGCCAGGGCAGGGGACAGGCACAGCTCATTCTCCCATCCCTGCACTGCACACAGCCTTGGCACAGGCAGCAGAGCTTCTCCTCCCCACACAATGCATAACTGAGATCAGTATGGTGTCGGTCAAGGGCAGGCTTTGGGAGGGGGGGGACAACTAAAAATGGGGGCACAGCCCATCCCAGCACCCCACTAGATCCAGCCATGATGCAATGCACAGTTGAAATACACACTTGAATGTTTCTGGCTGCAGCTTGTATTCTGTTTTGTGGTCTCTAGACGATGCAGTCAAGGAGCAAGAAGCATCGCTCGTCCCTTCCTGTAAAAAATGTTCTACTACAGTACTGTATAAAGTCATAAAGGATGGCTCAGAGCTGCCCCTGCATGCGTGTGTGTGTGTGTGTGTGTGTGTGTGTGTGTGTGTGTGTGTGTGTGTGTGTAAAAAAAAAAAAAAAAAAAAAAAAAAAAAAATCAGATATTAAATATAAATACAGTATTCTGGTACTGTATGTGGCCTTTTTTTGTTTTTTTTGGGGGGTGGTTGCGTTTTTTCCTCGATCAACGGTGGGTATAAAATCCTGTATATGGTGATTTTCTATTCTATTTTTTTTTTTCTATTGGCTAAACTAGGTGTGTGTTTTTTTTTTTTTGTTTTTTTTTGTTTGTTTTTTTTCCCCCCCTTACGTGGGATTTGCCACTAGGTGTGTGAGTCCCATTTCAGCATAAGTCCTATAGCTGGGGTAAACAGTGTGTGCTGAGATCCATGTCCAATAATAAAATAAAATGTTCTTTAATTTGGGATAACTGAGGAGTTCTGATCCCTTTTGTCCTGTAGCTGTGGTAAATTTTGCTCTGTGTTCTAATACCTTTTTTTTTTTTTTTTTTTTTTTTAATTAAAAAATGAATGTCTTGTCGCTGGGGTAAACCATGTTCTGAGATCACATTTATAAAATAATAATCACATTTAAAATTAAATTTCCCTGTAACTGGTGTAAATAGGGTGTGAGTTTGATCCCATTATTAAAAAAATAAATAAATAAAATAAAAATTGTCCTATAGCTAGGGCGACGAAGTTCTGAGATCCTTGTCAATTTAGAACAAAAAAAACTTTACTTTTTTTTTTTTTCTTTAGGTTGATGGCCTCACTTACTCACCGCCACTTGATTTGAAAAATATTAGTGTTTCAGAAAGCTATTCTGGAAACAACTCTTACATTCGAATAGAGGCGGATCCTGGTCTAATCCTAATAGCTAGTCTTTCGATGGTCTGGATTAATTTGCCGTCGAGATTATGCTGGAAATATATGTGGCCTTTGTGGCAATGCCAATGGAAATGCCAGCGATGACACTGAAGGCCTGAGCCCGCAGGATTTCTTGTCCAGGTGGATCTCCCATCATGGCAATGATTCGTGCAAAGCTGGCGCAGAACCTTCTGCTAGTGATATGAATCCATACAATCTGACAGATAGCGGAGTGGTCCCGTCCACGGCGGCGTCCGGCGGAGTGGTCCCGTCCACGGCGGCGTCCGGCGGAGTGGTCCCGTCCACGGCGGCGTCGGCGGAGTGGTCCCGTCCACGGCGGCGTCCGGCGGAGTGGTCCCGTCCACGGCGGGCGTCCGGCGGAGTGTCCCGTCCACGGCGGCGTCCGGCGGAGTGGTCCCGTCCACGGCGGCGTCCGGCGGAGTGGTCCCGTCCACGGCGGCGTCCGGCGGAGTGGTCCCGTCCACGGCGGCGTCCGGCGGAGTGGGCCCGTCCAATCTGACGGCGTCCGGCGGAGTGGTCCCGTCCAATCTGACGGCGTCCGGCGGAGTGGGCCCGTCCAATCTGACGGCATCATGCAATGTGATTGTGATGGCTGGAGGACCTTTTAGAAACTGCCATGATGTATTGGATCCAAGCTGGTATTTTCACACTTGTCTGAATTATGCGATCAATGACCTTGTGGACTTGATGTGCTTGACTATAAGGGATTATGCCTTTGAGTGCCAAACAATTGGTGTCTTCGTGTATCAGTGGATGACTCACTCAGTCTGTGGTGAGTATTGAACATCTTATCCTGTTTAACTGTTATTGATTGATAAGGAGACAAACCCAACCATGAATCCTAAAAAAAATTTGGACATAGGTGTGTAATTGGGTGTAGTTTGAGCCGTTCCTCTAGGAGGGCTGGACAGGGCCGTAGAAGGTCCTTAACCCATCAGCAGGACCGGTATCTGCTCCTTTCTGCAAGGAGGAACAGGAGGAGCCCTGCCAGAGCCCTACAAAATGACCTCCAGCAGGCCACTGGTGTGAATGTCTCTGACCAAGCAATCAGAAACAGACTTCATGAGGGTGGCCTGAGGGCCCGACGTCCTCTAGTGGGCCCTGTGCTCACTGCCCGGCACCATAGAGCTAGATTGGCATTTGCCATTGAACACCAGAATTGGCAGGTCCACCACTGGCACCCTGTGCTTTTCACAGATGAGAGCAGGTTCCCACTGAGCACATGTGACAGACGTGAAAGGGTCTGGAGAAGCCGTGGAGAACATTCTGCTGCCTGTAACATGGTTCAGCATGACCGTTCTGGTGGTGGGTCAGCGATGGTCTGCGGAGGCATCTCCATGGAGGGATGCACAGACCTCTACAGGCTAGACAATGGCACCCTGACTGCCATTAGGTATTGGGATGAAATCCCAGTGGGTCCCTGGGTTCCTCCCTGGCGCAGTGGGTCCCTGGGTTCCTCCCTGGCGCAGTGGGTCCCTGGGTTCCTCCCTGGCGCAGTGGGTCCCTGGGTTCCTCCCTGGCGCACAATGCCCGGCCTCATGTGGCAAGAGTATGCAGGCAGATCCTAGCGGTTGAACAATTTGATACCATTGAATGGCCACCACACTCACCTGACCAAAATCCAACAGAAGCCCTCTGGGATGTCATGTTTTGGTCCATCTGACGCCCCCAGGTTGCACCTCAGACTGTCCAGGAGCTCAGTGATGTCCTGGTCCAGATCTGGGAGGAAATCCCCCCAGGACACCATCCATGGTCTCATTAGGACCCTCCCCTGACGTTGTCAGGCATGCATACAAACACGTGGGGGCCACACAGACTACTGAGGACCATTCTGAGTTGCCACAATGACATTTCAGCACAATGGACTCGCCTGCTGCATCATTTTTTCATTTTGATTTTTGGGGTGTCTTTGAATTCAGTCCTCTGTAGGTCGATCATTTTCATTTCCATCAACTTATGGGGAATCCTCACGTTCCTCACCCATCACCCCATCCATGTCAGTATAGAGATCCAGCAGGAGATTCCTCCCCATTGAGATCTGATGGGTTTTCAGTCTTCGTCTCATTTTTTTTTTTTTTTTTCAGCAGTATAGTAAGTAACACTCCATCCTGTGTCCTGACTTCATGCTCACATGTTGGGTGCGTTGTTGGAGAACTCTTGCAAGGGTCATGCCGATGCAGATAGTGTCAATGTAATCAGCAGAATGGCTTTGCAAAAGCTCAACAGATAAGAGTCCAGTGGAAGAAACTTTTTATCTGACTTTAACGTCCACTTAACAATTTTTATGTTCTTTCCGACTACTCGTGCAAGATTTTGTTTTTAAAAAAAGAAAAAAGTGCTCCTGTGGGTAGTTTTCTGTTTGTGTGGTTTTTATTTTGGACAAACTTAACTTCCTTTTTTCTTTTTTTTTACCGTTTTTTTTTTTTTTTTCTTTACAGATTAAGTTGGGTACTAGCACAGATCCTGTATGAATTTTGCAAAATAAATTGAAGAAAAAAATGCAAATGTTGAGTCTGTTTACCTTGTCTCAAAGTTTAATGGAAATGCTACAATTCTTAACTCAGAACTGCATCTGAGCGCCACCATTAAATGTTACTTTTCAAAGCGGTGTCACCCATCCATGTCTCCATGCTTTATTTTGCTGAGAAATCATTTTTAAACACGCCCCCTAGCATTTTTGGCAGTGGCCATCTTGAGTAAGGGCAGATTCATGTAGCATTTACTTTCTGGAATCTATCTGCCATTAGCTCAGGCATTGGCTGAGCTGAGAACCCCCTCTCCCTCCTGAAGACTGCTGGGCTGTTTAACATCATTTGCCTAGGCAGGAAAGCAGGAGGTACCTGAAGAACACATGTAAAAAAAAAATTTTAAAACCAGTAAAAAAAATAGTCCATGTTGATTGAGTGACGTTCCACTTTAATTGCATATTATATTTTGTGATTGAGTTCAAGAAAACGTTCAGCTTCAGATCATGTATGTTCTGCATCTGAGCTAATTTTAAATGGTCCTTCTAGTAAGCTAGATGTGGTCTTTAAATGGTTGAAGTTTTGTTCTGTACCTCTTCTAAACCCAAAACTTTCTTTGGTCCCTGTCCCATTGGAGACCTTTTTTCACACTTCCTGTATTGAGGAACAGCAGGAAGTGAGGAAATCTCTCCAATCTCTCTTCCTTTGGAAGATTTACCACGTCTCTGACATAACAAAATTTTGAGCTTTTCCATACTTTTGGTCCTGGTACTTTTGGCATATTTAGTGATGGTGGTCACTTGGCAGCCAGAGTAAATCTCCTCTCTAAAGACACAGCAATAAAAAATGACAGAAGCTCTAATACCCCACCCCTTCTAAAATGATAACGTTTGGCTTTACACTTTAAATACAGAGACGTGATGGACACACCAACCCTGGTTGGCCTCCTTGGCATGACCTTGGGGAAAAGGCTTCTTATTGAGTCGTACACTAGTCCTATGCCAGAACTTGGCCTGAAGACACAGAACACTCAAAACGTAACTACCCACCCCTTCTAAAATGTCCAAATTTTGGCTTTAGTCCTTAAATATACAAAGATATGATGGACATATGTCAACCCTAGTTGGCCTCCTTGGCATGACTTTGGGGAAGAGACTTCTCTAATGCCCAATATTGAGTTGTGTACTAGTCCCAGTTTAGAACTTGGCCTGAAGACGCACGGCAATCAAAACATGACATGCCACCCCTTCTAAAATTACAAAATGGGGATTTACATTTTAAATTCATACAAAGATGTGATGGACCTAAGTGATCCATGGTTGGCCTCCTTGGCATGATTTTGGAGAAGAGACTTCTCTAATGTCCAATATTGGCTCATGCTGTGTGTCCTCAGGCTAAGTTCTAGACCATGACCCAATATTGGACATTAGAGAAGTCTCTTCTCCAAAGTCATGCCAAGGAGGCCAACCATGGGTCACGTAGGTCCATCATATCTTTCTATGAATTTAAAATGTAAAGCCCCATTTTGTAATTTTAGAAGGGGTGGAGTGTCAGGTTTTGATTGCTGTGTGTGTCCTCAGGCCAAGTTCTAGACAATCAAAACCTGACGCTCAAGCCCCATGTTTTAATTTTAGAAGGGGTGGTGTGTCAGGTTTTGATTGTCTAGAACTTGGCCTGAGAACACACAGCAATCAAAACTGGACACTCCACCCCTTCTAAAATTACAAAATGGGGTTTTACATTTTAAATTCATATAAAGATATGATGGACCTAAGTGACCCATGGTTGGCCTCCTTGGCATGACTTTGGAGAAGAGACTGCTCTAATGTCCAATATTGGGTAATTGCTGTGTGTCCTCAGGCCAAGTTCTAGACCATGACCCAATATTGGACATTAGAGAAGTCTCTTCTCCAAAGTCATGCCAAGGAGGCCAACCATGGGTCACGTAGGTCCATCATATCTTTGTATGACTTTAAAATGTAAAGCCCCATTTTGTAATTTTAGAAGGGGTGGAGTGTCAGGTTTTGATTGCTGTGTGTGTCCTCAGGACAAGTTCTAGACAATCAAAACCTGACACTCCACCCCTTTTAAAATTATAACATGGGGCTTAACATTTTAAATTCATACAAAGATATGATGGACCTACATGACCCATGGTTGGCCTCCTTGGCATGATATTGGGACCTATGTGACCCATGGTTGCCCTCCTTGGCATGACTTTGGAGAAAGACCGCTCTAATGTCCAATATTGGGTCATTGCTGTGTCTTCAGGCCAAGTTCTACACAATGACCCAATATTGGACATTAGAGAAGTCTCTTCTAAAAAGTCATGCCAAGGAGGCCAACCATGGGTCATGTAGGTCCATCATATCTTTGTATGAATTTAAAATGTTAAGCCCCATGTTTTAATTTTAGAAGGGGTGGAATGTCAGGTTTTGATTGCCTGTGTGTTCTCAGCCCAAGTTCTAGACAATCAAAACCTGACATTCCACCCCTTCTAAAATTACAACATGGGGCTTTACATTTTAAAATCATACAAAGATATGATGGACCTAAGTGACCCATGGTTGGCCTCCTTGGCATGATATTGGGGAAGAGACGTCTCTAATGTCCAATATTAAGTCATCCACTACTCCCAGTCTAGAATTTTAAGATTAAAGTCCTTCCTTGTGCATAATAAATAAAATCTGTTGCAGCGGTTGGGGTGAGACTTTGTTCTTGGAGGGTCAGATCTGGGAAAAATAAGTAGCGTGCCCTAAGATTATATTGCAATCCTGCAGCACGTGAGTCCAGCAGTTGGGGTGAAATTATTACAAACCGAAGGAAATGGTAAGAAGGTCATGTTACTAAAAGTGTGCTACAGGCATGTAAGAAAAACTAGTTCATACACTTAATTTCCACCTCTCAGCAATTTCAGACATCAGTGGGGAAGTTCACAAAAAGATGGGTGTATTTCAACATTTTAATTTCCTCGTCTGCTCAAAAAAACAACTTGCAACAGCAATTCATGTGTTGGCAAGAAGATAGAACACAAAGTCCAGGATTGGATGGATGTTGAGGAAACACATGGCGTGTCTACTGTCAATGCATACAACATTTGATCCATTAAATGGGTAAATATTGGAAATAGATTAATAGGGTATCGGCACCGGTTCTTGGGCAAGAGTACACTTATCTTTTTCAAGGGGTATATCTGGTGTCACGTTCTACATTGATACATAGTCTGGCTGAAAAAAGACAAAAGTCCACCCAATTCAACCATAGAAAAAAAAGTTAAAATCCTACACCCACAGTTCTTCCCGAGGAAGGCAAAAAAAAACTCAGCAAAGCACGATCCAATGTCCTCCTGCAGGGGAAAAAATTCCTTCCTGATCCCCCGAGAGGCAATCGGATATTCCCTGGATCAACTTTCCCTATAAATGTTATATTCTGTGTATCTAAGAATGGCTAGTTTTGAAGTGTATGCAAATTGGAGAGGGTAGGAAGCAGCAGAAGGGTTCAGGAAAACCTATTGGCTTTTTCTTCACTTCCTGTCCCAGAGACCCAACAGGAAGAGAATCTTTCTCCAGTTGACCAAATTCTTCTCTAAGGAAGTTGTCATAGGGACAGATGTCCCTGGTTGGAGGATACTCCCCTTACCTCTTCTTCTGGTGGTAGAGCAAAATGTTTTTTTGTTTTTTTTTGGATTTTCCCCCACTTTGTCCTGCTGACAATGGTCATCAGGCTCAATGGAAGGTCAATCCTCCCGAGCAGGAATGTACACCGTCATAAAGTCTTGATTGGGTCCAACCCTTTTCTACTCTACTGAAAATTTTAATGTGCTTTTGTTTCTGTGTAATATAAAGAGAAGGTTACTGAGACCTTTAAAAGCTTATGATGCTTCTCCAAGCTGGTCTTCCTTGTTGGGACTCATGAATAGAGAATCCAGTGTTGTCACTCATCTAGAGTTGTTGATACTGGATGTATGAGATCCTACTCACCCAGCCCGATCAATGTATGTGTCACCTCCTCAGCAAGTGCTGCTCCACTGACAATGGCCAGTAATGCATTTTTCCCCACCTACTAGGGCTTAGTTATAGAGAGAGGTGGGACGAAACGTATCTGTGGAGCTGCACTGGCTGAGGATATTGAAATTGATAACACGGTTTCTGGTTCCAGGCTCAGTCCAACTAAGACCCGATGGTCTTCCTTTTGGTCTTGAAGTGAGGGATTTAGCCTTCGATCAGGAATGGTTGGGAATAAGAAAAATAACTAGTGTTATCAATATTCGATTCCGGGGGTGGACTGACAACTCATGGGGCCCCCGGGCAATAGGGAATCATGGGGCCACTCTGTCCTTGTCCACACTCAAACCACACCCCAAAAAAGCCTGTGAAAGGTACCAGGGGCATCTCCTGGGGCCCCCTACTAACCCCGAGCCCCTCAGGCAGAGCCCGAGTTCTCTAATGGACAGTCTGCCCCTGTTCGATTCTTTATTCCCAACCATTCCTGATCAAAGGCTAAATCCCTCACTTCAAGACCAAAAGGAGGACCATTGGGTCTTAGTTGGGTTGAGTCTAGAACTAGAAACAGTTGAAGGTCTTTTTTGTAAATCACAAACCTCAAAAAGAGAATTACCCATTGCCACAACCCCATAAAATAGGAATTGAAATTGATAACACTAGGGTTTTTTTTTTTCCTGTTTTATGTGGTTCTGGCAATGCGTAATTTATTCTCTTTTGGAGGTTTGTGATTTACAAAAAGACCTTCAAATGTTTCTGGTTCCAGGCTCAGTCCAACTAAGACCCAATGGTCCTCCTTTTGGTCTTGAAGTGACAGATTTAGCCTTTGATCAGGAATGGTTGGGAATAAGGAATGGAATATTGATAACACTAGTTATTTTTTCCTATTCCCAACCATTCCTGATCAAAGGCTAAATCCCTCACTTCAAGACTCCACGTATCTGTGGAGCTGCACTGGCTAAGGATATTGCACATGCATTGATTGGGCTGGGGTGGGTGGTGTCTCATACTTCTACTACCAGAAGGTTCTTGTATACATTTTGGATTAGACCATCAGAGCTGCTCCTCAGTCTTCCAAATTCTATTCTCTTGGCCTTGGACAGGCCTGCCTCTGTTCAATGCCACTTTCTTCCTTGGTTATCTTTTTTTTTTTTTCTTTGTGGAGAGATCAACAGTGGAAGTCTTCATATTTGTCTTTCACAATGGCACATCCTCTTTATATATACAGTGTACATATATATTATACAATCTTTAATACCGGAAGATGAACATGGTGTTCTCAAAGTGTTTCGTTAGGGGTTGGTTGGCCAAAATATGTAAAATGACTTTGATTGTGGTAGAAGTGCCTTCAGACAGATGGCTTCCTGTCACCACCAACCACAGCGAAGACTTTCTGCTCATTTTGTTGTAAAACTGAAGTAAACCTATTTCACACATATATTCGAGAGCAATGAAAGAACCACAAACGACTCAATGTTTTTAAGGGGCCGTGTTATCTCACTTCTTCTGTTTCCAAATTTTTGTAGCCCACCAAACCTTCTTTGCCTATATGGGGATTTTGCCCTTTGAAGGCGAAAGGTTCAGAATCTGGAATACTGAACACACAAGTTTGTTTTTTTTTTTTTTTTTTATGTGTTTTCTTACAATGTGTATTTTTTTTTTTTTTTTCCTCTTTTTGAGGTTGGTGAGTTACAGACCTTCAAACCTTTCTGGTTCCAGGCTCAGTCCAACTACGACCCAATGGTCCTCCTCTTGGTCTTGAAGTGGGGATTTAGCCTTTGATCAGGAATGGTTGGGAATAGGAAAAATAACTAGTGTTATCAATATTCCATTC
Source organism: Staurois parvus (assembly GCA_951230385.1). Lineage (NCBI taxonomy): Eukaryota > Metazoa > Chordata > Amphibia > Anura > Ranidae > Staurois > Staurois parvus. The sequence goes on along the minus strand of CATNWA010015634.1, from coordinate 316,776 downwards.
CTTATTCCCAACCATTCCTGATCAAAAGCTAAATCCGTCACTTTAAGACCAAAAGGAGGACCATTGGTTCTTAGTTGGACTGAGCCTGGAACCAGACCCATTTGAAGGTCTTTTTGTAAATCGCAAACCTCAAAAAGAGGTTGCCAGAAATATTCAATTCCTATTTTATGGGGTGCTGGCAATGCATAATTTATTCTCCTTTTTGAGGTTTGTGATTTACAAAAAGACCTTCAAATGTTTCTGGTTCCAGGCTCAGTCCAACTAAGACCCAATGATCCTCTTTTTGGTCTTTGAAGTGAGGGATTTAGCCTTTGATCAGGAACGGTTGGGAATAAGGAATCGAACAGGGGCAGACTGTCCATTAGAGAACTCGGGCACCCCATGAGATGCCCCTGGTACCTTTCATGGGCTTTTGTGGGTGTGGTTTGAGTGTGGGCGAGGACAGAGTGGCCCCATGATTCCCTATTGCCTGGGGGCCCCATGAGTTGTCAGTCTGCCCCTGGAATCGAATATTGATAACACACTGGTTATTTTTCTTATTCCCAACCATTCCTGCTTCGAAGGCTAAATCTCTCACTTCAAAGACCAAAAGGAGGACCATTGAGTCTTAGTTGGACTAAGCCTGGAACCAGAAACGGTTGAAGGTCTTTTTGTAAATCACAAACCTCAAAAAGAGAATAAATTACACATTGCCAGGACCCGAAAGAATAGAAAAAAAAAACCTAGTGTTATAAATTTCAATTCCTATTTTATGGGGTTCTGGCAATGCGTAATTCTCTTTTTGAGTTTTGTGATTTACGAAAAGACCTTCAACTGTGTCTGGTTCCAGGCTCAGTCCAACTAAGACCCAATGGTTCTCCTTTTGGTCTTTGAAGTGAGGGATTTAGCCTTTGATCAGGAATGGTTGGGAATAAGGAATCCAACAGGGGCAGACTGTCCATTAGAGAACTTGGGCACTGCCTGAGGGCTTGGGGTCAGTAGGGGGCCCCATGAGATGCTTCTGGTACCTTTCATGGGCTTTTTTGGGTGTGGGTGAGGACAGAGCGGCCCCATGATTCCCTATTGCCTGGGGGCCCCATGAGTTGTCAGTCCGCCCCTGGAATCGAATATTGATAACACTAGTTATTTTTCTTATTCCCAACCATTCCTGATTGAAGGCTAAATCCCTCACTTCAAGACCAAAAGGAGGACCATCGGGTCTTAGTTGGGCTGAGCCTGGAGCCAGAAACAGTTGAAGGCCTTTTTGTGAATCACAAACCTCAAAAAGTGAATTACGCATTGCCAGAACCCCATAAAATAGAAAAAAAAAAAAAACTAGTGTTATCAATTTCAATTCCTATTTTATGGGGTTCTGACAATGCGTAATTCTCTTTTTGAGGTTTGTGATTCACAAAAAGACTTTCAAATGTTTCTAGATCCTGGTTCAGTCTGACTAGGACCCAAAGGTCTTGAAGACAGATGTTGACCACATTGTAAAACACAATTAAAGTAAATGTTTTAGAAAATGTTCAATGGAAGCATCATCGAAGAAAATTTGTCTATATATCCTCAGCAAAGGAGGATGTAAAGAGGGGTTTAAACAAGTAACAGAAATATAATGAAATGCGGGTCTGTTCCTTCCAGTCAAATTAATTTTCTGGATGAAAATTAAATTTTTGGAGATTTGGATGTCTAAAAAATCTCCAAATGGGCATAGTAACCAAATGGCAAAGAATCTGAAAAAAAAATTCAAAATTTATGAATGCATTTGTTTCATTTGTAGGACCTCAGCCAATGGAACAGGTGTTGGGGCCTACGGGAAAATTAATTAAATTTTTGAACTCTTTCCATAATTTGGATAATGAATGGACCAGAATTTTGTTCAGATTCAGATGCACATGATGCCAGTCCATATTGTCTAATCAGCTCACGCCATTCCTCTTTGTGGGTTGGATTAGCCTCTGAAAATATGGAATCCTTCCAAATAGTTTTGAGGATATATTGAATATATTGCAAACTTCTGAAAAAAACTGCAAATTTTTTTTTTTTTATATCTAACCGGCCCAAAGAATATACAAAATGAATTCTGAAAATGAAACGGTTCAACATATAAATTCTTCAATGAATGCATTTGAAACAGGGGCGGACTGACAACTCATGGGGCCCCCGGGCAATAGGGGATCATGGGGCCCCTGTGTCCTTGCCCAAACTCAAAAAAGCCTATGAAAAAGGTACCAGGGTCATCTCATGGGGGCCCCCTACTGACCCCGGGCCCTCAGGCAGTGCCCGAGTTTCCGAATGGTCAGTCCGCCCCTGATTTGAAATGAAACAAAGCTAACATTTTCGAGAAAATAATCTACATGGGCAAATTGTTTCATTACCCATCGAAATTCGGACCACATTTTTGATATTTGGAGATTCAGATGTTTCCAAATTTCCGAATCACAATAGTAAAAAAATTGCAATGAATCTAAAATACATACTAATACATAATAACAACTAATTCATTTGTTTGCAGCTTCAGAAGGGATTTGTAAAGTGTTAATAAACCCCCAACAGTGATATCAGTCTGTAGATGCAGGAAAGCATGCTTGTTATACTCACTGTGGAAACTAAGGGGTTAATCCTCTGCAGTGTGTAAAAAGGCTGTTTGATCCTATCTTCTCTGATTCTCCCCTTCTTCTACTTAATCAATCTGCTGATAGTACAGAACCTTGGGGGGTGAACTGCACATGCTCAGTTTGGTGTGTATTGTTAGAGAGGGGTTTGTTTGGTTTTTTTGCATGTGATCAGCACGGCCAATCAGCACTGTCCAGACAGAGGTCAGGGGTCCTGCAGCCTCATAGAGGAGAATAAAAACTCCTCCTACAAGCTTTAACCGCTACTCTGCTGGACACTGATAGAAGTCACAAGACTGCTATATACTGCTGATGAGAAAAGGTATTTACCAGTTAATATTTACTAAAATAATTGCATTTCGGTGTACTGTGGGAGAGCGGATATAGTGAATGCGGGGTCCGGGGAGAGCGGATGTAGTGAATGCGGGGTCCGGGGAGAGCGGATGTGGTGAATGCGGGGGTCCGTGGAGAGCGGATATGGGGAATGCGGGGTCCGGGGAGAGCGGATATGGCGAATGCGGGGTCCGGGGAGAGCGGATATAGCGAATGCTGGGTCCGGGGAGAGCGGGTATAGCGAATGCGGGGTCCGGGGAGAGCGGGTATAGCGAATGCGGGGTCCGGGGAGAGCGGATATAGCGAATGCTGGGTCCGGGGAGAGCGGATAAAGCGAATGCGGGGTCCGGGGAGACCGGATATAGTGAATGCGGGGTCCTGGGAGAGCGGATATAGTGAATGCGGGGTCCGGGGAGAGCGGATATAGTGAATGCGGGGTCCGGGGAGAGCGGATATAGTGAATGCGGGGCCCGGGGAGAGCGGATACAGTGAATGCGGGGTCCGGGGAGAGCGGATACAGTGAATGCGGGGTCCGGGGAGAGGGGATACAGTGAATGCGGGGTCCGGGGAGAGCGGATACAGTGAATGCGGGGTCCGGGGAGAGCGGATACAGTGAATGCGGGGTCCGGGGAGAGAGGATATAGTTGCACTGGAAGCATAACGAATTAATCTGAATCAATCCAAAGTCGATGAGGAACAACGAATTTCTGAAAATAAATCATCTAGCATAACAAATTCGATGATCAAAGTGATTGACTTAATGAATTAATCTGAAATGAAATGAATAAGAATGAGGGTAGACCAAGGGAAGTGCCCCCTTGTGCTTTTGTCCTGGATCCAGAAACACAGAAGAAATTTCTACAGAGTGAAGGAAATTCTCGCTTTGTCATTAGAACCCGCGGTGATGGGAAACCTTCCAATGGCAACACCGGTGTGCTCACATCTGTCCCAGCAGTTTTCTTTTTGCTTTCTGCTGCACCGCCAGGACATGACTGCAGGAGAATATTCCTGATGGTAAACCACAAAAAATAAACTGACGAATACATTCTCTGCTGCTTCCAAAAATAACCCTTTTTTTTAAAGGTTTCTGTTATACATATGCTGGTTTTAAACTGATACTAAACCCCGGACCCCGCATTCACTATATTCCCTCTCCCTGGACCCCGCATTCACTATATCCGCTCTCCCCGGACCCCGCATTCACTATATCCACTCTCCCCGGACCCCGCATTCACTATATCCGCTCTCCCCGGACCCCGCATTCACTATATTCCCTCTCCCCGGACCCCGCATTCACTATATCCGCTCTCCCCGGACCCCGCATTCACTATATCCGCTCTCCCCGGACCCCGCATTCACTATATCCGCTCTCCCCGGACCCCGCATTCACTATATCCGCTCTCCCCGGACCCCGCATTCACTATATCCGCTCTCCCCGGACCCCGCATTCACTATATCTGGTATCCCCGGACCCCGCATTCACTATATCCGCTCTCCCCGGACCCCGCATTCACTATATCCGCTCTCCCCGGACCCCGCATTCGCTATATCCGCTCTCCCCGTACCCCGCATTCACTATATCCGCTCTCCCCGGACCCCGCATTCACTATATTCCCTCTCCCCGGACCCCGCATTCACTATATTCCCTCTCCCAGGACCCCGCATTCACTATATTCCCTCTCCCCGGACCCCGCATTCACTATATCCGCTCTCCCCGGACCCCGCATTCACTATATTCCCTCTCCCCGGACCCCGCATTCACTATATCCGCTCTCCCCGGACCCCGCATTCACTATATCCGCTCTCCCCGGACCCCGCATTCACTATATCCGCTCTCCCCGGACCCCGCATTCACTATATCCGCTCTCCCCGGACCCCGCATTCACTATATCCGCTCTCCCCGGACCCCGCATTCACTATATCTGGTATCCCCGGACCCCGCATTCACTATATCCGCTCTCCCCGGACCCCGCATTCACTATATCCGCTCTCCCCGACCCCGCATTCGCTATATCCGCTCTCCCCGTACCCCGCATTCACTATATCCGCTCTCCCCGGACCCCGCATTCACTATATTCCCTCTCCCTGGACCCCGCATTCACTATATTCCCTCTCCCCGGACCCCGCATTCACTATATTCCCTCTCCCTGGACCCCGCATTCACTATATTCCCTCTCCCTGGACCCCGCATTCACTATATCCGCTCTCCCCGGACCCCGCATTCACTATATCCGCTCTCCCCCCGGACCCCGCATTCACTATATCCTCTCTCCTTCTCCATCACCTTTGGGATGAATTAGAGCGGGGACTGCGAGCCAGGCCTCCTCCCCCGACATCAGTGCCTGACCTGACAAATGTTTTTCTGGATGAATGGTCCAACCTTCCCATAGACACCCTCCTAAACCTTGTGGACGGCCTTCCCAGAAGAGTTGAAGCTGTTATAGCTGCAAAGGGCGGGGGCCAACTCAATATTGAACCCTACGGACTAAGACTGGGGGGCCATTAAAGGTCACGTGCGTGGAAAGGGCGGAGCCAACTCAATATTGAACCCTACGGACTAAGACTGGGGGGCCATTAAAAATCATGTGCGTGGAAAGGGCGGAGCCAACTCAATATTGAACCTTACGGACTAAGACCGGGGGGCCATTAAAGGTCATGTGTGTGGAAAGGGCGGAGCCAACTCAATATTGAACCCTACGGACCAAGACTGGGAGGCCATTAAAGGTCATGTGTGTGTAAAGGGCGGGGCCAACTCAATATTGAACCCTACGGACTAAGACTGGGGGGCCATTAAAGGTCATGTGTGTGGAAAGGGCGGAGCCAACTCAATATTGAACCCTACGGACTAAGACTGGGGGGCCATTAAAGGTCATGTGTGTGGAAAGGGGGGAGCCAACTCAATATTGATCCCTACGGACCAAGACTGGGAGGCCATTAAAGGTCATGTGCGTGGAAAGGGCGGGGCCAACTCAATATTGAACCCTACGGACTAAGACTGGGGGGCCATTAAAGGTCATGTGCGTGGAAAGGGCGGGGCCAACTCAATATTGAACCCTACGGACTAAGACTGGGGGGCCATTAAAAATCATGTGCGTGGAAAGGGCGGAGTCAACTCAATATTGAACCCTACGGACTAAGACTGGGGGGCCATTAAAGGTCATGTGTGTGGAAAGGGCGGAGCCAACTCAATATTGAACCCTACGGACCAAGACTGGGAGGCCATTAAAGGTCATGTGCGTGGAAAGGGCGGGGCCAACTCAATATTGAACCCTACGGACTAAGACTGGGGGGCCATTAAAGGTCATGTGCGTGGAAAGGGCGGGGCCAATACTGGGGACAATATAGTGTATCTATGGTTGAACTGGATGGACTTTTCCAACCAGAATAACTATTCGTCCTGCACAAGAAGCAGCCTAATAACATTCGTTTTCTTTTGTTTGCTTTTTATGCACTTTCACATTGGCTATGCAAATTTTTTTTAGTTTCTTCAACAAAAGAATGGACCCCTTTAGCTGACACAATACCTCTGCCCTGAACCGTTTTGCACGATTGAACATTTTAGGGGACTGTCCCACACACCAATCACTTCCCATATACTCAGCAGAAAATGCAAAGCGTCCTTCCACATTCTTGGCTCTTTCACGTCGCCCGAGGCAATGCGATTATCATTATTACACGGGTAGTCATTTTCTTTTCTTTCCTTTTACTGGAAGGAGCGTGCTCTGTAATCTGATTCGGTCGGGACGATGCCGGTAATCAGAGAAGGTCGGGTGTGGTGTATGGCAGACTTGCTGCGACAGCGGTGATGTCATCGCCTTCGGCGCGGCAATGTCGTTGCGTGCTACTAATGCAGGCCATGCATGGTTGGCATTCCGAACGATTTTTTGTCCGATAATCGGAAACATCGTTCACTCGGTAATCCGATGGCGCCATCAATGATTTTGAATATTGGCCGACCGTGTCATAAAGTTCCCCCCATATAACAGGCAAGACTTCTGTTCCTCCCAGGTCGCATGTATTCTTTTTGGAAAAAAAACGATCGTACGATTTGACCGAGCCAAAAATCGGTCGTTTTTCACGAATTTTCCAACATGTCCGATCACCGAAAAGGAGAGGAACCACAAAAATCGGCCAGTGCCATTGATCCACTAACCAAGCGAAAATCAGCCGATTAGGTCCGATTTTCAGAGGAAAAATCGGTCAATTTTTGACCCATGTATGGCCGGCATAAGGTGGTAATTAAACTCACCAAGTGACTAATGCAGGTCATACACGGGTCAAATTCCGAACGATTTTTTGTCCGAAAATGGGAAACGTTGTTCGCTCGGTAATCCGATGGCGCCATCATTGATTTCGAAAATCGGCCGACCGAGTCATAAAGTTCCCCCCATATAACAGGAGAAACTTCTGTTCCTTCCAGGTCACGGCTCATGCGTGTATTCTTTTAGGAAAAACGATCGTACGATTTAACCATTGAGTCGAAAATCGGTCGTTTTTCATGAATTTTCCAACATGCCCGATCACCGAAAAGGGGAGGAACCAGGAAAATTGGCCAGTGCCATTGATCCACTAACAATGCGAAAATCAGCCGATTAGGTCCGATTTTCAGAGGAAAAATCGGTCAATTTTTGACCCATGTATGGCTGGCATAAGGTGGTAATTAAACTCACCAAGTGACTAATGCAGGCCATACACGGGTCGATTTCCGAACGATTTTTTTGTCCGAAAATCGGAAAGGTCGTTTGTTCGGTAATCCGATGGCGCCATCAATGATTTCGAAAATCGGCCCGACCGAGTCATAAAGTTCCCCCCATATAACAGGCAAGACTTCTGTTCCTTCCAGGTCACGGCTCATGCGTATATTCTTTTCGGAAAAAAAGATCGTACGATTTGACCATCGAGTCGAAAATCGGTCGTTTTTCATGAATTTTCCCACATGCCCGATCACCGAAAAAGGGAGGAGCCACGAAATACGGCCAGTGCCATTGATCCATTAACAAAGCGAAAATCGGCCGATTAGGTCCGATTTTCAGAGGAAAAATCGGTCGATTTTTTGACCCATGTATGGCCGGCATAAGGTGGTAATTAAACTCACCAAGTGACTAATGCAGGCCATACACGGGTTTGAATTCCGAATGATTTGTTGTTCGAAAATCAGAAACGTCGTGCGCTCGGTAATCCGATGGCGCCATTAATGACTTCGAAAATCGGGGCCGACCGAGTCATAAAGTTCCCCCCATATAACAGGCAAGACTTCTGTTCCTTCCAGGTCACGGCTCATGGCGCGTATTCTTTTCGGAAAAACGATCGTATGATTTGACCATTCAGTCGAAAATCGTTTTCCAAAGGAGTTTTTTTTAGCGCTGTAACGCTGGTAAAAGCGGCATTTTTTGAGACAATAAAAATGCGAATGATGAAAATTGTGGCTAAATGCTAATACACAAACGCTAAAAAAAAAACACCAGAAAACTTGCGTTTTTTAACGCCCGCTGTGCGTGAGGCCTTAGGTCGGCATCTCCATCCAGGAAGTGGGTGGTGGCCCCTGGATGATGCCCAAACAAAGATGGTGTCGTGCTTCTGAAACGGTCCTAATCCCTGAAGGTTTCTATTTAATGCATGAAGGTCATTGACCTTCAGTTTGTAGCTCCCCCCCCCCCTTTATAATTCTTGAGCCTGATCCCAATCCAGCACTGTGCACAAGAGCAGAAGTTCTCCTGGGTCTCTGCTTCCTCATTGGCTGAGACACAGCAGGGGGAGCCATTGGTTTCCGCTGCTGTCAATCACAGCCAGTGAGGAGGAAACAGACAGCGGGGTTATAGGAGCAAGCACACATGAGTGCCCCCAGAGCAATCTGCTTGCTCTCTGGGGGCAGTCAGCAGGGGGGAGGGGCCAGGAGCGCTGGCAGGGGACCCAAGAAGAGGAGGATCTTGGTTTCTCTGTGCAAAACTATTACACAGTGCAGGTAAGTATGACATGTTTGTTGTTTTTTTTTTAAATGTCGGAACCTTTGCAATCACTTGAAGGCACTGTGAGGGGGAGAGCTGTGATCTCTGTAACGTACCCTAAAGTATGCATTACTGAGCATGCCTCCCCCCTCCCCCACCAACATGCTAATGAGGTTGTTAATTAAAATCTTTGAATTACATTACACTTATTTTAGACCCTGTGATGTCATCACAGGGTCTCTGTGCTGCTCTATGCAATGCAGGCAGATCACGGCTGGTGGGAGGGGCCGGCAGGGTGCTGTACATAGCTTCCTGAAAACATCACAGCCCTGATTAAAGTAGTGGGAGGAGTTATGCAAATATCAAATGCCTTGATGGGTGGGTGTCAGAATGGGGGAGTGGCCGATCCTAGGCAGGCTGCATTAGCAAGTAACGCCCACATATGATGTGCACCCTTCATGATTGAAAGGACTGAAATCTAATGAATGAAAGAGGCATTTCAGACCAGGAGAGAAGCCGGTACACCTGTGTAAGACTGAAGGGGAGGAGCCGGTACACCTGTGTAAGACTGAAGGGGAGGAGCCGGTACACCTGTGCAAGACTGAAGGGGAGGAGCCGCTACACCTGTGCAAGACTGAAGGGGAGGAGCCGCTACACCGGCGCAAGACTGAAGGGGAGGGGCCAATACACCTGTGCAAGACTGAAGGGGAGGAGCCGCTACACCTGTGCAAGACTGAAGGGGAGGGGCCGATACACCTGTGCAAGACTGAAGGGGAGGAGCCAGTACACCTGTGCAAGACTGAAGGGGAGGGGCCGATACACCTGTGCAAGACTGAAGGGGAGGGGCCGGTACACCTGTGGAAGACTGAAGGGGAGGAGCCGCTACACCTGTGCAAGACTGAAGGGGAGGGGCCGATACACCTGTGCAAGACTGAAGGGGAGGAGCCGGTACACCTGTGCAAGACTGAAGGGGAGGGGCCGATACACCTGTGCAAGACTGAAGGGGAGGGGCCGGTACACCTGTGCAAGACTGAAGGGGAGGAGCCAGTGCACCTGTGGAAGACTGAAGGGGAGGAGCCGATACACCTGTGCAAGACTGAAGGGGAGGAGCCGGTACACCTGTGCAAGACTGAAAGGGGAGGAGCCAGTACAAGGGGAGGAGCCTGTGGAAGACTGAAGGGGAGGAGCCGATACACCTGTGCAGGACTGAAGGGGAGGAGCCGGTACACCCTGTGCAAGACTGAATGGAAGGCCGGAGGTGAGATTTAGGAATTCTATGCTATTTCTTGCAAGGAGCTAAAAAGTTAAATTCTCCCAGAGTGACATCATCAGCCCCTCCACATCAATGTGAGGAAACGTGAAATTCATGTCATGTTTTCTCGGCGTCTTCTTCTTACAACTTCTAGAGGAAGTGGTTGCTCTCAGACCACAGACGACGAATATATTCCAGCAGTCGGTGATGCTCCCTGCAGATCCGCGTCTGTGCTGCGGCGAGGACACACGTAAGTTTGGCGGCTGCTACAGCTCTGTGAATGGGGTGATGGCGGGGGGGGCGATTATTACTGCAGATATCGAACCTTTGTCTGGGATCTGGGGGGTGAGAAGACTAAAGGATTATTTGATTGGGAGGTTGTAAGACTGGGGGGCTAAATGGCTGGGGGGTCATAAGATGGGGGGGTTCTAAGATTGGGAGGTTATAAGACTGGGGGGCTAAAAGGCTGGGGGGTTATAAGATGGGGGGGTTCTAAGATTGGGAGGTTATAAGACTGGGGGGCTAAAAGGCTGGGGGGTTATAAGATGGGGGGGTTCTAAGATTGGGAGGTTATAAGACTGGGGGGCTAAAAGGCTGGGGGGTTATAAGACTGGGAGAATATAGGATTGGGGGGCTAAAAGGCTGTGAGGTTATAAGACTGGGGGGTTATAAGACTGGGGGGGTTATAAGACTGGGGCGGTTATAAGGTTTATAAGACTGGGCGGGTTTATAAGACTGGGGGGGTTATAAAACTGGGGGGTTATAAGGGGGGCGGTTATAAGACTGGTTATAAGACTGTAGGGTTCTAAGACTGGGAGAATATAGGATTGGGGGGCTAAAAGGCTGGGGGGTTATAAGACAGGGGGATCTAAGATTGGGAGGTTATAAGACTGGGGGGCTAAAAGCTGGGGGGGTTATAAACTAGGGGGGTTCTAAGATTGGGAGGTTTTAAAATGGGGGGGCTAAAAAGCTGGGTGATTATAAGGCTGGGGAGTTATAAGACTGGGGGGCTAAAAGGCTGGGGGGGGTTATAAAGCTGGGGGAGTTATAAGGCTTGGGGGGGGGTTATTAAGAGTGGGGGTTATAGGGAGGGGGTTATATATAAGGCTGTGGGGGTTATAGGACTGGGGGGGGTATATAAGGCTGGGGGGGGGGGTTATAGGACTGAGGGGGTTATATAAGGCTGAGGGGGGTTATAGGACTGGGGGGGTATATAAGGCTGGGGGGGGTTATAGGACTGGGGGGTTATATAAGGCTGGGGGGGTTATAGGACTGGGGGGGTATATAAGGCTGGGGGGGTTATAGGACTGGGGGGGTATATAAGGCTGGGGGGGTTATATAAGGCTGGGGGGGTTATATAAAGGACTGGGGGGGTATATAAGGCTGGGGGGTTTATAGGACTGGGGGGGTATATAAGGGCTGGGGGGGTTATAGGACTGGGGGGGTATATAAGGCTGGGGGGGGGTTATAAGAGTGGGGGGGTTATAGGACTGGGAAGTATCAGGCTGGGGGGTTATAGGACTGGGGGGGTATATAAGGCTGGGGGTTATAAGAGTGGGGGTTATAGGACTGGGAAGTATCAGGCTGGGGGGTTATAGGACTGGGGGGTATATAAGGCTGGGGGGTTATAAGGCTGAGTGAGTTATAATACTGGGTGGGGAGTTATACAGCTGGGAGGTTATAAAATTGGAGGGGTGTTATAAGGGCTTTGGGGAAGGGGGGGTTATAAGCCAAAGGGACTTATAGTATAGGACTAGGGGTTTATAAGGCTGGGGGTTAAAAGCTGGGGGGTTTAAGAGTGGGGGTTATAGGAGTGGGGGTTATAGGAGTAGGGCATATAAGGCTGGGAGTTAAAAGGCTGAGGAGTTATAAGACTAGTGGGGGGGTTATAAGGCTGAGGGATTACAAACCTGGGAGGGGGGTTATAAGGTTAAGGTGTTATAAGACTGGGGGGTTATACAGCTGGGGAGTTATAGGACTGAGGGACTATTAAACTGGGGCAGTTTAAGGCTGGGGGGGTTATAAGAGCGAGAGCTTTAAAGTCTGGGGGGGGGGGGTATCAGGCTGGGGGGGGTTTATAAGGCTGGATTGTAAGGCTTGGAAGTTATAAGGCTGGGGTATAAGACACACGGGGGTGATAAGGCCGAGGGAAATATGAGATTATGGGGGGGTATGAAGTTGGGGGGTTATAAGGCTGGGGGATTAGGAGGTTGGGGGGGTTATAAGACTGGGGGGAAGGTTATAAATCTGATGGGTTAAAAAAGCTGGGGGGGGGGGTAATATGACTGGGGGGTTATAAGGCTGGAGGGTTTCTTTTTTTAAATGACCAGGACTGAGCCCCCTCTGTACCCCACTGAGCCTTGCTGTACCCCGCTGAGCCCCACTGTACTCCACTGAGCCCCGCTGTACCCCACTGAGCCCCGCTGTACCCCGCTGTACCCCACTGAGCCCCGCTGTACCCCACTGAGCCCCACTGTACCCCGCTGTACCCCACTGAGCCCTGCTGAACCCCACTGAGCCCTGCTGTACCCCGATGTTCCCCACTGAGCCCCGCTGTACCCCACTGAACCCCGCTGTACCCCAATGTTCCCCACTGAGCCCCGCCTGTACCCCACTGGAACCCGCTGTTGTACCCCGATGTTCCCCACTGAGCCCCGCTGAACCCCACTGAACCCCCCCTGTACCCCGATGTTCCCCACTGAGCCCCGCTGTACCCCACTATACCCTGCAAAACAGTGTTAGGAGTATTAGGAACATCCGGCTGTAGTTTTTTCTGAGTCCCGGGAGCTCCCAGCTGACATCTGCCTGAACTGGAAGCAGCGACAGATCCTGAGCCCATAAATTCAACATTTGAAGAGTATTTCCTAAGAGAAAAGTATCGACTTCTGCATTGGGGGGGGGCTGGAAAAATGACAGAGAAAAAGAAGAGAATGGACCCAGAAAACACTGTAATCATGACAGGCAGACAGACAGACAGACAGACAGACAGGCAGACAGACAGACAGGCAGACAGACAGGCAGACAGGCAGACAGACAGGCAGACAGACCAGACAGGCAGACAGACAGACAGGCACAGACAGACAGGCAGACAGACAGGCAGACAGACAGACAGGCAGACAGACAGGCAGACAGGCAGACAGACAGGCAGACAGGCAGGGCAGGCAGACAGGCAGACAGACAGACAGACAGACAGCAGACAGGCAGACAGACAGACAGACAGGCAGGCAGGCAGACAGACAGACAGGCAGGCAGGCAGGCAGGCAGGCAGACAGACAGACAGACAGACAGGCAGACAAGACAGACAGACAGACAGACAGACAGGCAGGGCAGACAGACAGGCACAGGCAGGCAGGCAGGCAGGCAGGCAGCAGAGGCAGACAGACAGGCAGACAGACAGACAGGCAGACAGGCAGGCAGACAGGACAGATAGAGACAGACAGACAGGCAGGCAGGCAGGCAGGAGACAGACAGGCAGGCAGAGGCAGACAGGCAGACAGACAGACAGACACAGACAGGCAGACAGACAGACAGGCAGACAGGCAGACAGGCAGGCAGACAGACAGACAGACAGACAGGCAGACAGGCAGGCAGACAGGCAGGCAGGCAGGCAGACAGACAGGCAGAGAGACAGACAGGCAGACAGGCAGACAGAGACAGACAGGCAGACAGGCAGGCAGACAGGCAGGCAGAGACAGGCAGACAGACAGACAGGCAGAAGAGACAGACAGGCAGACAGGCAGGCAGACAGACAGGCAGGCAGGCAGGCAGACAGGCAGACAGATTAAATACAGGTATTGATAAGAATGGGTTGATACTATTTACAGTATCTGTCTTATTATCAATCAATCAATCAATCAATCAATCAATATACTTTGCATTAGTTATATGATGAGGAAAACCTGTTTTGATTGATCTATTGATTTCTATCTATCGATTTGTCTGGGTCGGCTCAGTGCCGTTTCCCGTGTGAACCTCGGTGTTTATCACAATATTCGATGCGGGTTGCCTCACGTCTGTCTGCACGTTTTCTTCACTTTCCGTACTTCTTTTTTTTTTTTCAGGATGACGCTCCTCTGGGCAGCAATTCTGCTTTTACTCTCCGCAGCGTGCGGTAAGTCGTGTCTGTGTGTTAAGAGGAAGAACTTCATCCGTGTTTGAATGCAGTATATACATCGTTATTTGTATATATATATATTTATGGAGATTACACTTCTCTACAGAAGAGCCCGGGGGCCATCCTAAAAACTGTTACACAAAATTCTGAGGTTAGAAGTCAGAATGATTCCAAGATGCAAAGTCAGAATTCTGAGATTCGAAATCAGAATGATTCAAAGTCAGAATTCTGAGGTTAAAAGTCAGAATGATTCCAAGATTCAAAGTCAGATATCTGAGATTTAAATCAGAACGACTCCAAGATTCAAAGTCAGAATTCTAAGATTTAAATCAGAATGACTCCAAGATTCAAAGTCAGAATTCTGAGATTCAAATCAGAATGACTCCTAGAATCAAATTCAGAATTCTAAGTTTCAAAGGCAAAATTCTGAGATTCAGAGTCACAACGATCCCAAGATGCAAAGTCAGAATTCTGAGATTCAAAATCAGAATGACTCCAAGATGCAAAGTCAGAATTATGAAATTCAAAGTCAGAATGATTCCAAGATTCAAAGTCAGAATTCTGAGGTTAAAAGCCAGAATTATTCCTAGAATCAAAGTCAGAATTCTAAGTTTCAAAGGCAGAATTCTGAGATTCAGAGTCACAACGATCCCAAGATGCAAAGTCCGAATTCTGAGATTCAAAATCAGAATGATTCAAAGTCAGAATTCTGAGGTTAAACGTCAGAATGATTCCAAGATTAAAAGTCAGAATTCTGAGACTCAAATCAGAATGACTCCAAGATGCAAAGTCAGAATTATGAAATTCAAAGTCAGAATGATTCCAAGATTCAAAGTCGGAATTCTGAGGTTAAAAGACAGAATTATTCCTGGAATCAAAGTCAGAGTTCTGAGATTCTAAATCAGAATTATTCAGAGTCAGAATTCTAAGTTGAAAGCCAGAATGATTCCAAGATTCAAAGTCAGAATTCTGAGATTCAAATCAGAATGACTCCTAGAATCAAATTCAGAATTCTAAGTTTCAAAGGCAAAATTCTGAGATTCAGAGTCACAACGATCCCAAGATGCAAAGTCAGAATTCTGAGATTCAAAATCAGAATGACTCCAAGATGCAAAGTCAGAATTATGAAATTCAAAGTCAGAATGATTCCAAGATTCAAAGTTAGAATTCTGAGGTTAAAAGCCAGAATTATTCCTAGAATCAAAGTCAGAATTCTAAGTTTCAAAGGCAGAATTCTGAGATTCAGAGCCACAACGATCCCAAGATGCAAAGTCCGAATTCTGAGATTCAAAATCAGAATGATTCAAAGTCAGAATTCTGAGGTTAAACGTCAGAATGATTCCAAGATTAAAAGTCAGAATTCTGAGACTCAAATCAGAATGACTCCAAGATGCAAAGTCAGAATTATGAAATTCAAAGTCAGAATGATTCCAAGATTCAAAGTCGGAATTCTGAGGTTAAAAGACAGAATTATTCCTGGAATCAAAGTCAGAATTCTTAGATTCTAAATCAGAATTATTCAGAGTCAGAATTCTAAGTTGAAAGCCAGAATGATTGCAAGATTTAAAGTCAGAATTCTAAGTTTCAAAGGCAGAATTCTGAGATTCAGAGTCACAACAATCCCAAGATGCAAAGTCAGAATTGTGAGATTCAAAATCAGAATGATTCAAAGTCAGAATTCTGAGGTTAAACATCAGAATGATTCCAAGATTACAATCAGAATTCTGAGATTCAAATCAGAATGATTCTAATATTCAAAGTCAGAATTCTGAAATTCAAAGTCAGAATGATTAAAAGACTCAAAGTCAGAATTCTGAGGTTAAAAGCCAGAATTATTCCTAGAATCAAAGTCAGAATTCTGAGATTCAAAATCAGAATTCTGAGATTCAGAGTGACAACAATTTCAAGATTCAATTTCAGAATTTCAGAAAGTCAGAATTCTAAGATACCTCAGAATATTGACTTTTAATTCTAGAATTCTGACTTTGAAACTCTGTTTAGAAATCACAGCTGTATGTAATAAATGAATAGAATACTTTTCCAGAAACTGATTCGAGGTAAACCAATAGCCACAATATTAACTACCGGTTATTTCTTGGCTGAGACTCATAGACTGAACATTACCAATGAGAGCTCAAAACCAGCGGCAACATCTCGGTCTAGAACACCCCCTAGAATGCTGATTGGACAATGAAAGGAGAAGCAGTTATGAGGTCATCCTTCTACTCTTTCATCCTATACTCTTCCCACAAAGTTGGGAGCATCAAATTGTCCAAATGTCTTGATATGCTGACGCCTTAAGAGTTCCCTTCACTGGAACTAGGGGGCCAAGCCCAACCCCTGAAAAACAACCCCACACCATAATCCCCCATCCACCAAACTTTACACTTGGCACAATGCAGTCAGGAAAGTACCGTTCTCCTGGCCACCTCCAAACCCAGACACATCCATCGGATTGCCAGACAGAGAAGCGTGATTGGTCACTCCAGAGAACACGTCTCCATGCTCTAGAGTCCAGTGGCGGCATGCTTTACACCACGGCATCCAATGCTTTGCATTGCACTTGGTGATGGAAGGCTTGGATGCAGCTGCTCGGCCATGGAAACCCATTCCATGAAGCTCTCTACGCACTGTTGTTGGGCTCATCTGAAGGCCACACCAAGTTTGGAGGTCTTTAGCTATTGACTCTGCAGACAGTTGGCGACTTCTGCGCACTGTGCGCTTCAGCATGCGCTGACCCCGCCCTGTCATGTGACGTGGCCTACCACTTGGTGGCTGAGTGGCTGTTGTTCCCAGTTGCTTTCCACTTTGTTATAATCCCACTAACAGTTGAGCGTGGAATATTTAGTAGCCAGGAAATGTCACGGATGGACTTATTGCCCAGGTGACCACCTATCACGGGACCACGCTTGGAGTCACTGAGCTCCTGAGAGCGACCCATTCTTTCACCAATGTTTGTAGAAGCCGTCTGCATGCCTAGGGGCTTGATTGTATACACCTGTGTCCATGGAGGGGGAGGGGAACACCTGAATCACATGATTGGGGAGGGGATTGGAACACCTGAATCACATGATATGGAGGGGATTGGAACACCTGAATCACATGATTGGGAGGGGATTGGAACACCTGAATCACATGATATGGAGGGGATTGGAACACCTGAATCACATGATATGGAGGGGATTGGAACACCTGAATCACATGATTGGGAGGGGATTGGAACACCTGAATCACATGATATGGAGGGGATTGGAACACCTGAATCACATGATTTGGAGGGCGGGGCCAATACTTTTGGACAATATAGTGTATATATTTTATGATTAATATGGCTCTTCACTTTTTTTTCTCCCCACAAGTCACGTCCAGTGATGACAGCGAGGACAGCACACTGGTGGGCCCAACAGACAATTCTACCCAGGGGGATGCAGATGACTTCTTTGAAGGCTCTGGTGGTTCTGGTTAGTAAATATAATTATTTCGGAAGGTTCGCCGCACTTTGCGTCGTAGTGATTTTGCCGCCTTGCGCTCATAAAAACGTGTCCATTGATGTCAGTAGGCCCCTAAGGAACACTTGGGGGAAGGGGCAGCCAGCCATAATCCAGTTGTTCTTACGGGAAGCAAAAGGGGCGGTAAAAAAATAGGCAACTGTCCTGTGTTTTTTTTTTACTGGCCCTCTACTGCTTACCTTCAGGCGGACATGGCGTTCGCTTGGGTCTGTTCGCATTGTCTCATCCGCGATGCTTCACTTTGTGGTGTGAAAAATTTGAACTCGCAGACAACGCAGTTGCCAAATGTGTCCATTGATGTCTATGGGCCCTTAAAGGGGCAGTAAATCGCACCGGGTGACACCAACCCTAGGTATGCCCCTGGATGTAGCAGTTAGAGGGTTGAGACAGGCCATTTACCACTGACAGGGGTGCTTACGATGATCTGCTTTTATTTTTGTAAAACCGTTATCCCAAAAGGAATTAAAAAAAAAAACTTATACAGGGCTAGCCGGAGTCTGGCTGCAATTTGTTAATGTATTTAAATCTGCTAGTCCGTCTAATACTCCCCTCGGCTGACAATACTGCTGTCCAAAAGGTGTCTCCTTTGCTCCTTCCTCCAGAGTTGGGGGGCTCTAATACAGGAGGTGTGTTACTGCCCAGATCATCAGGAGAAAAAAAAAGACTAATGCAGCCACCCCATCTAATGATTGGTAAGCTGGGATATATCACGTTTTTGGTTTGGGGTTTACTTCCCCTTTAAGGGCCCATAGACATCAATGGACACATTTGGCAAGTGCGTTGTCTGCGAGTTCAAATTTTTTCGATCCATCCTGCGGGGATCGTCGTCATGCAACCTGTACGGGGTGACACCGTCCGGACCCGCTCCACGAAAAGGTAAGTTGTAAAGAAAGCCGACGATCCCCGCAGGATGGATCGGATCTGCGGATTGGGGTCGGATCGGATCCGTCCTGTGGGGATCGTCGGCTTGCTTTACAACTTACCTTTTCGTGGAGCGGGTCCGGCGGTGTCACCCCGTGAGATAGGTGTCACCCGTTGCGACGCACACCCCCGCACCTGCCTCGGGACGCCACTGGCTACATCTACAAGACTTGTTTTGTTGAAAAACAACAGACTTACTGGCCGGATCACCTGCTGAAAACAAAGGAAAGAAAGCGAAAAAAAAAAGGAAAAGAAATGCAGCCACCACTTCTCATGAAAAAAAACACATGGCCATATTTTCAGCTGCCTATCAAGGACTGTTGCCTGGTTGTCAAACTAGCGTCCCTCCAGCGTTGCCAAACTACAAGTCCCATCATGCTGCCTTGCGCAAACTAGCCTTGCAATGTCCTTGTAGTTTATATAGATACGGAGCAGGGATGTCAAACTGCCTCTCCAGCTGTTGCCTACAAGTCCCATGGCAAGGCTGACAGTTACACGCATGTGATGGGGTTTGTAGTTTGGCAACTGTCCAGCCATCCCTGCTTGCAATGCCTCATGGGAGTCACTGTGTCAGTTTGCAATATGGGACTTGCTTTATATAGTGGGGGTGTCAAACTGGTGGCCCTCCAGCTGTTGCCAAACTACAAGTCCCATGAGGCATTGCAAGGCTGACAGTTACAAGCGTGACTCCCAAAGGCAGAGGCATGATGGGACTTGTAGTTTGGCAAACAGCTGGAGGGCAGCCAGTTTGACATCCCTGCTCCGTATCTATATAAACTACAAGTCCCATCATGCCCCTGCCTTTGGGAGTCATGCATGTAACTGTCAGCCTTGCAATGCCTCATGGGACTTGTAGTTTATATAGATACGGAGCAGGGATGTCAAACTGGCTGCCCTCCAGCTGTTGCCAAACTACAAGTCCCATGAGGCATTGCAAGGCTGACAGTTACAAGCGTGACTCCCAAAGGCAGAGGCATGATGGGACTTGTAGTTTGGCAACAGCTGGAGGGCAGCCAGTTTGACATCCCTGCTCCGTATCTATATAAACTACAAGTCCCATCATGCCCCTGCCTTTGGGAGTCATGCATGTAACTGTCAGCCTTGCAATGCCTCATGGGACTTGTAGTTTATATAGATACAGAGAGGGGATGTCAAACTGGCTGCCCTCCAGCTGTAACCAAACTACAAGTCCCATGAGGCATTGCAAGGCTGACAGTTACATGCGTGACTCCCAAAGGCAGAGGCATGATGGGACTTGTACTTTGGCAACAGCTGGAGGGCAGCCAGTTTGACATCCCCGCTCTATATCTATATAAACTACAAGTCCCATCATGCCCCTGCTTTTGGGAGTCATGTTTGTAACTGTCAATCCTGCAATGCTTCATGGGACTTGTAGTTTGGTTACAGCTGGAGGGCAGCCAGTTTGACACCCGTGATGAGAATTATTAGAACCGCAGGTGTTCCCCTTTAAGAGAGACGAGCGCCACACCCTCCCCAGTCATTGCGGCGACCACGAGACCACGCGTTGAGTCACTAGAAACCCGGAACATTCCGCGGTCGCTCGCTGCGAGCACGACGTCTAACCTCACTTTACAAGCTCGGCACAAAAGAAACTGCTGATTCCGCTCGTCTCGGGAGTCGAGGCGCAAAAAAAATTCTAAGACCGCCGCGCAAACCAGTCCCACCCAGGGGCGGACTGACAACTCATGGGGCCCCCGGGAAGTAGGGGATCATGGGGCCCGTGTCCTCGCCCACACTCAAAGCACACCCAGAAAAGCCTATAAAGGGTACCAGAGGCATCTCATGGGGCCCCCTACTGACCCCGGGCCCCCGGGCTGTGCCCGAGTGCTCGAATGGTCAGTCCGCCCCCCTGGTCATCAGTCTGCTGCAGGCAAGAAGGAAGCATTTCCTCAGTCTCCCACCCCCCATGGTGAATGGTCAGTCCGCCCCTGGTCGTCAGTCTGCTGCAGGCAAGAAGGAAGCATTTCCTCAGTCTCCCACCCCCCATGGTGAATGGTCAGTCCGCCCCTGGTCGTCAGTCTGCTGCAGGCAAGAAGGAAGCATTTCCTCAGTCTCCCACCCCCCATGGTGAATGGTCAGTCCGCCCCTGGTCGTCAGTCTGCTGCAGGCAAGAAGGAAGCATTTCCTCAGTCTCCCACCCCCCATGGTGAATGGTCAGTCCGCCCCTGGTCGTCAGTCTGCTGCAGGCAAGAAGGAAGCATTTCCTCAGTCTCCCACCCCCCCATGGTGAATGGTCAGTCCGCCCCTGGTCATCAGTCTGCTGCAGGCAAGAAGGAAGCATTTCCTCAGTCTCCCACCCCCCATGGTGAATGGTCAGTCCTCCCCTGGTCATCAGTCTGCTGCAGGCAAGAAGGAAGCATTTCCTCAGTCTCCCACCCCCCATGGTGAATGGTCAGTCCTCCCCTGGTCATCAGTCTGCTGCAGGCAAGAAGGAAGCATTTCCTCAGTCTCCCACCCCCCATGGTGAATGGTCAGTCCCCCCCCTGGTCCCACCGTAGAATACATACCTAGATACAAAGTATCTTCTTTTGTTAATCCTTGAAAGTTCCGTAAGTTCCGTGCCTCATAATACAGACGTAGAAAAAAAATTTGGACCTCGTGGCGCATCATTCGTGAAATAAATCATCCCTGATTGCGCACAACTTTCTGCCTACAGCCAATCAGAACAGATGGGGCTATTTATAAAATAATAAAACGCTGTAGGAACGTCTGAAGCATTCACACCCGGAATAATCACCGTAATGTGTTTTTTTTTTTTTTTTTTGAACAGCGCCATCTATTGGCGATAATGCGGGATTTTCCTGATTGAGGTATTTCAGGAAAATGTTGCATAGCGGCCACTAGATGGCCATAATGAAGTTATTAGACGCTTTATGCAGGGCTGTCAAAATGGCGGCCCCCCAGCCAGGGAACGAGGTGGGCTCTATCTATTGATCAGCCCAAGGATGAAGCAAGGAAGGAAACCTCCTGACGGCCCCTATGAGTGCAGCCAGGGGCGGACTGACCATTCGAGCACTCAGGCACTGCCCAGGGGCCCGGGGTCAGTAAGGGGCCCCATGAAATGCCCCTGGTACCTTTTTTATAGGCTTTTTTGGATGTGCTTTGAGTGTGGGCGAGGACACAGGGGCTCCATGATCCCCTATTGCCCCGGGGGCCCCATGAGTTGTCAGTCCGCCCCTGAGTGCAGCTGAAGACGTCTCCGCCGATCATGGTGGTGGGGGAGCACACGGGGGGTTAACTCGTCTTGCGGTTTCACCGCGCGGCAGATGGGTGGCAGCGAGCCAAAAACAGAAGTGAGATCTTGCGGTCCCGTGCAGAGTGTGGATGGGAATCCCCGACTCTTCAATGGAACGGATTTACTAAAACCGGAGAGTGCAGAATCTGGTGCAGCCGAGCCCGGCGGCCAATCAGCTTCCAGCTTCAGCTTGTTCAGTGAAGCTTTGGCAATAAAAGCTGGAAGCTGATTGGCTGCACCAGATTCTGCACTCTCCAGTTTTAGTAAATCCCCCCAGCATCGTCTTCCCTTATTACAGGGAAGGACTGACAACTCATGGGGCCCCCGGGCAACAGAGGATCATGGGGCCCCCGGGCAACAGAGGATCATGGGGCCCCTGTGTCCTCGCCCACACTCAAACCACACTCAAAAAAGCCTATGAAAGGTACCAGGGGCATCTCATGGGGCCCCCTACTGGCCCCCGGGCCCAAATAGTCAGTCCGCCCCTACCTTATTGTCACATGTAGAGTGCGGATGGGAATCCCCGACTCATCGCCTTCTGTGTTTTTTATTGGCAGGTGTGGAACCTCAAACCGAATTTCTGGGTGAGTTGCATCGAACGATTCCGGCTGAATATGAACCTTAAAGGGGACCTGTCATGGGAGGAACACTGCGAGCGAGAGAGAGGGAGCCGACTGAGCGGTCCCTGTGTACAGATAGCGGCCTATGGAGCACTACAAGTCCCAGCAGCCCCAATGTGCAGATAGCAGCATGCAGCCAGTATAGAACTACAAGTCCCAGCAGTCCCAGTGTCCAGATAGAAGCAGCCAATACAGAACTACAATCCCCAGCAGTCCCAGTGTCCAGATAGCAGCATGCAGCCAATATGGAACTACAAGTCCCAGCAGTCCCAGTGTCCAGATAGAAGCAGCCAATACAGAACTACAATCCCCAGCAGTCCCAGTGTCCAGATAGCAGCATGCAGCCAATACAGAACTACAAGTCCCAGCAGTCCCAGTACCCAGATAGCAGCATGCAGCCAATACAGAACTACAAGTTCCAGCAGTCCCAGTACCCAGATAGCAGCATGCAGCCAATACAGAACTACAAGTTCCAGCAGTCCCAATGTCCAGATAGCAGCATGCAGCCAATACAGAACTACAAGTCCCGCAGTCCCAGTACCCAGATAGCAGCACACAGCCAATACAGAACTACAAGTCCCAGCAGTCCCAGCATCCAGATAGAAGCAGCCAATGCAGAACTACAATCCCCAGCAGTCCCAGTGTCCAGATAGCAGCATGCAGCCAATACGGAACTACAAGTCCCAGCAGTCCCAGTGTCCAGATAGCAGCATGCAGCCAATACGGAACTACAAGTCCCAGCAGTCCCCAGTGTCCAGATAGCAGCATGCAGCCAATACAGAACTACAAGTCCCAGCAGTCCCAGTGTCCAGATAGCAGCATGCAGCCAATATGGAACTACAAGTCCCAGCAGTCCCAGTGTCCAGATAGCAGCATGCAGCCAATACAGAACTACAATCCCCAGCAGTCCCAGTATCCCAGATAGAAGCAGCCAATACAGAACTACAAGTCCCAGCAGTCCCAGTGTCCAGATAGAAGCAGCCCATACAGAACTACAAGTCCCAGCCATCCCAGCGTCCAGATAGCATCATGCAGCCAATACAGAACTACAAGTCCCAGCCGTCCCAGCGTCCAGATAGCATCATGCAGCCAATACAGAACTACAAGTCCCAGCAGTCCCAATGCCAAGATAGCAGCAGCCAATACAGAACTACAAGTCCCAGCAGTCCCAGTGTCCAGATAGCAGCATGCAGCCAATACAGAACTACAAGTCCCAGCAGTCCTAATGTCCAGATAGCAGCATGCAGCCAATACAGAACTACAAGTCCCAGCAGTCCCTCAGCAGCCTGCAGCCAGGCGCCTGGTATTTTCATAGGCAGTTGTGCAGCATTTATGTAGGATTGTCTCCTCTGATGTGAAATCATATTCCAGGATAAACCGTCTTATCGATATTTGTTTCCATCCGCAGACAACGGCTCGGAGAAGGCCAGACCAGGTGAGACCCCAGGACGGCGCTGGGCGGGGACACAGCGGGGATTCCTGGATGATGATTGGCTGATGGATCACCGCTGCATTACCTGCCATCCAACCCTCCTTGAGGGATCCGTCCTCCAAACCATCATTCTGGAGCTGACCATACACTATACAATCTGATTGTACAATCTCCTGTAGGTCCACCTATGCATGATTGATACAAATGCAGTGAATTGTTTAGGTGCGTAAGCCAGGGGCGGACTGACCATTTGGAAACTCGGGCACTGCCCGAGGGCCCGGGGATTAGTAGGGGGCCCCATGAGATGCCCCTGGTACCTTTTTCATAGGTTTTTTTGAGTTTGGGCAAAGACACAGGGGCCCCATGATCCCCTATTTCCCGGGGGCCCCATGAGTTGTCAGTCTGCCCCTGTTGTAAGGTTTTGATAAATCTAAATAAGATCATAAAGCGATTGTACAATCAGATTGTATAGTGTATGGTCTGCTTTTAAGATCACTAGATATATTCTTTTCTTCTCCTAGAGGTGGACCTCCCTAAAATATCCAATCAATGTGCATCCAATCAGACAGGCCCATGCACTACATAGTTGTTGGTAGATCTAAAGGAGATTGTACAATCAGATTGTAATGTATGTGGTGTTATGAGTTGTATTGGGAGGACTTGTCTGCATTTTTCCGATTTGTCGATTTTTTTTGAGATCTGCAGACACTTTACTAATCATCGATGTATCTGATCCCTCATCATCCAGGGTAGGTCAGTGGAGGCTGAATTAAAGCTGCTGAATTCTGATTGGTCGCTGAAATGGTGGCGCGCATCTGAGTGACGCCACAGCGTCGCGTTTTCCCCGCATTTTTGTAGCACGTTTTTGGGGCGGCGTCATTCATTTTGAATCCAAAAACGGTCAAAGAAGCTCTTTACCAAGTGTTGGCGCTGAGCCAGGCGCGTTTGTCGTTACGCGGTTTGCTGTGGTAAAAAATAATGGCAGCGCCGGCGCGACGTGCGTTTTACCACGATTCTGGAATCACGGGGAGAATTACATGATTCTGCCCGCAATGCCAGTATGCTCGAGTGTAGGCGTGGCCTAACTGACCTTCGCAATGTAAGGAGAATGGAGGGCCACTCTGGACGGGATCGGGGCCGGCTGACACATTGTGATACTTTGTTTCCAGTTCATGAAATATTAATTACAGTTATTATTGAACACAAAGAGTCTTCTCCTCTGATATGGGTGGTACCCCAGGCACCTGAGGGGCGGAGTCTATACTTTACTCCTCCTCTAATATGAGTGACACCCCAGGCACCTTGGGGGTGGAGTTTTTATGTTACTTCTCCTCTGATATGGGTGACACCCAAGGCAAATGAGGGGTGGAGTCTATAAGTTACTGCCCCAGGCACCTAAGGGGGTCTATATGTTACATCTCCTCTGATATGGGCGACACACCAGGCACTTGAGGGGCGGAGTCTATATGTTACACCTTACATGTGACAGCCCCAGGCACCTGAGGGGCGGAGTCTATATAGTACTCCTCCTCTAATATGAGTGACACTCCGGGCACCTGAGGGGCGGAGTCTATATGTTACATCTCCTCTGATATGGGTGACACACCAGGCACTTGAGGGGCGGAGTCTATATGTTATACCTTACAGGTGACAGCCCAGGGCACCTGAGGGGCGGAATCTATATAGTACTCCTCCTCTAATATGAGTGACACCCCGGGCAAATGGGTGGTGGAGTTTTGATGTTACTTCTCCTCTGATATGGGTGACACACCTGAGGGGTGGAGTCTATAAGTTACTCCTCCTCTACAGGTGATGCCCCAGGCACCTGAGGGGTGGAGTCTATATATTACTCCTACTCTGATATGAGTGACACTCCAGGCACCTGAGGGGTGGAGTCTATATGTTACTCCACCTATATGCTACTCCACCTCTGATATGGGTGACACACGAGGCACTTGAGGGGCGGAGTCTATATGTTACACCTTATAGGTGACACCCCCAGGCACCTGAGGGGCGGAGTCTATATATTACTCCTCTTCTGATAGGAGTGACACTCAAGCACCTGACGGGTGAAGTCTATATGTTGCTCCACCTCTGATATGGGTGACACACCAGGCACTTGAGGGGCGGAGTCTATATGTTACACCTTACAGGTGACACCCCCAGGCACCTGAGGGGCGGAGTCTATATATTACTCCTCCTCTAAGAGTGACACCCCAGGCATCTGGGGGGGTAGAGTTTTTATGTTACTTCTCTGATATGGGTGACACCCAAGGCACCTGAGGGGTGGAGTCTATAAGTTACTCCTCCTCTACAGGTGACGCCCCAGGCACCTGAGGTGTGGAGTCTATATATTACTCCTACTCTGATGAGTGACACTCCAGGCACCTGAGGGGCGGAGTTATATGTTACATCTCCTCTGATATGGGTGGCTCCCCAGGCACCTGAGGGGTGGAGTCTATATATTACCCCTACTCTGATATGGGCAACCCCCCCCAGGTACCTGAGGGCAGAGTCTATATGTTGCTCCTCCTCTAATATGGATGACACCTTAGGCATCTGAGGGGTGGAGCCTATATGGCACCTTGGTCTTCCACCAGAGCACCCCACAAGGGCCATGGGTCCGTTGCCTATTTATAGGGCCACTATGCCACCTAGTGTCCAACCGCATTACCAGCAGTTTGCACTGACAGTGCCATGTACTGCTATCTACTGACACCTTGTACGTTGACTTGATTCCTGTGAAGATCCATCTTTGTGTTTTCCCTATTAATGGAGTCATTCTTTAATTTTCAGTCCAAGAGATGATTGTAATCACGGGGTGCATTATAGCGATGTTCTGCACAGGAACTCACAACGGTAAGTGTGACACGTCTCTGAATCTGCATGCGTTAAGTCAGGAAAATGTGGGTAAAATATCAGTATTGGCATTTTTTAAATACAAGATTATGCTGTGATTTGAGGGTGTCAGGTCAAAGCTGTGACATGAGGGTACTGGGTCAAGGTTGAGGGTATCAGGTCAGGGCTGTGACTTGAGGGTATCGGTTCAAAGCTGTGACTTGAGGGTATTGGATCAAGGCTGAGGGTATCAGGTCAGGGCTGTGACTTGCAGGTATTGGGTCAAGGCTGAGGGTATCAGGTCAGGGCTGTGACTTGCGGGTATTGGGTCAAGGCTGAGGGTATCAGGTCAGGGCTGTAACTTGAGGGTATTGGGTCAAAGCTGTGACATGAGGGTACTGGGTCAAGGCTGAGGGTATCAGGTCAGGGCTGTGACTTGAGGGTATAAGGTCAAAGCTGTGACATGAGGGTACTGGGTCAAGGTTGAGGGTATCAGGTCAGGGCTGTGACTTGAGGGTATCGGTTCAAAGCTGTGACTTGAGGGTATTGGATCAAGGCTGAGGGTATCAGGTCAGGGCTGTGACTTGCAGGTATTGGGTCAAGGCTGAGGGTATCAGGTCAGGGCTGTGACTTGCGGGTATTGGGTCAAGGCTGAGGGTATCAGGTCAGGGCTGTAACTTGAGGGTATTGGGTCAAAGCTGTGACATGAGGGTACTGGGTCAAGGCTGAGGGTATCAGGTCAGGGCTGTGACTTGAGGGTATAAGGTCAAAGCTGTGACATGAGGGTACTGGGTCAAGGTTGAGGGTATCAGGTCAGGGCTGTGACTTGAGGGTATCAGTTCAAAGCTGTGACTTGAGGGTATTGGATCAAGGCTGAGGGTATCAGGTCAGGGCTGGTGACTTGCAGGTATTGGGTCAAGGCTGAGGGTATCAGGTCAGGGCTGTGACTTGCGGGTATTGGGTCAAGGCTGAGGGTATCAGGTCAGGGCTGTGACTTGCGGGTATTGGGTCAAGGCTGAGGGTATCAGGTCAGGGCTGTGACTTGAGAGTGCCGGTTCAAAGCTGTGACCTAAGGTTATTGGATTAAGGCTGAGGATATCAGGGCAGAGCTGTGACTTGAGGGTATCAGGTCAAAGCTGTGATCTGAGGGTACTGGGTCGAGGCTGAGGATTTCAGGTCAGGGCTGTGACTTGACGGTGTCGGTTCAAAGCTGTGACCTAAGGTTTTTGGATTAAGGCTGAGGGTATCAGGTCAGGACTGTGAGTTGAGGATATCGGGTCAAAGCTGTGATCTGAGGGTATTGGGTCAAGGCTGAGGGTATCGGATCAGGGCTGTGACTTGAGGGTATTAGATTAAGGTTGAGCGTATCAGGTCAGGACTTGGACTTGAGGGTATCGGGTCAAAGCTTTGACATGAGGGTACTGGGTCAAGGCTGAGGGTATCAGGTCATGGCTGTGACTTGAGGGTGCCGGTTCAAAGCTGTGACATGGAGGATATTGTGACATGAGGATATTGGATTAAGGCTGAGGGTATCAGGTTAGGGCTGTAACGTGAGGGTATTGGGTCAAGGCTGAGGGTATCAGGTCAGGGCTGTAACTTGAGGGTATTGGGTCAAAGCTGTGACATGAGGGTACTGGGTCAAGGCTGAGGGTATCAGGTCAGGGCTGTGACTTGAGGGTATAAGGTCAAAGCTGTGACATGAGGGTACTGGGTCAAAGCTGAGGGTATCAGATCAAAGCTGTGATCTGGGGGTATTGGGTCAAGGTTAAGGGTATCAGGTCAAAGCTGTGATCTGAGATATTGGGTCAAGGCTGAAGGTATCAGGTCAAAGCTGTGATCTGAGGGTATTGGGTCAAGGTTGAGGGTAGCAGGTCAAAGCTGTGATCTGAGGGTATTGGGTCAAGGTTGAGGGTAGCAGGTCAAAGCTGTGATCTGAGGGTATTGGGTCAAGGTTGAGGGTAGCAGGTCAAAGCTGTGATCTGAGGGTATTGAGTCAAGGCTGTGACATGAGGGTATTGGGTCAAGGCTGTGACATGAGGGTATTGGGTCAAGGCTGTGACATGAGGGTATTGGGTCAACGCTGAGGGTATTGGGTCAAGGCTGTGATTTGAGGATATCCGGTCATGGCCTGTTCCCCCCACTGGACCAGTGATCTTCAGAGACCCTTGTCAATGATCATGCCTGATTTCTTCAATGGATTCATTATTTTTTGCAGCTTTCCGGTGGTGATCGAGTCGATGGACGCCGAGAGGCAATCACACACTGACAGCAGATTTCCAGACCTTTACAAGGACAGCTGTGTGCTTTACTCATCATTGTCTCTACAATCAGGATTCGCACCGTGCTCTATGTCTCTCAATAAATGGACACATTTTTTCTGCATATGGAAGAGGAGGGCGGGGCTACAGATCAGAATTTGGAGTCTTCCACTGACTGCTGAGTGACATAGGGATCGGCCAATAGAAGAAGGAACAGCTCTGACCTCTGGTCCTATGTTCGTTCTGATATTCCTGCAATGTGGATCCAACGATGGAGAATACAGAAGGAAAAATTATTTTTTGTGGATGCCGAGGCTCCTGAGGCTCCTGTGGCTCCTGTGGCTTCTGAGGCTGTGGCTTCTGAGGCTCCTGTGGCTCCTGTGTGTGTACGGCAAGGCTCTTTCCTTCAGGAATACATTGGATCTACGAGAAGTCCGCCTACCCCGCCCTCCTCCATTCACTTAAGGGTCCATTTATAGAGAAAAAATTCTGTTCGAATGTCTGAATTATTCCAAGAACCATCATCTACCTATTGAATCCAATACATTCATTCCCTATGATCAGCAGCTCCATCTAGTGGCCATAATGCTTTATCTTCCAGAAACACCTTAATCAGGAAAATACTCCAGTATGACCAGCAGATGGAGCTATCATAGGAAATGAGCATGTTAGGCAAAATACGGGGATTTTTTGTGATGGCTGTATGAATGCTGGAGAATATTTTATATATTGACCACTTAAAGTGTAAGTCCAGGCATGACCCAAATTGACCCCCAAACCTCCCTCCCCCCTTTAGATCACGTCCCAGTCTTTTTTTTTTTTTAAATCTTACCTTGTTCCTATTGTGAGAAACATTTTTTATTGTTCCCAGTGGCATCATCATTGGCTTCAGAGGCAGGAACTGGTTTAGGCACGCCCCCAGAACTACACCTCCCAAGATCCTTTTTTCCCCCATACAGTGTGTAGGCAGAAAGGCAGCTGTATTGTTTTGCAGGGAAATAAATCAATGAATCCGTGTAGAGAGGGGCAGAAGATATGGGTGGAGTTCTGTAGTCCAACAAAGGCAGGAACTGGGAGGGCAATTCCTGATTTAGGCACACCCCCAGAACTACACCTCCCAAGATCCTTTTTCCCTGTCCAGTGTGTAGGCAGAAAGACAAGGCAGCTGTATGGTTTTGCAGGGATATAAATCAATGAATCCATGTGTAGAGGGATGGTGGCAGATGGATGGCGTTCTGTAGTCCAACAAAGGCAAGAACTGCGATGCCAATTCCTGATTTAGGCACACCCCCAGAACTATACCTCCAGAGAGCCTTTTTCCTATACAGTATATGGACAGAGAGACAAGGCAGCTGTATGGTTTTGCAGGGAAATAAAACAATGAATCCGTGTAGAGAGAGACAGAAGATGGGTGGAGTTCTGTAGTCCAACAAAGGCAGGAACTGGGAGGGCAATTCCTGATTTAGGCACACCCCCAGAACTACACCTCCCAAGATCCTTTTTCATTTACAGTGTGCAGGCAGAAAGGCAGCTGTATTGTTTTGCAGGGAAATAAATCAATGAATCCGTGTAGAGAGGGGCAGAAGATGGGTGGAGTTCTGTAGTCCAACAAAGGCAGGAACTGGGAGGGCAATTCCTGATCTAGGCACACTCCCAGAACTACACCTCCCAATATCCTTTTTCATTTACAGTGTGTAGGCAAAAAGGCAGCTGTATTGTTTTGCAGGGAAATAAATCAATGAATCCGTGTAGAGAGGGGCAGAAGATGGGTGGAGTTCTGTAGTCCAACAAAGGCAGGAACTGGGAGGGCAATTCCTGATTTAGGCACACTCCCAGAACTACACCTCCCAATATCCTTTTTCATTTACAGTGTGTAGGCAGAAAGGCAGCTGTATTGTTTTGCAGGGAAATAAATCAATGAATCCGTGTAGAGAGGGGCAGGCAGAAGATGGGTGGAGTTCTGTAGTCCAACAAAGGCAGGAACTGGGAGGGCAATTCCCCGATTTAGGCACACCCCCAGAACTACACCTCCCAAGATCCTTTTTTCATTTACAGTATATGTACAGAGAGACAAGACAGCTGTATGGTTTTTCAGGGAAATATATCAATGAATCCCATGTGGAGAGGGACAGGCGGTGGTGGGGGAGGAGTTCTGTAGTCCAGCAGGCAGGGTTGACAGCGCTGGTTGGGATTGCAGTGCAGCAGCCCCTCTAGGAAGCACACTGGATTCATGGCAGATCAACAGCTATTTTTTGTACTTCTAGCAAAGGGATACCGCATATGGTTGGTTCTTTTTTGCACAAATCTACGTTTCAATTCTGCATAAGCCAAGCGTACATATTTAGGGCGGGGCCTGTAATTGATTTGTATATATTTATTAAATGAGAGAGTACTGACGGGGCGGGGGGGGGATTTTAAACACGGGACGGGGGGGCGGGAATGGGCGGAGCATCAACCAATGGACAGGCAGACAGGCGCAGGCGAATTATTTCACAACGTATCGGTTTCGTGGGTCGTTACTAAGTTGCAATCTTAAGAATACCGAAAAAAAATAAATAAATTGCGTCCGTGTCTGGCACGCTTCTTGTTCTTTTTCTTTTTATATATATATATATCGAGTTTTGTATTCTCAGTATATTGTTCTTTACATCGGAGGAAATAAAATGTTACAAAAGTTCAGTCTGTTCCCTCTTCTTCTCCTCCCAGGTATTGCTGAAGTTTCTGCTGCGATTCATTTCCTAAACCAGAATGGCGCTAAATGGCGGACCGCAGGCCAGACCCGGAACAAGTGGCAGTTCCTTATGGGATGCCAGCCAGCCGGTCCCCAGTGCAGGTTCCCCTCCCCCCCTCCTATGCAGTGATTGGTTTGTAGGGTCACCAGCATCCTAGCAACCAATAGCCAGTATTCAGGCAAAACATAAAAAAAAAAAAAAAAAACAACAACATACAAATAAAAATGAACTCTTCTATATTTTTATGTCTCTGGTGGGGACATCCAATGTAAGGGGGACACTCTGATGGGGACACCTAATGTAAGTGGAAACCTGATGCAAGGGGACACCTGATGTAAGGGGGCACTCTGATGTAAGGGGGCACTCTGATGGGGACACCTGATGTAAGGGGACACTCTGATGGGGACACCTGATGCAAGGGGACACCTGATGTAAGGGGGCACTCTGATGGGGACACCTGACGTAAGGGGACACTCTGATGGGGACACCTGATGTAAGGGGACACTCTGATGGGGACACCTGATGTAAGGGGACACTCTTGTGGGGATACCAGATGTAAGGGGGTGCTCTGATGGGTACACCCAATGTAAGGGGGTTCTCTGATGGGGACACCCGATATAAGGGGGTGCTCTGATGGGGACACCCGATGTAAGAGGGACACACAATTCAAGGGGAGCACCCAAAGTAAGGAGGACACTCTAATGGGGACATGCAATTTAAGGGTGACACTTGATTGGGACTCCTGATGTGAGGGGACACTTTTGTGGGGATACCAGATGTAAGGGGGGCACTCTGATGGGGACACCTGATGCATGGGGACACTCTTGTGGAGATACCAGATGTAAGGGGGCATTCTGATGGCAACACCTGATGTAAGGGGGCACTCTGATGGGACCCCCATTGTAGGGGCACTCTGATGGGGACGCCCAATGCAAGGGGATTTTCTGATGGGGACACCCGATGTAAGGAGGTGCTTTTTTGAGGAGTCTTGATGCAAGGGGCACACTTGTGGGGATACCAGACGTAAGGAGGCACTCTAATGGGGACACCCAATGCAAGGGGGTTCTCTAATGGCAACACCCGATGTAAGGGGGCACTCTGAGGGAAAATCCCCTGATGTAAGGTGGTGTTTTGATGGCGACACCAGATGCAAGGAGAATACCCAAAGTAAAGAGAACACTCTGATGGGTACAGGAAATTTAAGGGGGACACTGATGGGGACTTCTGATGTGAGGGGGCAATTTTGGGGAGTCTGGATGTAAGGGGCACACTTGTGGGGATACCAGATGTAAGGGGGCACTCTGATGGTGACACTCAATATGCAAGGGGGACACCTGATTCAAGGAGAACACCCAAAGTAAGGAGGTCACTCTGATGGGGCCATGCAATTTAAGGGGGACACTTTGATGGTTACTCACTGATGTGAGGGGGCACTTTTGTGGGGATACCAGATGTAAGAGGGGGGCACTCTGATGGGGACACAATATAAAAGGGACACACTGAATATGGACACTTAATAGTACATTTCATTATTTTTTTGTACCTCAAATGACTTCACTTATGCCGGCCATAGACGGGTCAAAAATCGGCCAATTTTTCTGCCGGAAAAAAAAAACCGGCCGATTTTCGCACAGTTAGTGGGTTAATTGGTCGGCCATTTTTCGGGCTTTTTGAACATTTTTTTTATCGGTCATGTTGGAAAATTTGCAGCCGATTTTGACGATCGCCCGATTTTCCTGGCAGTGATGGGCAAATTGGCCGACCGTTTTACCGATAAAAAAAATCTGAGCCGTGATCAGGGAGAAGAAGAGAGAAAGAGAGAAGGGAGAAAGAGAAAGAGAGAAGGGAGAAAGAGAAAGAGAGAAGGGAGAAAGAGAAAGAGAGAAGGGAGAAAGAGAAAGAGAGAAGGGAGAAAGAGAAAGAGAGAAGGGAGAAAGAGAAAAAGAAGGGAGAAAGGAGAAAGAGAAGGGAGAAAGAGAAGGGAGAAAGAGAAGAGAAGGAGAAAGAGAGAAAGGGAAAGAAAAGAGAAGGGAGAAAGAGAAGGGAGAAAGAGAAGGGAGAGAAAGAGAAGGGAGAAAGAGAAGGGAGAAAAGAGAAGGGAGAAAGAGAAGGGAGAAAGAGAAGGGAGAAAGAGAAGGGAGAAAGAGAAGGGAGAAAGAGAAGGGAAAGAAAGGGAGAAAGAGAAGGGAGAAAGAGAAGGGAGAAAGAGAAGGGAGAAAGAGAAGGGAGAAAGAGAAGGGAGAAAGAGAAGGGAGAAAGAGAAGGGAGAAAGAGAAGGGAGAAAGAGAAGGGAGAAAGAGAAGGGAGAAAGAGAAGGGAGAAAGAGAAGAAGGAGAAAGAGAAGGGAGAAAGAAGAGAGAAAGAGAAGGGAGAAAGAGAAGAGAGGGAGAAAGAGAAAGAGAAGGGAGAAAGAGAAAGAGAAGGGAGAAAGAGAAAGAGAAGGGAGAAAGAGAAAGAAAAGGGAGAAAGAGAAAGAGAGAAGGGAGAAAGAGAAGAGAGAAAGAGAAAGAGAAGGGAGAAAAGAGAAAGAAGAGAAGAGAGAAAGAGAAGAGAGAAAGAGAAGAGAGAAAGAGAAGAGAGAAAGAGAAGAGAGAAAGAGAAGAGAGAAAGAGAAGAGAGAAAGAGAAGAGAGAAGAGAGAGAAAAGAAAGAAAGAGAGAAAGAGAAAAGAAAAGAGAAGAGAGAAAGAAAAGAAAAAGAAGAAGAAAAAGAAGAGAGAAAGAAGAAAAAAAAGAAGAGAGAAAGAAGAAGAAAAAAAGAAGAGAGAAAGAAGAAGAAAAAGAAGAGAGAAAGAAGGAGAAAAAGAAGAGAGAAAGAAGAAGAAAAAGAAGAGAGAAAGAAGAAGAAAAAGAAAAGAGAGAGAGAAAGAAGGAGAAAAAGAAGAGAGAAAGAGAAGAAGAAAAAGAAGAGAGAAAGAGAAGAAGAAAAAGAAGAGAGAAAGAGAAGGAGAAAAAGAAGAGAGAAAGTAGAAAAAAAGAAGAGAGAAAGAAGCAGAAAAAGAAGCAGAAAAAGAAGCAGAAAAAGAAGAAGAAAAAGAAGAGAGAAAGAAGAAGAAGAAAGAAGAGAGAAAGAAGAAGAGAGAAAGAAGAAGAGAGAGAAGAAGAAGAGAGAAAGAAGAAGAAGAGAGAAAGAAGAAGAAAAAGAAGAGAGAAAGTAGAGAGAAAGAAGAAGAAAAAGAAGAGAGAAAGAAGAAGAAAAAGAAGAGAGAAAGAAGAGAGAAAGAAGAAGAAAAAGAAGAGAGAAAGAAGAGAGAAAGAAGAGGTAAAAGAAGAGAGAAAGAAGAAGAAAAAGAAGAGAGAAAGAAGAGGAAAAAGAAGAGAGAAAGAAGAAGAAAAGAGAAAGAAGAAGAAAAAGAAAAGAGAAAGAAGAAGAAAAAGAAAAGAGAAAGAAGAAGAAAAATAAAATAAAAAGAAGCAGAAAAGAAAAAAAACAAGAAAAGAAAAAAAAAAAAAGAAGAAAAAGAAAAAGTAGAAAAGAAGAAGAAGAAAAAAAAAAGAAAAAGAAGAAAAAATTATAAGAATTCCAGTCCGCTATTATATTTTATATGAAAAGTCTTGCGGTTGCAACAATGTATCCATTTGTATCCAAATAAAACCATCTGTACCAGAAATGGATACATTGTTGCAACCGCAAGACTTTTCATATAAAATCTAATAGCGGAGCTCTCTGCAGGGACAGAAGTAATTATGGGGTTAAATGCCGGCCGTAGACAAGACGAAAATCAGCCGTATTTTTTACCGTTGGTGGTAAGGTCAGACGATCGAACAACTGTTTTTTTCTTTTGTTTTTTTAAAAAAAAAACGGTCAATTTTCGACCCGTCTATGGCCGGCATTGCACCAGGATCCGGAGTCGCAGCACAAGCTTGGGATTCAGATCAAACATTTTCCCAACCCCAACCCCCTTCCAATGTGAACTCGCTGCCCCGACTCTACACTGAGCCTCGTTCTCCTGCATACTGACAACCAACCAGGAGATGGCGACAAATGACAGTCCACACACCACGGCTTCCTTTAATAACACATTTATGGGCAGTTTTTTGGCTCCTTTTTGTTGGCTTTTTGGGTTTTTTTCTCACATGGGAAGTGAGACGTCATTTTTGGGTTCTGGTTCTTCTGTTCTAAGGCCACAGCAGCCTATAGTCCTGTTATGTTGTATTTCCTGAAAGACATAAAAGTTGTCACGGTCAAAATAAAACCAATCTGTAGTCAGAACGTTTCGCTGCTGCAGCGCGTTGTTTTAACGTGCGTTTTTTTTTTTTTTGTTAGGTCCATTTGCTATCCCACTGCCTTTAGGACTTGTTCACACTGGACTTCTTCCCAAAATGCCAATATAGAGTTTGACAGGTTTTTACCGCTCCCCAAACGCCCTATGCGTGTTTTTGAGGCGTTTCATAGTCATTTTCAGAGCGTTTAAACCGCACCACAAGCGCCTATAATGAAGTCAATGGGATTAACGCCCCGGAAAATGCCTGAAAAACGCCTAACGCAGGCAACATTTTTTAAAAAGCGTGTTTACGAGCGTGCGTTCACACAACGTGCCGCGATGCTAATGTCTGAAAGTCATGATCTTTGGGGAGATTTCCATTCACTTCCTGTCATGGCGACACAAAAGAAAACCTCTACAAAATGCGGGCAGATTGGCTCATGGTGTCCCCATTGGAAGATTGCCCCCCCCCACCCCACTTCCTGCGGCGATGACAACTTTTTTCCTTTTTTTTTCTTGGATTTCACATCACATCCTGTCTGGACGACACCGGATCGGATAGAGAGGACGACTCTTCCCAGCGGGGACACAGACAGCAATAAAAACCCGACAGGGGATCTAATCCTCAAACAGAACTCTGCGGTCACATGACTGATAACCGTTCTGCTTGGTCACATGCAGGGGTGGACTGACAACTCATGGGGCCCCCGGGAAATAGTGGATCATGGGGCCCCTGTGTCCTCACCCACACCACACGCAAAAAAAGCCTATGAAAGGTACCAGGGACATCTCATGGGGCCCTCTACTGACCCCGGGCCCTCGGGCTGTGCCCAAATTCCCGAATGGTCAGCCCACCCCTGGTCACATGACTAATAACAGTTCTGCTCGGTCCAGGAGTGGACTGACAATTCATGGGGCCCCCGGGCAATAGGGGATCATGGGGCCCCTGTGTCCTTGCCCAAACCCAAAAAAGCCTGTGAAAAAGGTACCAGGTGCATCTCATGGGGCCCCCTACTGACCCCGGGCCCTCGAGCATTGCCCGAGTTTCCAAATGGTCAGTCCGCCCCTGGCTCAGTCACATGACTAATAACAGTTCTGCTCGGTCACTCCATTCTCCCCAATTATTACCTCCCCCATTGACTCTCAGCTTACCTCCTCTGTCGTCTCGGCAAGAGAATCCCCGACATCTTCCACCTGCAGGAACAGATTCATTAATTTCTGATTGAAGAAGATGAATAGAAATCATATAAAAAAAATTAAATCAAAAGACCCCGTGTGCCTAATGTTATAAAAAAAAAATTTCAGGAACCTCAGCACAGGGATGGTGGGAACCCCACATAACGGGCACAGCGGGGGTACAGACCCGGGAACTCAGCACAGGGATGGTGGGAACCCCTCATGATGGGCACAGCGGGTGTACAGACCCAGGAACTCAGCACAGGGATGGTGGGAACCCCTCATAATGGGCACAGTGGACGTACAGACCCAGGAACTCAGCACAGGGATGGTGGGAACCCCTCATAATGGGCACAGTTGGGGTACAGACCCGGGAACTCAGCACATGGATGGTGGGAAGCCCTCATAATGGGCACAGCGGGCGTACAGACCCGGGAACTCAGCACAGGGATGGTGGGAACCCCTCATGATGGGCACAGCGGGTGTACAGACCCGGGAACTCAGCACAGGGATGGTGGGAAGCCCTCATAATGGGCACAGCGGGCGTACAGACCCAGGAACTCAGCACAGGGATGGTGGGAACCCCTCATAATGGGCACAGTGGACGTACAGACCCAGGAACTCAGCACAGGGATGGTGGGAACCCCTCATAATGGGCACAGTTGGGGTACAGACCCAGGAACTCAGCACATGGATGGTGGGAAGCCCTCATAATGGGCACAGCGGGCGTACAGACCCGGGAACTCAGCACAGGGATGGTGGGAACCCCTCATAATGGGCACAGCTGGGGTACAGACCCGGGAACTCAGCACATGGATGGTGGGAAGCCCTCATAATGGGCACAGCGGGTGTACAGACCCGATTACTCAGCACAGGGATGGTGGGAACCCCTCATAATGGGCACAGCAGGGGTACAGACCCGGGAACTCAGCACAGGGATGGCGGGAACCCCTCATAATGGGCACAGCAGGCGTACAGACCCGGGAACACAGCACAGGGATGGTGGGAACCCCTCATAAACACTCCATGCAGACGGCTGCAGTGGGGAGGTATTCCTCCTTCTATGGGGGGTGCTGCCATAGACACAAGTGTGCAGTCCCTCGGCCCTCCTCCTCCTGCTGGCAGGGTGTCCCCATGGACAGGATTCCCGGTCTGATGACCCCGTAAGGCAGAGGACACTCCTGACCTTCCCTCCTCCTCTCTGATTGGCCACCTGATGGTTCAGCAACCTCCCTTAGCTCAGGTGACTCCAATCAGACAGGTGGGAGCAGAGAAGCCCCATGGAGCCCTATCAGAGGAACACACAGAGCCCACCAGTAAGTCTTCTTTCTACTTTGTATTTTTGGGGTGGTGATGGGGGCCCCCTTAGCAAAGCCTTCAGGGGCCCCTGTGGCCCCTCTTATCTCTCCAATGTAGAGTTCCTCTGGTGGCTATAGACACCCCCAGACTATGCATTCATTCCCAATCCCGGTACATTGGTCAGGTGCTGGACCCATAGATCCCTCAGCAGCTGGGGGGCCCCATAGCAAAGCCCTCAGGGGCCCCTGTTGCCCCTCTTATCTTTCCAATGTAGAGTTCCTCTAGTGGCTATAGACACCCCCAGGCTACGCATTCATTCCCAATCCCAGTACATAGACCAGGTGCTGGACCCAAAAATCCCTCAGCAGCTGAGGGGCCCCATTGCAGTCACATGGTGTACCGTGCCTATAGACCGACGCCTAATGAGTCCTCTGCAGGGGCGGACTGACAACTCATGGGGCCCCCAGGCAATAGGGGATCATGGGGCCCCTGTGTCCTCGCCCACACTCAAACCACACCCAAAAAAGCCTATGAAAGGTACCAGGGACATCTCATGGGGCCCCCTACTGACCCCGGGCAGTGCGGAGTTCCCAAATGGTCAGTCCGCCCCTGGTCCCCTGACACCCAGACGCACATCAGAATACGGCCGACGTAACCTTCATCGTCCCAACCAATGGCGGGCCCCGTGTGCGTCAAAGCCAATAGGCGTGAATGGCCTCCAAGATGGCGGCGAGCGAGATACTCACTGAACAATACGAGGAATCCGATAATACACAGAAGGAGAGCGCAGATCAATCCCCACTGCCTCAGGGTCAGGTAGTCTGCAACGGGAAACACGGGTTATTGCAGATTATTGATCGATCGATGGAGATATTGATCAGCTGAGGCCAATTATCACAGCTAGGCTTTGTCTGCTTCATGCTACAGAGCAAACTGGGGCCCTTTGCTTACTTTTATCTGGCCCTTAAGGAGGGGGGGGGGCATTATTCCCCCCCAAGAACAGTTCTGCCACTGACACCAATGATGGTGCGCTATTCCTCCCCCTGGCGCCAATGATGGGGCGCTATTCCTCCCCCTGGCGCCAATGATGGGGCGCTATTCCTCCCCCTGGCGCCAATGATGGGGCGCTATTCCTCCCCCTGACGCCAATGATGGGGCGCTATTCCTCCCCCTGGCGCCAATGATGGGGCGCTATTCCTCCCCCTGGCGCCAATGATGGGGCGCTATTCCTCCCCCTGGCGCCAATGATGGGGCGCTATTCCTCCCCCTGGCGCCAATGATGGGGCGCTATTCCTCCCCCTGGCGCCAATGATGGGGCGCTATTCCTCCCCCTGGCGCCAATGATGGGGCGCTATTCCTCCCCCTGGCGCCAATGATGGGGCGCTAATTGGGGCGCTCCCCCTGGCGCCAATGATGGGGCGCTATTCCTCCCCCTGGCGCCAATGATGGGGCGCTATTCCTCCCCCTGGCGCCAATGATGGGGCGCTATTCCTCCCCCCCTGGCGCCAATGATGGGGCGCTATTCCTCCCCCTGGCGCCAATGATGGGGCGCTATTCCTCCCCCTGGCGCCAATGATGGGGCGCTATTCCTCCCCCTGGCGCCAATGATGGGGCGCTATTCCTCCCCCTGGCGCCAATGATGGGGCGCTATTCCTCCCCCTATTCCTCCCCCTGCGCGCCAATGATGGGGCGCTATTCCTCCCCCTGGCGCCAATGATGGGGCGCTATTCCTCCCCCTGGCGCCAATGATGGGGCGCTATTCCTCCCCCTGGCGCCAATGGTGGGGCGCTACTCCTCCCCCCCTGACGCCAACGGTGGGGCGCTACTCCTCCCCCTGACACCAACGGTGGGGCGCTACTCCTCCCCCCCCTGACACCAACGGTGGGGCACTATTCCTCCCCCTGACACCAACGGTGGGGCGCTACTCCTCCCCCTGGCGCCAACGATGGGGCACTACTCCTCCCCCTGACACCAACGGTGGGGCACTACTCCTCCCCCTGACACCAACGGTGGGGCGCTACTCCTCCCCCCTGACACCAACGATGGGGCACTATTCCTCCCACTGGCCACAGTCCAGCCCCCCTAAAGTATAACGGACATAAAACTGGTCCTTTTGTTTAGAAAGTTTGAAGACCCCGGCTATAGAAGAAGGGTACAATGTTTCTTTTTGTGGGGGGGTTTGTTTTGGGTTTTTTTTTGTTTTGTTTTATGTTTTTGTTTTTTACCAACCGTAAGTGAAGATCTTCTCGTGCTCCAGTCGTCTGGCCGCGTCTGAAAACCAGAAAAGTGTGAAATGCCGGGTTAGGTCGGGAGTGATTTTTTGCCCGAGGATATGTTCAAGTTCCGCGTTTGTCTTCCGTTTACATTGGACCTGTCAGGATAAACGTTTGCCAATCGGCTTCGTCTAGTTTAAGGGCCCCGTGACACTTAGGCGTTCCCTTACATACATCTTATGGCGTCTTAAAGGGTAACTCCACTTTCGAGGGAGAAAAAAATAGCAAAAAAAACTACAACACCGCATATCCAATTGCTCCCCGAGTCACATTGTAATTGGATGAGACTAAAAAAGGGCGTTTCCTTCTCAGGCCACACCCGCTGTCATTTTCTGTACAATTCAACCTGGAGGCGTTCTGTATACAGATGGTATACAGAACACCCCTCAAATGTCCATTTCCTGCTTGTGTGATTGGCTCCCTGATTTCCCCCAGAGCTCCACACTAAGATGCATTTCAAATTTTGGGCATCCCCTGCAACAGAACTGTCATTTTTGGTGAGATACTTCTAAAGGGGATGCAGACCCCGCCACTTTCCTCATTGGCATGCTTCCATTATATTGTCTTCACAGCGACCAAACAACCCCCTCCAAAAAAAGGTTCTCACCTTTTGCTCGGGTGTGAATAGTGTCTTCCGATGTGGTGGCTCCCCTTCTGGTGGTCGCTGCAAAAAAAACAGAACCAAAATGTTCATCCCGAGGCAGCCAATCGCAATGTCTGGGGAGGAGCCGGGAACCCCGGGGACGGTCCTCCCACCCCTTGTCTTTTTTGAACAAATAGATCCCAATTTTAGACAACATGACCAAGCCTTGGGGGGGATAACTGACCATCACACCTGCCATGTACAGGGCCAGGACAGGAGGGGGGCAAAAGGGACAGTTGCCCCCCTCCAGGGTTCAGGAGGAATGGTTGCTCCCCGGGGCTCAGGAGGAACGGTCGTCGGGACAGTCCCCCCCCCCCCCCGGGGGCTCAGGAGGGACAGTCGTCGTCCCCCCCCCCCCCCCCCCGGGGCTCAGGATGGACGGTCCCCCCCCCCCCCCCCCGGCTCAGGAGGGAGGGAAAGTCACCCCCCCCCGGGGCTCAGTCACCCCCCCCCCCCCCCCCTGGCTCAAGAGGGACAGTCGTTGCCCCGGGGCTCAGGAGGGTCAGTCGCCCCCTAGGGGCTCAGCAGGGACAGTTAATCCCCCCCCTGGACTCAGGAGGGACAGTCACCCCCCCAGGCTCAGCACCATTATGTGGGGGGGGGGGGGGGTTAGGCACCAACTGCATCAAAGTAACTTCAGATATCAATTCCTTACCCCGGTACATAGATGTAGTGGATGATTGGGTTGTCGTGGGCTCCGTGTCAGCGAGGGGGGTTGTCAGTGCGGGAAATTCTGGTAAGACAAAGAAATCACACAAAATTATTATTATACATTTCTATACTGTATCTCCAACCTGTAGTAGAGCGCTGTACAAAGAACACTGAGCCCGTCTCTGTACCAGAGGAGCTTACGCTCTAATGTCCCCTCCCCCACAGTCACATCTGTCTCTGTACCAGAGGAGCTTACGCTCTAATGTCCCCTCCCCCACAGTCACATCAGTCTCTGTACCAGAGGAGCTTACGCTCTAATGTCCCCTCCCCCACAGTCACATCAGTCTCTGTACCAGAGGAGCTTACGCTCTAATGTCCCTCCCCCCCACAGTCACATCAGTCTCTGTACCAGAGGAGCTTACGCTCTAATGTCCCCTCCCCCCCATAGTCCCATCGGTCTCTGTACCAGAGGAGCTTACGCTCTAATGTCCCCCTCCCCCCCACATTCCCATCGGTCTCTGTACCAGAGGAGCTTACGCTCTAATGTCCCCTCCCCCCCCACAGTCCCATCGGTCTCTGTACAGAGGAGCTTACGCTCTAATGTCCCCTCCCCCACTGTCACATCGGTCTCTGTACAGAGGAGCTTACGCTCTAATTTTCCCTCCCCCACAGTCCCATCGGTCTCTGTACAGAGGAGCTCACGTTCCAATGTCTCCTCCCCCCCACAGTCACACCAGTCTCTGTACAGAGGAGCTTACACTCTAATAGGGCCACTGCCAAACACCCCCCCCCCCTCAGACAGGAGTAGACCAGCATACCCCCCCAATGGGCAGGGACCATTGTATCCTTCTGGTTGGATGATCTAGACTTGAAACTATCTTTTAGATGGTCTCACCTCTCGAGCCCCCCCCCAAACAAACATTTTCTTGGGGGCCGGATTGATTTCATTCCATGTCTCCTCCCATAACTGGCATCTGTTTTGGGCAGTGCATCTCTGTCAGGTCATGTCATTTTTTTCTTTTAACTTCAATTTAATTTAAACATTTTAATTTGTATTTTTTATAAAAAAAAAAAAAAATATAATATATATATATATAAATAATTAGTACATACATACTGTGTGTATATATATATATATATATATATATAATATACTTTTTTTATTTATTTTTTTAAATATGTATTTATTTATTATTGTTTGTTTTGTTTTTTATATACACTTTTTTATAAATAATAAATGTCCCTCGTCTCCCCGGTGTGGAGGGGCCCCACACTCTGCTGTCAGATCTTTGTGCCTTTCTTTTTTTTTTTTTTCCTCTGTATAGAAATCTTTCCATTGTTGTGTGCTGACAGAGGCGGATTGTCTCGCCCCGTACAATGGGTCTATTATGGGGCGGTAAACAAGCTCCGCTGTGTGTGTACGCTTTGTTACAATGCAAATATCGATCCAGGCTAAAGTATTCAACCCAAAAACAAAATGTAACATATTGCAGATTACTGGTCTTAGATCTGGTGACTGCATTAGTTTTTTTTTAGGATATTCCCCCTCGTGATCCTGCCAGTAACACGCATCCTGCTCTAGGGTGACAACGCTCATTCTCTGTACTGTATCCAGGAAGTTGTCACCCTAGGCTGCTCTCCTGATCTGGACTACAAACACCTCCCCGGCTCCATCCCCATTAGATAGGTGGGAGGGGTTTTGTAGGTACAGAAGATGGCAAAAGTGCACAG
Organism: Staurois parvus; assembly: GCA_951230385.1. NCBI lineage: Eukaryota > Metazoa > Chordata > Amphibia > Anura > Ranidae > Staurois > Staurois parvus. The sequence continues at coordinate 272,993 of CATNWA010015634.1, read as the reverse complement.
GAAGTGACGAGGACTCTGGATTTCTGGCAGGATCAACAGGTTTTTTTTTTTTTTTTCTTCATGCTGAAAATGTTCTTAAAAAAAAAACAATGGTGCGTGTGTTTCGGAATGGCGGATTTTGGGTCTCTTTTTCTGAGTTTCCTGTGCGTTGGGCAGCCTGTTGAAATGAATTGGCCCCCCTACACAGGACACATGGAAATACGCATGTGCACGGGCCAATGCATGCGCACGCTTGTAAACTAAGCCTGGGGCTCCGTACTGTATGACATGACTGATCTCGGTATAGATATTCTATAATAGCGGTGATGCTCTTCAGGAAGGCGGAGCCCTCAGCCACCAATCGGCTTCCAGCTGACTGTGATGTAATGCACCTGAAATAATGCAACATTGTTCCTGATTAGTTGTTTTTTGTTTTTTTTTTTCTTTTATATAAAAGGGTAGGCAAAAAAAACAAAAACCAAATTTATATGCAAGTTGTCTCTGCCTGTGCTGTTGGTAATGATGGGTCCTCAAACTATATAGCAGTGGCCTCCAAACTGCGGCCCGGGGGCCGGATGTGGCCCTTTGCTTGCCTTTTATCTGGCCCTTGAGGTATGATTCCTGCAATTGAAGCCTACAGTGGGGCCCTCTCCCTCGCGCTGCCCGCCAAGAGTGGGGGCCCTCTCCCTCGCGCTGCCCGCCAAGAGTGGGGGCCCTCGCGCTGCCCCGCCAAGAGTGGGGGCCCTCTCCCTCGCGCTGCCCGCCAAGAGTGGGGCCCTCTCCCTCGCGCTGCCCGCCAAGAGTGGGGGCCCTCTCCCTCACGCTGCCCGCCAAGAGTGGGGGCCCTCTCCCTCGCGCTGCCCGCCAAGAGTGGGGGCCCTCTCCCTCGCGCTGCCCGCCAAGAGTGGGGGCCCTCTCCCTCGCCCTGCTGCCTACAGTGGGGCCCCTCCCTCGCATCGCACCGTCACTGCCTACAGTGGGACCCTCTCCTTTGCTTCCACCAAGAACGGGGGCACCCTCCCTCCCTCCCACTGACACCAACCACCACAGCCACCCCCAATACAAACGATGGGGCATTGTTTACCCCCACCAAGCTCAGTCCAGCCCCCCCCCCTAAAGTCTGAAGGACAATAAACTGGACCTGTTTAGAACGTTTGGAGACCCCCGCTATACAGAGAACCCGGACTATTGGGTAGATGGACTTGGCTCACGGCCATTTCCAGACGTTGGCACAGAGCTTGAGGCCAAGTAATGAACAATCCCTGCATCAGATGGGTGGGGGTTCCTCTTACAACACTGGAAATTAATGTGCGATTATAATCAAGGTAGACCCTCCCACTTAGCGGTCGGGCGCAGAAGGTGCACTGGCCAAGCTTACATCGGTATCTACCAGACAGAAGCAGGAATCCGCAATATGGTTTGCTGAAATCCTGGCAAAGCACAGAGATCTTTTGAAACCATTTTTTTTTCTCCTCCTCTATTCTCCATTTTTTTTTCTTGGATTATATTTTAAATTGGCGGCAGGAATCTGCAGTACTGTGTGTGACCAATAGGTGTCGTACAAGAATGATTCTCTCTATAGACCCTGACACCCTGTCGTCCAATTTGTCTCACCGGTAGTTGCGTTGTCGGTTGAATTCAGGACCTCCTCGTGCTCTGCTGTTGTAGTGTGCTCCACTATAAAGACAAGAAATGGGCCGAATCACTCGATCTATAAATGACACCTCCAGGTCATACTTCGTTTTGGCTTCCTAATCTGGTTCCACCCAAAATCAATATTTCAATTTTGAGTGGTCACCCGTGACCTGGATCTGCAGCCATATTCTCATATCTCCCCGGTTGATGAGATTACCCTGATTATTTTACTCTCCCCCCTCGCCCATTACATACTCACATTTTTCATTTATTCCCCCCCACCAACACCACCACCAGTCCTCCTGTATGGGGCCCAGGCCAGAAGAGGGGCCCATTGATGGTGTCAGTAGGGGGAATGGTGTTACAAGGTGAAATAGTGCCTCAAGGGCCAGATAAAGGCAAGCAAAGGGCCACATCCAGCCCCCAGGGCTGCAGTTTGGAGACCACTGGTTAAAGGTCTCCAAACAAAGGTCCAGTTTACTGTCCTTCAGACTTTAGGGGGAGGGAGCAGACTGTGGCCATTGGGAGTAGAAAAGGTCCCATCAAAATGTCAATGAGAAAAACCAATACCCCCCTCGTTGGTGTCAGTGGGAGAATTGTGCCCCATCGTTGGCGTCATTGAGCTCCCTTGTTTGTGTCATTGGGAAGAATTGTGCCCCTTCATTGGTGTCAGTTATTATGCCCCTATTGTTGGTATCAGTGGATGAAATGGTGCCCCAAGGGCCGGGTAAAAGCAAGCAAAGGGCTGCATCGAGCCCCCGGTCCGCAGTTTGGAGACCACTAGTCTAGATCAACCTATGATGGTCACCTATTCTTCTCATTGATATCAACAATGGGGCACTATTTCCCCCCCCCCCCATTAAAACCAATGATGGGGCACTGATGCTGGGGCATTTTTTTGCTCCCACTGGCCACAGTCTGGCCCTCCTAAAGCCTTGGCTTGGAGACCACTCCCCCGGTCTAGACCATTGAGTGTCCCAGCAGCTTCCAATCAACTCACCGATCCCGATATCCAGCCCGGCCGTACTAGAGGCCTGCACCCCCCCTTCTGTAGTCTGGTCAGCCTCTGACAAGGGAGAGAGAAAATATACAGAGATGTCGTTAGCGGGCAATAAACAGGTCGCCTCAGTATTACAATTATTTAAACTAGTATGCAGCAGTGAGAAGGTGTCGGGTCTTCCAATCGGAAGCTTCTCACACAGGTGGCATGCTTGTTATGATCTCCTTGTTTCTGGTCGGTCAAAGTATGGACCAAAGGATCTTTTTTTTTTTTTTTTTTTTTTGGGTATAGGATATTACATGTTTGTCACCACTAATGGGTGCCCATCAGGGTCCCCCCTTGCACCCTTGCATCTGGGTGCCCATCAGGGTCCCCCCCTTGTATCTGGGTGCCCATCAGGGTCCCCCCCTTGTATTCTGGGTGCCCATCAGGGTCCCCCCCCTTGTATCTGGGTGCCCCATCAGGGTCCTCCCTTGCATCTGGGTGCCCATCAACGTCCTGCCTTGCATCTGGATGCCCATCAGTGTCCTTCCTTGCATTAGGATGCTCATCAGAGTCCCCCCTTGCGTGATAGTTTCCTGTCAAGATCCCCCCTATGCATGGTGGTGCCCATCAGGGGTGTCCCCTTGCATGGGGGTGCCCATCAGGGTGTCCCTTGCATGGGGGTGCCCATCAGGTGTCCCCTTGCATGGGGTGCCATCAGGGTGTCCCCTATGCATGGGGGTGCCATCAGGTGTCCCCTTGCATGGGGGTGCCCATCAGGGTGTCCCCTTGCATGGGGGTGCCCATCAGGGTGTCCCCTTGCATGGGGGGTGCCCATCAGGGTGTCCCCCTTGCATCGGGGTGCCTAACAGGGCCCCCCTGCATCTGGGTGCCCCATCAGGGTCCCCCTCTTGCATGGTGGTCAGGTGCCCGTAAGAGTCCCCCTTTTTTGTTCGGGTTACTTGGGTGGGGTTGAAGCTTCTATCTCGGTCACATTGGGAATATTTTCCTTCCCTTCCTGTCCAAAAGTCAAAAACTGCAAGTGTAGGATATTACATCTTTATTGTGGGGAAGATTCCGTCCTTCACCTTCCTGTTCTGGGAAAATGTGTAAAAGTTTTGGATCTCCCATCACTGTCATTGGATGATCTGCTACCGGCAACAATAACAACTAGAATAGAGGTTCTAAACCTTTTAAAAAAAAAAATAAAAAATTTCTGTGGCAATTCCTGGCTGTCAAAATGACAGCAGGGACTTGTTTTTTTTTTTTTTTTTTTTTTTTTTTTTTTTTTATTTTTTTTTTTTTTTTTTTTTTTATTTTTTTTTTTTTTTTTTTTTTTTTTTTTTTTTTTTTTTTTTTTTTTTTTTTTTTTTTTTTTCTTTTTTTTTTTTTTTTTTTTTTTTTTTTTTTTTTTTTTTTTTTTTATTTTTCTTTGGCACGGGATCAGATGACAGCGATTGTTTTTTTTTTTTGTTCCTTTTCACGGGATCAGGATTGCTGCGATGGTATTGTGGCCACAATGTAAATACTTTTGGCTCATTCATGGGATGAAAATACATACATACGACGTAATATTTTTTTTATCTACAGTAGCCATTGCTGATTAAAAACTTTAACTCTGGTCAATTTTTTTTTTTTTCTAACATCTTTTGTCAATAGATTGCTAATCTTCCTCCATTTCTCATCCCCATGTTGTCTTACCTGATTCATGGCTGAAGGAAGTGGTGAAAGGTTTGGAAGATTCTGCTGAAAATAGAAAAAGAATATTAAATCCATAATAAACACTTGTATCTTTGGCAGCTGGTACATGAGGAGTGATTACTGTGAGACCTGTTGGGGAAGGAGCAAAATTCCTATATTTGTATCAAAAGGGATGTATAGACACGGCCCCACCCCAGCAGCAACAATGCAATCCTGTTACTGTTCCTGGCAGTACGTTGTCCTAAAAAAAAAAAAAAATTAGAAATATTGGCCTGGCTCTAACATGGCTAAGTTCTTTTAGAACTCTTGGGTGCAAGTCCTGGTGATTTGTCCCCCGATCATCTTTTATGAGGCCAATATGTTCTGACCTCACCTTTTTACTATTAATATAAAAACAAATTGAGAATCGACCGTTTGTTTACGGAGAACGAAATTTCTTCAGCAGGGAAGCAGATGGCTATAAGAATCTGAAAGGGATTCGAATCGTTTTTGCTCCATTGAATGTTTTTTAGTCGTTGTTGTCTCACCTGGTTCAGTGGTTGCAGAAGGGGATGTTAGTTTGTGAATCTGCAGAGAGATGGAGAGAGCACATTACTGAGCTGTGGGGGGGACCATCATTTGTAGACAATCCGTCTGAAGCGTCTAGATAAAGCGACAGGGAAATTGACCGAGAAATCGAGTTCATTGTTACATTGATCTTTCCCCCAAAAATAACTTACCCCTCAGCTAGGATCTCAATGGTTCAAGTACTCCATCAGGGTCCCCCCTTGCATCTGGGTGCCCATCAGGGTCCCCCACTTGCATCTGGGTGCCCATCAGGGTCCCCCCTTGCATCTGGGTGCCCCTCAGGGTCCCCCCTTGCTATCTGTGTGCCCTCAGGGTCCCCCCTTGCATCTGTGTGCACCTCAGGGTCCCCCCTTTGCATTGGGGTGTCCATCAGGGTTCCCCCTTGCATCTAGGTGCCCATCAGGTTCCACACCCTTGCATCTGGGTGCCCCATCAGGGTACCCCTTTAATTAGGATGCCCATCAGGGTACCCCTTTCATTAGGATGCCCATCAGGGTCCCCCCTGCATCTGGGTGCCCACCAAGGGTCCCCCCCCTGCATCTGGGTGCCCACCAGGGTCCCCCCCTGCATCTGGGTGCCCACCAGGGTCCCCCACCTTGCATCTGGGTGCCCATCAGGCCCCCTCCCCTGCATCTGGGTGCCCATCAGGGCCCCCCCTGCATCTGGGTGCCCACCAGGGTTCCCCCACCTTGCATCTAGGTGCCCATCAGGCCCTCTCCCCTGCATCTGGGTGCCCATCCATCAGGCCCTCTCCCCTGCATCTGGGTGCCCATCAGGCCCTCTCCACCTGCATCTGGGTGCCCATCGGGCCCTCTGGGTGCCATCCCCTGCATCTGGGTGCCCATCGGGGCCTCTCCCCTGCATCTGGGTGCCCATGGGGCCCTCGGGGCCCTCCCCTGCATCTGGGTGCCCTCGGGGCCCTCCCCTGCATCTGGGTGCCCATCGGGCCCTCCCCTGCATCTGGGTGCCCATCGGGCGGTCCCTCCTCCCTGCATCTGGGTGCCTCATCAGGGCCCCCCCTGCATCTGGGTGCCCATCAGGGCCCTCCCCTGCATCTGGGTGCCCATCAGGGCCCTCCCCCTGCATCTGGGTGCCATCAGCAGGGCCCTCCCCTGCATCTGGTGCCCATCAGGGCCCCTCCCCTGCATTGGTACTGGGTGCCCATCAGGGCCCTCCCCTGCAATCGGGGGGTGCCCATCAGGCCCCCCCCCTTGCATCTGGGTGCCCACCAGGGTCCCCCCATTTCATTAGGATGATGCTCATCAGGGTCCCCCCATTCATTAGGATTCTCATCAGGGTCCCCCCTTTCATTAGGATGCTCATCAGTGTCCCCCCCTTTTTCATTAGGATGCTCATCAGGGTCCCCCCTTTGCATGGTGGTGTTCATTCAGGGGCCCCCCCACTTGCATTAGGGTGCCCATCAGGGTCCCCCCTTACACTGAGATGAACCATCAGGGCCTCCCTTGTTTCTGGTTGCACCCATCTGGGTCCCCCTCTTGCATCTGGTTGCCCATCTGGGCCCCCCCCCTTGCATCTGGGTGCCCCCGCGATCAGGTCCCCCCTTGCAAATTGGGGTGTCCATTAGGGTGTCCCCTTACAATTAGGTGCCTTAACACAGGGCCTTCCCTGCATCAAGGAACCCAAAACCGGGTCCCCCCTTGCATTTCTGGGTGCCCGCCAGAGTCCCCTTTTTTTGTTCGGTTTTCCCAAACAAAAGTACAGTCTTTCTGTGAATGCCAAATAGTTGACGGAATTAAATTTACACCCAGGCACTTAAAAAACACCCCTGACATTTTTTGATCCCCCCCTCACATACACACATGTACAAACATAAATACACAGGTCAGGGGAGTCTACCTACGCATGAAAACGTTGATTGTGATGAACATGTTACATATCTCTGTTTTATGCCAGAGTGACCCCAATAATTCCTAGGCCTACTATTGGTGGTTGACTCTAAATGGGATGACCTGTAGGGGCTTTTAAAGTGTCCCCCTATGATAAATATTGGTACTGAACAGGGGCGGACTGACAACTCATAGGCCCCCCGGGCAATAGGGGATCATGGGGTCTCCTGTGTCCTTGCCCAACTACTCCAAAAAGCCTATGAAAAAGGTACCCAGGGGCATCTCATGGGGCCCCTTACTGACCCCGGGCCCTCGGAGCAGTGCCCGAGTTTTCCAAATGGTCAGTCCGCCCCTGGTACTGAAGTTTGTTGGCGTTTCAGGAGGACGCAATTTTTATCAACGCTGTTGGGTATCTATTTACTCGGCCATGCGGCCTCATCTTTTGGATTTTATCACAAATTGGTATAGGGGATATTACATCTTGTTGTCACCACTAATGGGTGCCCATTAGGGTGTCCCCTTGCACTGAGGTGCCCATCAGGGCCCCCCTTGCTTCTGGGTGGGTGTCCATCAGGGTTCCCCCTTGCATCTGCCTGCCCATCAGGGTCCCCGCGCTTGCATGGTGCTGCCCATCAGGGTTCCCCCTTGCATGGTGGGTGCCAGTCAGGGTCCCCTTTTGGATTTTATCACAAAATTGGTATAGGATATTACATCTTTGTTGTCACCACTAATGGGTGCCCATTAGGGTGTCCCCCCCCTTGTACTGAGGTGCCCATCAGGTCCCCCCTTTGCATCTGCGTGCCCATCTGGATCCCCCCTTGCATCTGCCTGCCCATCAAGGTCACCCGCTTGCATGGTGGTGCGCATCAGGGTCCCCTCTTGCATGGTGGTGCCCGTCAGGGTCCCAGGGTCCCTTTTGGATTTTATCACAACATTGGTATAGGATATTACATCTTTGTTGTCACCACTAATGGGTGCCTATTTAGGGTGTCCCCTTTGTACTGAGGTGCCCATCAGGGTTCCCAGGGTCTCTTTTGGATTTTATCACAAAGTTGGGCAATATATTGTATTTGTGCATCCTAAAATTTAACTATTTGCATTTTTTTTGTTTTGTTTTAGTTTTTTTGTTGTTTACTGAAATTTTTCATTTCATCAACCATTGTACTAAACATCTTGTGACCTAAATTGGAATGACTGCTATTTTATTCTCTAGGGTGTCGGCGTTTCAGAAAGTACAAGTATTTTTGGACTTTTTTTAACTAATCTTTAGGCTGAAAATGATTTTTTTAAACGTGTGCAAAAAAAAATGCAAAAAAAAATTGGCTCTGTTAGCAAAAGGGTTAAACGTGCTTCTGTATTGCGTTTGAGTGGTTGATAAGGAGTCTGTATTTTGGCTTTTCTGGGCCCCCCTGTGCCCCGATCCCGGCTCTACCTGAGTGTATTGGTCCTTTAATAAACTCTGTAAAATTTCCTAAAGAGAATGGCGCCCATCTCTTTCGTCCCCACAGAGAGTCAAGGACACTGCCCTCAGGTGAAGTGCTCGTCCACCGAGCTCCTTGGGGGTCACTAATTGCCTCTATGGGGTACGGTGGAGCTACATTTGTAATTGTAGGCATGGCTGTTGGAGTATTGCTGTTATCTGGTAAGCCAGGATTGGGCGGGATGAGCTGCGGCGGGGCGGCGGTACCATCGCTGTGCTGATATTTGTGAACTGATGTATTTTCCCAATGGCCTGATAACTTCCGCCCAGCTTCTGTTTGAAGAACACTTCCTAAGTTCACAACCATTGAAAAAAATGCCTCTTTAAAACGACTCGTGTTATAAAGTCGAAGAATGTCATTAATATATACAGAAGCGGTACTTGGGGCCACTTACAGTGCAGGGGTGAGGAGTCAGGAGGGCACAGTACAGGGGGAGTCAGGAGGGCACAGTACGGGGGGGGTCAGGAGGGCACAGTACGGGGGGGGAGTCAGGAGGGCACAGTACGGTGGGGGGGGAGTCAGGAGGGCACAGTAACGGGGGGGGAGTCAGGAGGGCACAGTACGGGGGGGGGAGTCAGGAGGGGGCACAGTACGGGGGGGGGAGTCAGGAGAGGGCACAGTACGGGGGGGGAGTCAGGAGGGCACAGTACGGGGGGGGATGTCAGGAGGGCACAGTGCAGGGGGAGTCAGGAGGGCACAGTGCAGGGGGAGTCAGGAGGGCACAGTGCAGGGGGGAGTCAGGAGGGCACAGTTACAGGGGGGAGTCAGGAGGGCACAGTACAGGGGGGAGTCAGGAGGGCACAGTACAGGGGGGAGTCAGGAGGGCACAGTACAGGGGGGAGTCAGGAGGGCACAGTACAGGGGGGAGTCAGGAGGGGCACACAGTACAGGGGGAGTCAGGAGGGCACAGTACAGGGGGAGTCAGGAGGGCACAATATAGGGGGGGGGTCAGGAGGGCACAGTACAGGGAGAGTCAGGAGAGAGCACAGTACGGGGGGGAGGCAGGAGGGCTCAGTACAGGGGGGAGTCAGGAGGGCACAGGACAGGGGGGAGTCAGGAGGGCACAGTACAGGGGGAAGTCAGGTGGGCACAGTACAGGGGGGAGTCAGGAGGGCACAGTACCAGGGGGGAGTCAGGTGGGCACAGTGCAGGGGAAGAGTCAGGTGGGCACAGTGCAGGGGGAGTCAGGTGGGCACAGTACAGGGGGGGTCAGGAGGGCACAGTACAGGGGGAGTCAGGAGGGCACAGTACAGGGGGAGTTCAGGAGGGCACAATACTGGGGGAGTCAGGAGGGCACAATACTGGGGGGAGTCAGGAGGGAGCACAGTACAGGGGGAGTCAGGAGGGCACAGTACAGGGGGAGTCAGGAGGGCACAGTAAGCAGGGGGAGTCAGGAGGGCACAGTACAGGGAGAGTCAGGAGAGCACAGTACGGGGGGGAGGCAGGAGGGCACAGTACAGGAGGAGTCAGGAGGGCACAGGACAGGGGGGGAGTCAGGAGGGCACAGGACAGGGGGGAGTCAGGAGGGCACAGGACAGGGGGGAGTCAGGAGGGCACAGGACAGGGGGGAGTCAGGAGGGCACAGGACAGGGGGGAGTCAGGTGGGCACAGTGCAGGGGGGAGTCAGGTGGGCACAGTGCAGGGAGTCAGGTGGGCACAGTGCAGGGGGGAGGTGGCAGTCAGGTTCAGGGCACAGTACGGGGGGAGGCAGGAGGATACAGTACAGGGGGAGGCAGGAGGGATACAGTACAGGGGGGGAGGTCAGAAGGGCACAGTATGGGGGGGTCAGGAGGGTACAATACTGGGATCAGGAGGGCACAGTACAGGGGGGAGTCAGGAGGGCACAATACTGGGATCAATACAGATTTTATACCCAGGGCTGTGGTCCGCAACTATTTTAGCTGGGACTTTTAAGGCAAAGACTTGTGTTCTGAAACAACGCGTCGGGGTTTTTCAGCTGAAGTTCACTTGCCCTCTCTCTGTCTCTTCTGGGTCACAGGAGAGGGTGAAACGCTACTTCTCAGCTCATAGCAAGTGTTACAGGCAGCTTTTTGCCATGTTTGGATGTACAGTGCATCCAGAAAGTATTCCCAGACGCCTTCTTTTTTGCCCATAATTTTGTTATGTTTACGGCTTTATTCCCAAATGTGTTTAAATTCATTTTTTTCCTCCACATTCTACAAACAATACCCCAAAATGACAATGTGAAAGAAGTTTGTTTGAAATCTTTGCAATTTATTAAAAAATGGAAAAAAAAAACCATGTACGAAGGTTATTCCCAGCCTTTGCCATGACACTTAAAATGGTGCATCCTGTTCTCACTGATCATCCTGAGATGTTTCCACAACTTGAGTTCCTTGGAGTCCACCCGGTGGGACATTCAGTGGATTGGAGTCCACCAGTGGGACATTCAGTGGATTGGAGACCACCCGTGGGACATTTCAGTGGATTGGAGTCCACCCGTGGGACATTCAGTGGATTGGAGTCCACCCGTGGGACATTCAGTGGATTGGATGTCCACCCGTGGGACATTCAGTGGATTGGAGAAGTCCACCCGTGGGACATTCAGTGGATTGAGTCCACCCGTGGGGACATTCAGTGGGTTGGAGCGTCCACCCGTGGGACATTCAGTGGGTTGGAGTCCACCCGTTGGGACATTCAGTGGATTGGAGTCCACCCGTGGGACATTCAGTGGATTGGAGTCCACCCGTGGGACATTCAGTGGATTGGAGTCCACTCGCTGAGAAACCCAGTTGATTGGACCATGATTAGGAAAGGCATAAACCTGTCTATAGAAGGTCCCACAGGTAACAGTGCATGTCAGAGCACCAACCAAGCCGTGAAGTCCAAGGAATTGTCCGTAGACAATACCTCCGAGACAGGATTGTATCAAGGCACAGATCCTGGGGAAGTGTACAGAAACATTTCTTGCAGCATTGAAGGTCCCAATGAGCACAGTGGCCTCCATCATCCGTAAATTTAAGAAGTTTGGAACCACCAGGAATCTTCCTAGAGCAGGCCGCCCAACCAAAATGAGTGATCGACGAGAGCAGGGCTTTAGCCAGGGAGGTAATCAAGCCACCGATGGTCACTCTGAAAGAGCTCCAGCATTTTCTCTGTGGAGAGAGGAGAACCTTCCAGAAGAACCACCATCTCAGCAGCACTCCAAAATCAGGCCTGTATGGATTTAGAGTGGCCAGACTGAAGCCAGGGAGGTAATCAAGCACCCGATGCGTCACTCTGAAAGAGCTCCATCGTTTCTCTCTGCAGAGGGGAGAACCTTCCAGAAGAACAACCACCTCTGCCAGCACTCCACCAATCAGGCCTGTATGGGTAGAGTGGCCCAGACGGAAGCCACTCCTCAGTAAAAGGCAAATGGCAGCCCGCCTGGAGTTTGCCAAAAGGCAACCTGAGGGACTCTCAGACCATGAGAAACAAAACTCTCTGGTCTGATGAAACCAAGATTGAACTCTATTTGGCCTGAATGTAAAGCGTCATGTCTGGAGGCACCGCTCACCTCCTGGTCAATACCATCCCTACAGTGAAGCATGGTGGTGGCAGCATCATGCTGTGGGTTTGTTTTTTTTAGTGGCAGGAACTGGGAGACTAGTCAGGATGGAAGGAAAGATGAGTGCAGCAATGTACAGAGACATCCTTGATGAAAACCTGTTCCAGAGCACTCTGGACCTTAGACTGGGGGCGACTTTTCATCTTTCAACAGAACAACGACCCTAAGCACACGGCCCACATAAACAAAGAAGTGGCTACGGGCCAAACTTTGGGAATGTCCTGGAGTGGCCCAGACTTGAAAAAACCTGATTGAACATCTCTGGAGAGATCTGAAAAATGGCTGACAATCCCCATCCAACCTGATGAAGCTGGAGAGGTCCTGCAAAGAAGAATGGGAGAAATCACCCCAAAAACAGGTGTGCCGAGCTTGTTGTAGCATCGTACTCAGAACGACTCGAGGGCCGGAATTGGGGCTAAAGGGGCTTCAAGAAAGGATTGAGCAAAGGCTGGGAAAACTTATGTTACATGGGGGATTTTTTATTTTTAATATTTTGCAAAGATTTCAAAACTAACTTCTTTCACATTGTCACTATGGGGTATTGTTTGTAGAATGTGGAAGGAAAAAAAAATGAATTTAATCCATTTTGGAAGAAGGCCGTAACATGACAAAAGGTGGCAAAAGTTAAGAATCTGTGACTCCTTTTAGGATGCACTTTCTGATTTTAATATTTGTGTGATGTGTCAAACTATGGTGTTTAACAATTTTTGTAATAAAATGATTTACATGCTTTCAATTATCTGTTTTGAGTCCCAGCAAAAACTGTTGGGGGGACACGGCTCTGGGTATATGAACTTGGGATGTTGGCAACTAAAGAATGAACCCTGTACAGATTTTAGGACAATCCCCGGGACAACTTAGGAAAGGTTGCATGATATAAGGGGTGGAGCTTGTACAGTTGATTGCCATGATTTTGGTGCACCTAGGATAGCATGGTGTCTATAAACGGCCCCGCCTATACCCAGCAGACTGCTTACCTGGGCTGTCACTGGCAGGACAAGACTGAGGAGTAGCAGAATCTGTGGAAAAGAAAGTTACCGATGACAAGCATTCCAACTACTGTTCTCATGGATCCAATTGAAACCAGCAACAGGACGTTCCCCCCACTTCCTCCATTTCAGCCCGATTCAATCTGTGCTTACCAGTCTTTCCACCACTCAGTGGTTTCCCAATCTCCAACATCCTTCCAGTCCCCCGCCCATCGTCCTCCCGGTCCCCATCGTCCTCCTCCCCCCGGTCCCCATCCATAATCCTCCTCATAGGCCCCCATCATCCTCCCAATCCCATAGTCCTCCCAGTCCCCACCCATCGTCTTCCCGATCCCCATCATCCTCCCCTCCGGTCCATAATCCTCCTCCTAGTCCCCATAGTTCCCCCATCGTGCTCCAGTTCTCCCAGTCCCCATCATCCCCCTGGCCCCCCATCATCCTCCCAGTCCTTATAGTCCTCCCAGTCCCCACCCATAGTCGTCCCCATTCCTCCTAGTACTCCCAGTCCCCATCGTCCTCCCTCTGCTCCCCACCATCCCTCCAGTCCCCATTATCCTCCCAGTCCCCAACCATAGTCGTCCTTCCAGTCCCCATTGTCCTCCCAGTCCCCATCATCCTCCTCCCGGTCCCCATTAGTCCTCCCAGTCCCCATCGTTCCCATAGTCCTTCCACCAGTCCTCATCATCTTCCTAGTCTCCAGCCATCGCCCCCGTCCCCCCCCCCCATTCCCCATTGTCCCCTTGGCCCCCCATTGTCCTCCCGGTCTCCCTCGTCCTCCCAGTCCCCACTTTCCTTCAAGTCTCCACCCATAGCCCCCCCCGGATCTCCATAGTCCTCCCACTCCCCACCCATTGTCCTTCCAGTCTCCATCGTCTCCCCAGTCTCCAGCATCCTCTTGGTCCCCAGTGCCCTCCCCGTCTCCTTAGCTTCAAAATAACCTGCAATCGATGTGTTTCTGATGTCCCTGTACCTGGCCGCTGTGTCCAGGGAAGAAGCTAATGGAGAGTTGTCTTCAAACAGCTGTGAGAAGCAAATTCAGTCCAGGAGAGGAGCCGGTACAACTGGGCAAGACTGAAGGGAAGGCCGAGGTTCTACTTTAAAGGGTCACGTGCTCCACCATGCAATTTAGTAGACTCTCTCGTTCATCCAATCATTATGCCAGCAAGTGTTTAGGGGTCTGCATAAATTTATTTATTTTTTTTTTTTTTATTGGATAGAGTAGGAAAGGGTCAACGACAGGGTTTTTTTTTTTTTTTTTCATCTGTTTCCCTTTGGGGAAATTTCCCTTCACATCCTCTCCCAGAGATGAGACAGAAAATTAGAGGAAACGGTGTTCCCATAGAAAGGTTTCCCTCACCTTTTGCTCTGGTGATAAATTTAAAATTTTGGCTCTCCCATCACTTTGTCTTGTGAGACAGCCGAGGGATAAATCTCCCCCATTGGGGACACATACCAAAGAAGTGGAACTAAACTATCTGGAACTAAACTGTATCTGAGCACCTCCAACTAAAAACACTACTTCATTCATTTTTAATACTTAAAGCAAACTCCCGCATCCATTTATATCACAATGGGGTTTTATTATTAGAAATCAATTTGAACCCCTTACCACACACACACACATCTAGTATTTCTAGTTGTGGCCATCTTGAGTAAGGGCAGATGATTCATGTAGCATTTAATTCCTGGAATCCTTCTGCCCTTAGCTCAGGCATGCAGGCAAGTGGGTCTGCTTAACTGAGACAGCCCCCTCCTCCCATGGAGACTCATGGGATGCATGACATCATAATAGCCTAGGCCAGAAACCAGGAAGCAACTGAAAAATGGGGAAAAAAATTAAACAAGTAAATATATTATATTATACCTTTCTATCTATTTACTAATGTTAGTAGCTTATGGTGATGTTAGAGTTTAGTGCTGCTTTAAGCATTTTTTTTTTGTGAACAAAAAGAAAATAAATATATATATATATATACACACACTGCTCAAAAAATTAAAGGAACACTTTGAAAACCCATCAGATCTCAATGGGGAGGAATCTCCTGCTGGATCTCTATACTGACATGGACGGGGGATGGGTGAGGAACGTAAGGACGCCCCATCGTTGGATGGAATGGAAATGATCGACCTACAGAGGACTGAATTTAAAGACACCCCGAAAATCAAAGTAAAGAAAGATGCAGCAGGCGAGTCCATGTTGGTGAAATGTCATTGCAGCAACTCAGAATGGTCCTCAGTAGTCTGTGTGGCCCCCACGTGCTTGTATGCATGCCTGACAACGTGGGGGGGGGGGGGCTCCTAAAGAGACCACGGATGGTGTCCTGGGGGATTTCCTCCCAGATCTGGACCAGGGCATCACTGAGCTCCTGGACAGTCTGTGGTGCAACCTGGGATGGACCAAAACATGACATCCCAGAGGGGTTCTATTGGATTTAGGTCAGGGGAGCGTGGGGGCCATTCAATGTTATCAATTCCTTCATCCTCCAGAAACTGCCTGCATACTCTCCCACATGAGGCCGGGCATTGTCGTGTACTAGGAGGAACCCAGGACCCACTGCACCAGGAGGAACCCAGGACCCACTGCACCAGGAGGAACCCAGAACCCACGGCACCAGGAGGAGCCCAGTACCCACTGCACCAGCGTAGGGTCTGACAATGGGTCCAAGGACTTCATCCCGATACCTAATGGCAGTCAGGGTGCCATTGTCTAGCCTGTAGAGGTCTGTGTGTCCCTCCATGGAGATGCCTCCCCAGACCATCGCTGACCCACCACCACAATGGTCATGCTGAACCATGTTACAGGCAGCAGAACGTTCTCCACGGCTTCTCCAGACCCTTTCACGTCTGTCACATGTGCTCAGGGTGAACCTGCTCTCATCTGTGAAAAGCACAGGGGGCCAGTGGTGGACCTGCCAATTCTGGTGTTCAATGGTAAATGCCAATCCAGCTCTATGGTGCCGGGCCGTGAGCACAGGGCCCACTAGAGGATGTTGAGCCCTCAGGCCACCCTCATGAAGTCTGTTTCTGATTGTTTGGTCAGAGACATTCACACCAGTGGCCTGCTGGAGGTCATTTTGTAAGGCTCTGGCAGGGCTCATCCTGTTCCTCCTTGCACAAAGGAGCAGATACCGGTCCTGCTGATGGGTTAAGGACCTTCTACGGCCCTGTCCAGCTCTCCTGGAGTCACTGCCTGTCTCCTGGAATCTCCTCCATGCTCTTGTCTCCTAAAATCTTCTCCATGCTCTTGTCTCCTGGAATCTCCTCCATGCTCTTGAGACTGTGCTGGGAGACACAGCAAACCTTCTGGCAATGGCAGGTATTGATGTGCCATCCTGGAGGAGTTGGACTGCCTGTGCAACCTCTGCAGGGTCCAGATATGGCCTCAGGCTACCAGCAGTGACACTGACCTGAGCCAAATGCAAAACGATTGAAAAACAGAAAAGATGAGGAGAAAAAAAAAACCTCAGTGGCCTCCCACCTGTAAAACCGTTCCTCTTTTGGGGGTCGTCTCATTGGTGTTCATGAAATTACCAACAGGTGCATTAGATGGGCAACAAAGCAGCTGAAACTGATGAACCCCCTCTGCAACTTACCTGACCAGATCCATCTCCCAGGAGTTTCACGACTTGATGTTAGACTCGGATTACAAAGTCTTCCTTTCATTTTTTTTTGTTGAGCCGTGTGTATATAATTTTTAAATCTCTTGGTGGCATGAGAATAAACTTTCTGTTGTGCCTCCGACATTCCTGGAGCACATGCTGCAGTCTCAGCGCGTCAGTCCGGCTTACCTTAACAGGACGCAAAGTCTGCCGGCAGGAGGTCATGTTGTGCGGATCTCCCAACACCTGAGGATTGTTCAGCGTGGTAATCCGTGCCGGAGGGGGTCTTCTGGAGGAGGTCTTCTGGAGGAGATCTTCTGGAGGAGATCGGGCAGTTTTTAGAGGCAGCACGTGAACGCCTGAGAGTTTGCCTAGAGAGGAAGTACCGCGATGTGTAATTTCCTCCCGTGTACCACATCCTTTTAATGACTAACGCCTTTCTTCTCCCCTGGCAGGGAGGTGATGGCAGCCAAACCTCCGCTGTTTTTTATCAGGACAAACAAACACAATGCGGCTGAGAAGGAGAAGAATGCTCCGACCACGCACGGCTTCTCCCACCGCCATGTCAGCCCTTGCCCGAAGGCGCAAAGACAATAGGGCTCTTTATGAAATTGGAATTATTCATTCCAGGAGCTTTGCTCGTTCTATGACGTTGCTTCGGGCAACTCGTCTGGTGACTGCAAAGTAACCTGGCAGCAGGAAAAGCGACTAGAATTGTGAGGTTGCTTCTTATTTATGTATGACGAGGGATGAGGCCGAACTTCCCTGGGTTCGGTTCAAGTAAAGTTCGGTGGGAAAAAAAGTTTGAATTGTGAATCTGAACCCCATGGAAATCAATGGCCCATCTTCTGCACTTAATGAGCAAAGGATTGGCAACAAATACCATAGTGGGGTGGGCACTGCACTGGGGAACATGTACCAATGCAAAAAATAATAGAAAGTTCCGTTCAGCCAGGAGTAGAATTTTTTTTTTTTTTTTTTTTTTACTGGTTAAAAATTTACAAATTCATCAAATCCTTTAAATAACATGCCTGGAGGATATATTGATCCTGTCTGTAAAAGGGCACATGTGATGTACAGAAGTACTGCAAAAAAGTGATTGAAAATGATTTTCCCCTGCTGGTTTCTTTTGAAACAACATAATTTGCCGGCAAATGACATTTTCCTGCTGGCAGCGTTTTTCCTTTTTTTTTTTTTTTTTTTTTTTTTTTTAAGTGGAATTTTTTTTTTTCTCACTGGGCAGAATAAAAATTAAAAACGCGGCAAAAACGCACTACCATGCATTTCAGCAGATTCTCCACTGAACTGTATTGTAGCAAAAAAACGCTGCTTTCTGCTTTTAAAAAAGTCCCTGACCCTTTCCAAAAACTCAGAAGCTCAAAAAAGCTCAGAAGCTCTTTTTCCATCAGCTACTCTTCTATAAAAGGTGATGCTAAGTCAGGTAAAACTACATTCGCTGGATCCCCCCAATGTTTGTATCTCTGGATCCCCCCAATGTTTGTATCTCTGGATCCCTCCAAATGTTTGTATCTCTGAATCCCTCCAATGTTTGTATCTCTGGATCCCCCCCAATGTTTGTATCTCTGGATCCCCCTAATGTTTGTATCTCTGGATCCCCCCCAATGTTTGTATCTCTGGATCCCCCCCAATGTTTGTATCTCTGGATCCCCCCAATGTTTGTATCTCTGGATCCCCCCAATGTTTGTATCTCTGGATCCCCCCAATGTTTGTATCTCTGGATCCCCCCCAATGTTTGTATCTCTGGATCCCCCCCAATGTTTGTATCTCTGGATCCCCCCAATGTTTGTATCTCTGGATCCCCCCCTGTTTTGTATCTTTGGATCCCCCCAATGTTTGTATCTCTGGACCCCCCCCCCCAATGTTTGTATCTCTGGATCCCCCCAATGTTTGTATCTCTGGATCCCCCCCAATGTTTGTATCTCTGGATCCCCCCCCAATGTGTGTATCTCTGGATCCCCCCAATGTTTGTATCTCTGGATCCCCCCAATGTTTGTATCTCTGGATCCCCCAATGTTTGTATCTCTGGATCTCCCCCATGTTTGTATCTCTGGATCCCCCCAAATGTTTGTATCTCTGGATCCCCCCAAATGTTTGTATCTCTGGATCCCCCCAAATGTTTGTATCTCTGGATCCCCCCAATGTTTGTATCTCTGGATCCCCCCCCCCAATGTTTGTATCTCTGGATCCCCCCAATGTTTGTATCTCTGGATCCCCCCCAATGTGTGTATCTCTGGATCCCCCCCAATGTGTGTATCTCTGGATCCCCCCAATGTTTGTATCTCTGGATCCCCCCAATGTTTGTATCTCTGGATCCCCCCAATGTTTGTATCTCTGGATCCCCCCAATGTTTGTATCTCTGGATCCCCCCAATGTTTGTATCTCTGGATCTCCCCCATGTTTGTATCTCTGGATCCCCCCAAATGTTTGTATCTCTGGATCTCCCCCATGTTTGTATCTCTGGATCCCCCCAAATGTTTGTATCTCTGGATCCCCCCAATGTTTGTATCTCTGGATCCCCCCAATGTTTGTATCTCTGGATCCCCCCCCCAATGTTTGTATCTCTGGATCCCCCCAATGTTTGTATCTCTGGATCCCCCCAATGTTTGTATCTCTGGATCCCCCCCAATGTGTGTATCTCTGGATCCCCCCCCAATGTGTGTATCTCTGGATCCCCCCCCAATGTGTGTATCTCTGGATCCCCCCCAATGTGTGTATCTCTGGATCCCCCCCAATGTGTGTATCTCTGGATCCCCCCCATGTTTGTATCTCTGGATCCCCCCCAATGTTTGTATCTCTGGATCTCCCCCATGTTTGTATCTCTGGATCCCCCCAAATGTTTGTATCTCTGGATCCCCCCAATGTTTGTATCTCTGGATCCCCCCAATGTTTGTATCTCTGGATCCCCCCTAATGTTTTGTATCTCTGGATCCCCCCAATGTTTGTATCTCTGGATCCCCCAATGTTTGTATCTCTGGATCCCCCAATGTTTGTATCTCTGGATCCCCCAAATGTTTGTATCTCTGGATCCCCCAATGTTTGTATCTCTGGATCCCCCAATGTTTGTATCTCTGGATCCCCCCCAATGTTTGTATCTCTGGATCCCCCCCAATGTTTGTATCTCTGGATCCCCCCCAATGTTTGTATCTCTGGATCCCCCCTAATGTTTGTATCTCTGGATCCCCACCCAATGTCTGTATCTCTGGATCCCCCCCAATGTTTGTATCTCTGGATCCTCCCCAATGTTTGTATCTCTGGATCCTCCCCAATGTTTGTATCTCTGGATCCCCCCAATGTTTGTATTCTCTGGATCCCCCCCAATGTTTGTATCTCTGGATCCCCCCCCAATGTCTGTATCTTGGGGAATATTTGGTCGTGAATATACTCCACCCAAAAAGCTGACGTCCTCTATTAGAGGAGGAAGAATAGAGAAGGAAAATGGTTTGAAGGCGTCATTGGTTCATGTGTGTTTTTCCGTTTCTGCTGCAGTTGGACTTCAGCCAAAATTTTTTTTTTTGCTTCTAGTTCTGGATGGTGCAAGGGAGTGTTATATACCTTAATCAGCCTATCGGTTTGCGCCCCCTGTGGGGGAAATTCATTCCTACTACCTGTCCCGAATGACCAGGCAGGAAGTGAGAGGAACCCCAGCAGGGATGAAAGATATAAACACCTGACTGGGAATCCCAAACTTCCCCGCTGCATCCAGAATTTTTTTTAAAAATGTTGTTGTTTGTAAACTTTTAAATTCATTGTAAGTAAATGTTCATCTCAGTGCTCGTGCCTTTCCAAGGATTTGCTGTGTGAGAATGAGTGATTTCAGGAAATGCACTAATATATGTTAGAAAAAAGGAATGGGTGTGATACAAGAAGTGCCAGTGACCTGGTAGAGTCCTCTCTATCTGGATCTCGCAGGGTCATTAGACCTGGTAGAGTCTTCTCTGGATCTCACGGGGTCATTAGACCTGGTAGAGTCTTCTCTGGATCTCACGGGGTCATTAGACCTGGTAGAGTCTTCTCTGTCTGGATCTCGCAGGGTCATTAGACCTGGTAGAGTCTTCTCTGGATCTCACGGGGGTCATTAGACCTGGTAGAGTCTTCTCTGGATCTCACGGGGTCATTAGACCTGGTAGAGTCTTCTCTGGATCTCACGGGGTCATTAGACCTGGTAGAGTCTTCTCTGGATCTCACGGGTCATTAGACCTGGTAGAGTCTTCTCTGTCTGGATCTCGCGGTGTCATTAGACCTGGTAGAGTCTTCTCTGTCTGGATCTCGCGGGGTCATTAGACCTGGTAGAGTCTTCTCTGGGATCTCACGGGTCATTAGACCTGGTAGAGTCTTCTCTGTCTGGATCTCGCAGGGTCATTAAACCTGGTAGAGTCTTCTCTGGATCTCGCTGGGTCATTAGACCTGGTAGAGTCTTCTCTGTCTGGATCTCGCGGTGTCATTAGACCTGGTAGAGTCTTCTCTGTCTGGATCTCGCGGGTCATTAGACCTGGTAGAGTCTTCTCTGGATCTCACGGGGTCATTAGACCTGGTAGAGTCTTCTCTGTCTGGATCTCGCGTTGTCATTAGACCTGGTAGAGTCCTCTCTGTCTGGATCTCGCAGGGTAGTTTGACCTGGTAGAGTCCTCTCGGTCTGGATCTCGTGGAGTCATTAGACCTGGTAGAGTCCTCTCGGTCTGGATCTCGTGGGGTCATTAGACCTGGTAGAGTCCTCTCTGACTGGATCTTGCAGGGTAGTTAGACCTGGTAGAGTCCTCTCTGTCTGGATCTCGCAGGGTAGTTAGACCTGGTAGTCTTCTCTGGATCTCGCAGGGTAGTTAGACCTGGTAGAGTCCTCTCTGTCTGGATCTCGCAGGGTAGTTAGACCTGGTAGAGTCCTCTCTGTCTGGATCTCGCAGGGTAGTAAGACCTGGTAGAGTCTTCTCTGTCTGGATCTCACAGGGTAGTTAGACCTGGTAGAGTCTTCTCTGTCTGGATCTCGCAGGGTAGTTAGACCAGGGGGTAGTTAGACCTGGTAGAGTCTCTCTGTCTGGATCTCGCAGGGTAGTTAGACCTGGTAGAGTCCTCTCTGTCTGGATCTCACAGGGTAGTTAGACCTGGTAGAATCCTCTCTGTCTGGATCTCGCAGGGTAGTTAGACCTGGTAGTCCTCTCTGGATCTCGCAGGGTAGTTAGACCTGGTAGAGTCCTCTCTGTCTGGATCTCGCAGGGTAGTTAGACCTGGTAGAGTCTTCTCTGTCTGGATCTCACAGGGTAGTTAGACCTGGTAGTCTTCTCTGGATCTCGCAGGGTAGTTAGACCTGGTAGTAGTCCTCTCTGTCTGGATCTCGCAGGGTAGTTAGACCTGGTAGAGTCCTCTCTGTCTGGATCTTGCAGGGTAGTTAGACCTGGTAGAGTCCTCTCTGTCTGGATCTCGCAGGGTAGTTAGACCTGGTAGAGTCCTCTCTGTCTGGATCTCGCAGGGTAGTTAGACCTGGTAGTCTTCTCTGGATCTCGCAGGGTAGTTAGACCTGGTAGAGTCTTCTCTGTCTGGATCTCGCAGGGTAGTTAGACCTGGTAGAGTCTTCTCTGTCTGGATCTCGCAGGGTAGTTAGACCTGGTGTCGTTAACTTAAATTTTTTTTTTGTCTAGAAGTGGATCGAATGTGTATTCACACCCATGCATTCCGATTCTACTTGCCGCGGTTTGCGAACCGATTTCGGGGTGTTAACATGCAGACCCGCAGCGATTCACATGAACGAGGGGTGCGATCGTGACGCGGTGCGGAAATCGCACAGAAACCACTGCAAATTCCGCACTGCATCAGTGTGAACCCAGCTTGCGTGTAACACTGAATTGCGTCCGGCGCGTTGGGTTCCCATCCGCAGCCAGACTCTCCCCATTATTCTCGCCGGTAACACCTACAGTTCCTATTTCAGGTTTAATAATAATGAATGGTCGCAGTTTTTTGGAGCTGCAATGGTGGCTTCCAGCTACCCCCCCCCCCCCCAAGCGCAACAAAACACACAACACACGATAAATATAGAAATATCCTTTTTTACTGGCGTCTCGGGGGAGGGCGAGCAAAAAGAGAAATAAATAAAAGGAGGAAAACAAAAAAAACAAATTTTGCATTTCTCACCATGCGCATATATCCGTATATATAGATACCTCTTCTTCCAGCAATATATTAATATAGATATATATTTATGTCACATGCTATATACAAATAAATAAAATGGGGGGGCGGGGCATGTTCTTGGGTCCACCCATCATTTGGAGAGAGAGAGAGAGACCTTTGGGCGGAGTCGAGGAATTGAATCAAGGAATCGATTCAGCTGTTGCTAGGCAGATTTCACAAATCCAAAAGGAGCCGGTTTCGTTGGTGCCCATTAGGCCAGGTTCACGCCTGTGCGGTTTTTTTTTTTTCTATGCGTTTTGCCATTTTGATTTCGAATGGATCGCGTTCACATCTATGCAGTTTTTTGGCAGGCGCGTTTTTTTTTTTTTTTTTTTTTTTTCTGGAATGGGTCAGGGACTTCTTTTCCCACGCCAATTTGCGTTTTTAGTCCGATTGACTTCAACGGAACCGTGTATAAAACTGCATGCGTTTTTGGCAAGTTTTTTTTATGCGTTTTGCATTTTTAATCTGCCCAGCAACGAGTTGGCCAAAAATGCAAAACACGTAAAAAACGCATGTTCAAAAGCGCACTGCAGAAACGGATCCAACGCAAACTGCATAGGTGTGAACTGAGCCTTATGCAGGCCATAGACGGTTAGAAAATCGGCTGATTTATTTATTTTTTTTTTTTTTTCATCCGAAAGAATAATCGGGCCGATTTTCGCACTGTTAGTGGGGCAATGGCATCAGCCGATTTTCGCGGTTCCTCCTGCTGTTGGAAAATTCATGAAAAACGGCCAATTTTCGCAATCATTCGTGGCAACATCGGATTACAGAACGAACGATGTTTCGTTTTGCAGATGAAAAATCGGCCGCTGTTTGAACCGCCTATGGCCTGCGTTAGGCTTGGTGATTGCCACCAGCTGATGTCTGGATCTGGGTGCGTCAGGCTGAATCCCCCACCGACTTCTTACATCTGACAGGGATTTCCTCACCAGAGTCTCACTCTTCCTGCGGAAGCCGAGAGTTTTTTTTTTTTTTTTCCTTTCCTCCAGACTACCCTGAGAGACACAAAAAGCTCGCTAGGGTTTTATCCCGACCACCTCCAACTGCAACATCAACTTCGGGGGGCAGCTTCCAGTTAAGCTGCCTCTGAAAACTGCTGAAAGTCGACCCTTTTTAACGATTGCCTAACCACGCCCTGTTGCTTGCCTCTGCCCACGGGCGATTAGAGACCGCCAAACATCGAGTATGAAACCGATAGGTTGCAGCATCTTCGCAGTGAGGACAGCGATCCAGGGTGCACTTACACCAGTTTCCAGATGCAATTTAGTAACACTGTAGCTGCGGTGGAGTTGTATTTGACGGTGGTGGCCGCTGAAGCCTCGTGAACTCTGGATGTAAGAGTTGTTCAGATTCTACTCTGCCCTTTTATAAGTAGGGAAACTTTTCGATAAACTTTTATAACATCTTTAAAAGGAGGTAGTGTGCGAACGTGTGGGTGCGCGGGGGGCGCGCGCACGCAAATACTAAGCTGGAGGTCTGTTTCCCCCTCTTGGTAGCTATTTGGACCGTTTGCAGGATCTACACGGGTGTTTTTGTACTTTGTGCTGTGCAGGTTTATCAGTGTGGGACTGTAGCGCCCCCCGTCGGCCTGTGTGTGGTCTTGCAGCTTTTTGCCGTATCTTCCGATTCGGGAGGTAGGGGCACGGCGTGTCAACATCAGTCCTCTAGTATGAATAATGGAAGCTCTGTGTACTGGGGGGGAAGGGACATCACGCAAAGGGGGATTCACGCATGCATTGAACACGCTATCTGGGACACCGATGTGGTAGGAGCAGACTCTTCCATCTTTCCCTGGGGAAGGGGGGGAGGGGGGGGGGTGCAGAGACTGGATCCAACAGCAGAAACGAGGAAACACGGGACTGGGGGTCTATACACTGCCACCGGGAGCTGCAAGAGAGAGAAGAGACGAGCTTGTCATTTCTGTCATTGTGAAAGATCATCATCATCATCATCATCATCAATCCGCTAAAAAAAAAAAAAAAAAAAGCTGAAATTATAGGGAAGGGTTTGACCCCCTGCCAGGCTCCATGGAGGAGATTCACCCCGTTGTCACCGAGTATTAAAGACCAATCAAGCCCTTAAGGTTGGGGGGTCAGCAACAGGTTGGTCGCAATCTACCTGTCAATCACAGTCATGTGATGGGTGGATTAAGACCCCGCTGTGCCAGCCGCCAACTTCTGACCCTGGCAGCCCCCCACAGACCTCAGATGAGATTCAGCGGCAATGGGCATTGCAGAGCCACGGGAAGTCCTAGGCTGCTCTTCAGCTCTGTCCTTTGACACAGCCAAAGCGAGATCCAGGAGGACTTCCACCACTCTGCTGGGCACTGACTGCTGCACTGCTGCAATCTGCATTACTTACCACTGACCTCTGAACCACTGACCTCTGATCTGCATTATATACCACTGACCTCTGAACTCTGCTTTACATACTAATGACCCCTAAACTCTGCTTTACATACTACAGACCCTGAACTCTGCTTTACATACAATTGACCCTGAACTCTGCTTTGCATACTGCTGATCCCTGAAATCTGCTTTACATACAACTGACCCCTGAACTCTGCATTATTTACACCTGACCCCTGAACTCTGCTTTACATACTACTGACCTCCTGAACAGCACCTGACCCCAGCACTGTGCATTGCATCCTACTGACAACTGCACTCAGAATTATATATGACTGACCTCCAAATTCTGTCCCTTATTGCTTTACTACTGACCTCTGAGCTCTGCATTACATACTACTAAACCTTTAGCATTTTGCATTGCATATTCCTGTCATCTGCACTCTGCATTATATACTGTACTTCTGACCTCTATGCTCTGCGTTACATACTACTGACCTGTGCACTCTACGTTACATACTACCTGACCAATACACTCTGCGCTGCATACTACTGACTGACCTCTGTGGTACATACTACTGACCTCTGCTGTACATACTACTGACCTCTGTGGTACATACTACTGACCTCTGCTGTACATACTACTGACCTCTGTGGTACATACTACTGACCTGTGCACTCTACGTTACATACTACTGACCCATAAACTCTGTTACATACTACTGACCTCTGCATTCTTCAGTACATACTACTGACTTCTGTGGTACATACTACTGACCTGTGCACTCAGTGTTACACAGTACTGACCTCTGCAATCTGCATTACATACTACTGATCCCTGCACTCTATGCTACATACTACTGACCTCTGCAGTACATACTACTGACCTCTGCACTCTGCGGTACATACTACTGACCTGTACACTCTGTGTTACACAATACTGACCTCAGCGATCTACATTACATACTACTGACCCCTGCACTCTACATTACATACTACTGACCCCTGCACTCTACATTGCATACTACTGATCCCTTCACTCTATGCTACATACTACTGACCCATAAACTCCTGACCCCTGCAGTACATACTCCTGCTGACCCCTTACTCCTGACCCCTGCACGTCTGCATTACTCCTGACTGACCCCTGCACTCTACATTGCATACTACTGATCCCTTCACTCTATGCTGCACTCTGCATTACTACTGACCCATAAAATCTGCATTACATACTGCTGACACCCTGCATCTCTACATTTTGCATACTACTGACCCTTGTAATCTACATTGCTGACTATGTATCCTTGTATTCTTCAATCTTTTCTGTTTAATGGGGCCTTGCTGCGTTATCTCATTAGCATACGGCTACCGACTGCAGAGAGGAGCAACTTTTGGGTGCGTTAAAAAAAAAAATTAAAATGACTTAAAAAAAAAAAAAAAATCCAAATCCGACACAAATTAAATCAAACCGGCAAAATATATGAAGAAGAAAAAAAAGGAAAACAAGAGGAGTTCAAATGGACTTGAAAGGGAAAAGATGGAGAACTCCGGGCTTTAGATCTACTTTTAGGGAGAAAAATAAAAATAGAAAATAAATAGAAAATTTTAGGGATTTTCAGATGAAAACATCACAATTCCGACGTGTTCCACCAATCCCGGCGTGTGATGAAGCGACTGATGGAAACAATGTATCGGCTCAACAAACAATGGAGGAACACTTACTCTGGGTCTGTAGCGGCTGCCTCCCGTCCGGATCGGATGCGCTGTGACACAAGAGTAGGAAAACGGTTATAAAACTGATGGCGACCGATGACAGCGAGCTGAGAGTGACGACCGATGGCGGCGAGCTGAGAGCGGCGACCGATGAGGGCGAGCCGAGAGCGACGACCGATGAGGGCGAGCCGAGAGCGACGACCGATGGCGGCGAGCCGAGAGCGACGACCGATGGCGGCGAGCCGAGAGCGACGACCGATGGCGGCGAGCCGAGAGCGACGACCCATGGCGGCGAGCCGAGAGCGACGACCCATGGCGGCGAGCCGAGAGCGACAAGCCGAGAGCGACCGATGATGGCGAGCTGAGAGCAACAAGCGATGACGGTGAGCTGAGACCGACGACCGATGGCAGCGAGCTGAGAGTGACGCCGGATTGGAGGACGCGTTTACGATATTTAAAGCCCGATTTTTACGTTTTCAGTATCGAACAGCAAAGCATTCCAATGCCCGTTCACACTTGTGCAACTTTGGGGTCCAAAGTCGCATGTCAAGTCGCACCCCATTTTTCCCAACGAGTACCATTCATATCTGTGGGACTTCAAAGTAGTTCCTGCACTACTTTCATGCAACTTGAGGGCCATGGACTTCAATGAAACTCTCCAAAGTCGCATTAATGTTGAACATGCGACTCGTGTGACTTTGAACAGCACACTCAGCCTTGGTCAAAGCCAAAGTCGCACTCCTCCAAAGTCGCATCAAATTGCACTGTAAAGTTGCAATGAAAACTGCACGATTTTTAAGTGTGAATGGAGCCTCAACGCTCTGTTCACACTTGTACAACTCCAAAGTTGCACGACTTTGGAGTACAACTTTGACGCAGCTTTGGTACAACTTGGATGCGACTTTGGCTTTCATTAATGATCATGGACAACTTTTGCGTATCTAACATTCAGGTGCAACTTTCATATGACTGTTGAGGGTTTTCATTGCAGTCTATGGCACTCAAGTTGCATGAAAGTTGTACCAAAGCATTGCATGAACCTCTTTGAAGTCGCTGCGACTTGAAGTCGCACAGATATGGGAAACATGGGGGGGGGCAGGGGCGGATTGACAACTCATGGGGCCCCCGGGTAATAGGGGATCATGGGGCCCCTGTGTCACATGACCCTAAAACCCCGCCTCCCGGCTTCTGAAACCCTTAAAGGGCTGGGAGTTGCAGGCACCTAGGGGTTAAGGACCCAATTCCCAATGGAAGTCTGCCAGTCGGCCCGGACTGGTTGCAATTTTTGTCAAATTTAAGGCCCCATTTGCATCTGCGCGTCGCGCTAATGCGCTCCTATTCATGCAACAGCGTAGGGCAGACTATTCACTGGAATGTGCGACAAACATGGCAAAGTAACTCGAGTAGCATTTTGGTCGTGTTTCGATTTGTGAACTTCTTTAAAATTTAGCCCGCGCTTTTCCTTTCCGCGTTTGAGGCACCATTAACGGCACCGCCAGCACGACGCGCATTTTTCGCAAGAGACGCAGGTGTGAATGGGCCCCAAGGGACGGGCGTCTGAGCAATTCAAAGCACCGTAAGCCACAGCTGCCACCTAAGTGCCCGCCCGTCTGCTCGCCGCCATTCGTAGCGCCCGCCGCGAATGAAACCAAAAAAGACGCGAGCTCTGATCTCCTGAAGGCTGCGCATAACCGAATATAGAAAGACGATGATTAATCGCCCCGAGAGTCGCACAGCAATCCGCCTTGAAAAGAATAATAAATTGCTCATAAAAATAAACTTGCTATTTGCGCACTCCCCCCCCCCCCCCCCGGGTATGTCTGCCAGAAGAAAAGGAAGAGAAGATTTCATTATAAGAACTCCCCCTCAATGGGGGGGAGCGGGGGGACCCCTCACTGGAAGGAAGGGGGGGGGGGAGGGGAGCTGCTACAATTATCCAGGCAGAGTATTGTTGTGAAGGTTTCATATAAAATCACAAAGAAATCGTTCAGTTACTATTCGTTGCGCTCAGCAGGACGCACATCAGGTGTCTCGGCCGGCTTGGGCCAAACTTAAAAAAAAAAAAAAAAACGCAGAGTGTGAATTATTTATTTTTTTATATTGAAAAGGAGGATGTGAGATGGAGAGACCCCGACGCAACGTACAGCGCGTTCCTGATCATCAGGACATAAACATTTATTATTTTTATTTATATATTATACATATTGCATATATTTTTTATATTATATACAGATTGTATATATAACAGGATATATAGCTATTATTTTTTATTATTATTAACAATACAAATAATTATTATAACAACAAATAACAAATATATAATATGCAGATAGTAATAATAAATATATATATGTGTGTGTAATAAAAAAAATATATATGTTATTTGTTGTTATAAATTATTTGTATTATTAATAATAATAAAAAAATAATAATTATACAATCTGTAAAATAATAATAAAAAACATGATACAATGTGTGTATATAATTTATATAAATATATATATAATATATATATATATAAATATATACACACACACACTTTTTTTTTATATATACAGTGATATGACATAATGATCTTACTTTGCATTCCTTTGTTTGCATTTGAACTTGTTTACCTGTTGGGAAACAGAAAAAAGAATATTGTAACAAACAAGTTCTATGTCTGTCTCCATGTTCTTTCTACAGCGCTGCGGTATATGTCAGAGCTATATACTGTGTGTGTATAATAATATTGTGTGGCTGTAGTTGAGCATTAGAGTGTCAGCTCCTCTGGTACAGAGACTGATTTGACTGGCGGGGGAGGGGACATTAGAGTGTAAGCTCCTCTGGTACAGAGACTGATGGGACTGTTGGGGAGGGGACATTAGAGCGTAAGCTCCTCTGTACAGAGACTGATGTGACTGGCTCAATGTACTCTGTACAGCGCTGCGGTATATGTCAGAGGCGATATAAATGTATAATAATACTACTGTGTGACTGTGAGGGGACATTAGAGTGTAAAGCTCCTGTGGTCAGTGTTCTCTGTACAGCACCACTGTATATGTCAGAGCTATAAATGTATGATAATAGTGTGTGACTGCATGGGGTAGGGGGAATAGTAGAGGGTTGAATGGACTCATTAGAGGTGACTGTAGGGACATTAAGTCCAAAAACTCCCTCAGGTACAGAGACTGAAGTGACTGCGGGGGGAGGGGACATTAGGAGAACATAAGTGTAAGCACCTCTGTGTACAGAGACTTGTGACTAAGTGCGTGGTATGGGACATTAAGAGAGTGTAAGCTAGAGAGACTGATGTGACTGTGGGGGAGGGGACATTAGAGTGTAACTCCTCTGATACAGAGAGTGATGTGGGGGGACTGTTACAGGTGATGAGGGGGGGAGGGGACATTAGAGTGTAAGCTCCTCTGGTACAGAGACTGATGGACAGTGGGGGAGGGGACATTAGAGTGTAAGCTCCTCTGATACAGAGAGAGTGATGTGACTGTGTGGGGGAGGGGGACATTAGAGTGTAAGCTCCTCTGGTACAGAGACTGATGGGACTGTTAGAGAGTAAGGGGGAGGGGAAGGGGAGGGGACATTAGAGCGTAAGCTCCTCGGTACAGAGACTGATGTGACTGTGGGGAGAGGGGACATTAGAGTGTAAGCTCCTTGTAGAGCTGATAAGCCTCCTCTGGTACAGAGACTGATTGACTGTGTGGGGGAGGGGACATTAGAGTGTAAGCTCCTCTGGAGCAGAGACTGATGTGATTGGCTCAGTGATCTCTGTACAGCGCTGCGGTATATGTCATAGCTATATAATGTATAATAATAGTGTGTGACTGTGGGGGACATTAGAGTGTAAGCTCCTGTGGTCAGTGTTCTCTGTACAGCACCACTGTAAATAAGCATATCAGCAGCTATGATAAAGTGTGTGATGCGGTAATTAGTGTGGAAGCTCCTGTGTACAGGGACCTTATGGGACATGTGGACATAGAGCGTAAGCTCCTCTGGTACAGAGACTGATGGGACTGATGTGACTGCAAGACGGGTGACTGTGGGGACATTGAGAGGGGTAAGCTTCCAACCTCTATGGTAGAGACTGATGTGACCTGTGGGGAAGGGGACATTAGTGGTGTAAGCTTCCTCTGGTACAGAGACTGATGTGGACTGTGGGGGAGGGGGACATTAGGGTGTAAGCTCTCTGTACAACAGAGACTGATTGACTGGCTCAATGTTCTCTGTATACAGCACCACTATATATATTCAGAGCTATAATACTGTGTTATGATGTAAAATAGAGACTGTGTGACTGGGGGAGGGGACATCGAGCGTAAGCTCCTCTGGTACAGAGACTTGTGTTACCATAGAGACTGATGGAGACTGATTTGACTGCGGGGGGAGGGGACATTTAGAGTGTGAGCTCCTCTGGTGCAGAGACTGATGTGACTGTGGGGGGGGGGAGGGGGGCATTAGAGTGTAAGCTCCTCTGGTGCAGAGACTGATGTGACTGTTGGGGGGGGGGGGGCATTAGAGTGTAAGCTCCTCTGGTACAGAGACTGATAAATGTGACTGTGGGGGAGGGGAACAGTAGAGTGTCAGCTCCTCTGTACAGAGACTGATGTGACTGTGGGGGAGGGCATTAGAGGGGTAAGCTCCTCTGTACAGAGACTGGATGCTCTGATGACTGTGGGGGAGGGGACAGTAGAGTGTAAGCTCCTCTGTACAAGACTGATGTGACTGATGAGTGGACTCCTCTGTAACAGAGACTGGGGGGGGGAGGGGACATTAGAGTGTAAAGCTCCTCTGTACAGAGACTGATGTGACTGGGGGGGGGACTTCAGTGTAAGCTCATCTGTACAGAGACTGCGCTGCGTATAATGTCAGCGCTGCGGTATATGTCAGAGCTATATAAACATTAATAAAATGTGCTCCAAGTTTGTGCTGTGGCTGTGCTATGAGGGATCCAGAGAATGACCACTAAATTGGATTGGAGAAATGGTCAACAGACCAAAAAATGCAAAATCCACTTATTCTGTAATGGCGCATCAGTGCAATAACCATTGAACCTAAAATAAAACAACAAGGACACCAAACGCTCTCGGTCTAAATACAAAGTGAATTCCTCGAATGTGAAAACTCTGCAGAATGTTTAATGAGACCTCCCCCTCCGCCACATGCCTGGATTATATCGAAGAGGGGGGAATTAAAAAATGCATCCAAATCCAATGTTTTTGATGCGGACAGAGTTGGGGATGTTTCCGTGTCCCCTTTATGTAGTAGACTTCTCCTAACTTCCTGCATCGAAGAGTAAATGCCCCCAAGCCTCCCGCCCCGTACCCCCCACCCTGACGCCCCTGCCCTGCTACAATGCCCACCGCGCCGCCCCCCCGCACGCCCCCGGTGCCCCCCACCTCGCGGCCGCCACGCCCGCCCCCCCCCCCCCCCCACTTAGCATCCCGGCACGCCCCCCGCCCCCCGGCCCCCCCCCCCCTCCCCCCCCCCCGCCCCCCATGCCCCCCACGCGGCCTCCCCCCTGCGACTCCACCCCCCCCCCCCCCCCGCTAACCACCTCCCCCCCCCCCCGCCCGCCCCCCCCCCCGATGCGTCAAGACCGCCCTCCAAGCCCCGCCCGCCCCGTCACCGCCCACCGCGCCCACACCACCCCCCCCACCTTTGGACCATATGTCACTGGAACTGGTTTCCCCTTATAATGGAAGATTCTTGATGGCAAAACCATAAACATTTTTGCGGACTTTTCAGCACTTTTTCGGTCCAGGTGACCCCCCAGGACAGATGGGGCAAGGCTCCCTAGTGGGGAAAAGAGGGCAGCCAGAAAAACATGGCGGGGGTTGTAACCCAACCCCCGCAGCAGGAAAAACAAATAAAAGAAATTCGCTTTTTAGAACGCACTTTTATAGACATCGTTTTGGGGTTGTAGTTACATCTGGTTACCAGCAGATGGGAGTCAAAGCTCGAGCATTTTCGGATTTTCGGATGATCAAATTCTAACCTATTCTAAAAACCTTTTTTCTCTGTTCCTTTTCTGGGCCAGAAATTTTTTGAAAAAGGAGGCGGCAGAATACTTACTAAGAGCGATGATGATCCCCAGAAAAAACAATGACGAAATGGCCAGGATTAGCCCCGTCATCATCCGTACTGTGTCATAATCTGTATGGAAACATGAAGACCACACGTAATAAATGGAATTTCATTCCATCTTGTCAACCTAGGGGCGGACGACCATCAGACCATGCTCAAGACTCTGGCACTGCTCGAGGGCCCAGGGTCAGTAGGGGGGGCCCCATGAGATGCCCCTAGTACCTTTCATAGCTTTTTTGAGTGTGGGCAAGGACACAGGGGCCCCATGATACCCTAGAATGCCCGGGGGCCCCATGAGTTCTCAGTCCACCCCTGGCCAACCCTCAGTCAGTGCTGGGACAAAGGTCATGTAGCACCCAGGGCAAAGATGCCAAAAAAAAACGGTGCCCCCCTCCCTATTTGAAATATTATTTTAAAATCGAAAATTTAAAAATATATAAAAAAAATCTTTTTTTTTTTTTTTTTTTTTGGAAATATATACTGCATGTTGAAAATATATTTTCATATATAAAATCTACATTTTTGGAATGCATTTACAAACATATGTAAAAATATATGTTAAAATGTCTTTTTTCTATGTAAAATAATCTCAAGAATATATTTTAAAAAATATTTATATTTAACCACTTCCCGACCGGCCGTTGCATATAAACGGTCGGACGGTGGCACTGCAGGGTCGGGTGGCCGTTTATAAATGTCCTCCCCGCTCCCTGCTTGTGCACGCTGCCTGGGAGCGTGCAGCACCGCGATCCGGTGCCCGCTGTGTCCTCCGGACACAGTGAAACACCGATCGTCGGACGGGACCTCTGTACGAGGTCCCGATCATGTGATCGTTGATTGGCGAATCAGTGATCACATGCAAAGTAGTAAGCAAGATGTCACTTCTGACATCACTGCTTACTACGTGTGAAATCTGTGAATGATTCACAGAGATCACATGGTACAGGGCTATTCACAACAGGCTTGTACCATGTGACAAGCTGTGACCAATCACAGCTCACTCAGTACTTTCTCAATGAGTGCAAGAATGCACACAGAGAGAAAGAGAAATGATTGATTTTACATCCTATATGGGTGTAAATGCAATGTGTAAAAAAAAAAAAAAAAAAAAAAAAATCTTCATCACCCCCCACAAGTAGTACAGTGTCACCATGGTGACACTGTACTGCTAGGGTGACAGTATGTAAAAAAAAATAATAATATAAAAAAATAAAATAAAAATGTAAAAAAAAATGTTTAAAAATTATAATTTTTGGTTATAAACTAATTTGGATTTTTTTTTTTTTACGAAAAAGATAACGGAATAAATTTTGGCAAAGATTTATGATGAAATATTATTTATTTGCAAAATTTTATTAAAAAAAAACACTTTTTTTTCAAAAATTTTTGGAAATTTCATTTACATAGCAAAAAAAATTAAAAATCCCAGCGGTGAATAAATACCACCAAAATAAAGCTTTATCTGTCGCAAAAAAATGGTAAAAAATTAATTTGGGTACAGTGTTGCATGACCGCGCAATTGTCATTCAAAGCGTGATAGCGCTGAAAGCTGAAAATTGCCCTGGTCAGGAAGGGGGTAAAAGTGTCCGGACTGGAAGTGGTTAAAAATATTTTTCATATATTTTGTAATATATAAAAAACGCATTTCAACATGTGAGATAGATAGACAGAAATATATATATATATAGATAATTTATTGAAATATATTGAATATGGCCAAAATTGTAGTATTTCAAATATATTTGGGGAGAATATTTTTAAAATATATTTCTCTTCCATGTGGGTAGTTCACATCCCCAGGTGTGTGTGTGTACACCCAGGGGGTGATGGGGGCTGCACTATTCCATGTAATACTAGTTTTGGGTGGACTGTAGAAGAAGACCTGCAGGACGCTTTACTTACCATAGACAAAGGGGTCTCCGTTTCCGTATACGTTCACTAAAAAAGAAGAAAAGGAAGAAAAGTTAACGTAATACTAATAGAGCCAAGAGCTCAGAAGTTCCAGGTGTAGAGAGGTTCCTGGCCGGGTTTAGAGGTTCTGCTCTAACATTACTTACAGCTTCTTCCAGTGTTTGTTCTGCTTTTGTTTGGACTTTGTAGACCTTTTTATTACAGAGCTGATTTAGGGTTTTTGCAACCCTTTTTCCCCCAAACTTTTCTTTGTAGTCTTTTGGGATACATGTAGGATCCTTCTAGTACTTTGGGGAAGATGGTAAGGTCTTTGTAGTTTAATTTGGGTAGTTGTTGGTCTTTTTTTTTTTGTTTTTTGGAGTGTTGGGTCTTTGTAGTCTTTTTGGGTAGTTGTTGGGTCTTTCTAGTCTGTTGGGGTAGATGTCAGGTCTTTGCAGTCTTTTAGGGTAGATGGTAGCTTTTTAGTAGTCTTTTGGGGCAGTTGTTGGGTCTTTGCAGTCTTTTGGGGTAACTGGTAAGGTTTTAGTAGTCTTTTGTGGTAGATGTTGGGTCTTTCAGCATTTTGGGATAAATGTTGGGTGGTCTATGGTTGAACTGGATGGACTTTTGTCTTTTTTCAGCCAGACTAACTAAGTAACTATGTGTAGACGTTTGTGGTAGATGTCAGATCTTTGTAGCCTTTGGGGTAAATGTTTTTTTTGTAGTCTTTTTGGATAGATATTAGGTAGTCTTTTGGAGTAGATGATATAGTCTTTGTAGCCTTTGTGGGTCTTTGTAGTCTTTTGGGGTAGTTGTCGGGTCTTGGTAGTCTTTTGGAGTAATTATTGAGTCTTTCTAGTCTTTTGGGGTAGATGTTGAGTCTTTCTAGTCTTGTGGGGTAGATGTTGGGTCTTTCTAGTCTTTTGGGGTAGATGTTGAGGGGGGGGGGGGGGTCTTTTGGGAGTGTTGCTTTTTGGGGTAGATGCCAGATCTTTGTAGTGTTTTGGTACATTTTTTTATGTACTCTTGGGATAGATATTGGGTAGTCTTTTGGAGTAGATGGTATGGTCTTTGTAGTCTTTTGGGGTGGTTGTTGGGTCTTTGTAGTCTTTTCGGATAGAAGTTGTTGGTTTGTAGTTGTTTGGGTAAATATCAATCTTTGTAGTCTTTTGGGGTAGAAGTTTGGGATTTGTATCATTTTGGGGTAGATGTTGTGATTTTTTTGTAGTCTTTGAGGATAGATATTGCGATAGGATATTATGATAGTTATTGCGATTAGATGTCATGTCTTTGTAGTCTTTTGAGATAAAGGTTGAGTAGATTTTTGTTTTTTGGGGGTTTTTTTGGAGTAGATGTCAAAACTTTGTAGCCTTTTAGGGTAGATGTTGTGTCTTTGTAGTCTTTTGGGATAGATACTGGGTAGTCTTTTG
Organism: Staurois parvus; assembly: GCA_951230385.1. Lineage (NCBI taxonomy): Eukaryota > Metazoa > Chordata > Amphibia > Anura > Ranidae > Staurois > Staurois parvus. The sequence continues at coordinate 237,000 of CATNWA010015634.1, read as the reverse complement.
GCGTAGATGCAAGGACTTTGTAATTTTTAGGGAAAATATCATGTGTTTGTAGTTTTTGTAGGGATACATGTTGGGTAGTTTTTGGGGTTTTTTTGGAGTAGATGTCAAATCTTTGTAGCCTTTTGGGGTAGATGTCATGTCTCTGTAGTCTTTTGAGATAAAGGTTGAGTAGATTTTTTTTGTTTTTTGGGGTTTTTTTTTGGAGTAGATGTCAAAACTTTGTAGCCTTTTAGGGTAGATGTTGTGTCTTTGTAGTCTTTTGGGATAGATACTGGGTAGTCTTTTGGCGTAGTAGATGCAAGGACTTTGTAATTTTTAGGGAAAATATCATATGTTTGTAGTTTTGTAGGGATACATGTTGGGTAGTTTTTGGGGTTTTTTTGGAGTAGATGTCAAATCTTTGTAGCCTTTTGGGGTAGATGTCATGTCTCTGTAGTCTTTTGAGATAAAGGTTGAGTTAGATTTTGTTTTTTGTTTTTTTTTTGGGGTAGATGTCAAATCTTTGTAGCCTTTTGGGGTAGATGTCATGTCTTTGTAGTCTTTTGAGATAAAGGTTGAGTAGATTTTTTTTTTTGGTTTTTTTGGGGGTAGATGTCAAATCTTTGTAGCCTTTTTGGGTAGATGTCATGTCTTTGTAGTCTTTTGAGATAAAAGGTTGAGTAGATTTTGTTTTTTTTGGGGGGTTTTTTTTGGGGGTAGATGTCAAATCTTTGTAGCCTTTTTGGGTAGATGTCATGTCTTTGTAGTCTTTTGAGATAAAGGTTGAGTAGATTTTGTTTTTTGGGGTTTTTTTTTTTGTTTGGGGTGGATGTCAAATCTTTGTAGCGTTTTGGGGTAGATGTCATGTTTTTGTAGTCTTTTGAGATACAGGTTGAATAGATATTGTTTTTTGGGTGTTTTTTGGGGGGGAGTAGATGCCAAATCTTTGTAGTGTTTTGGGGTAGATGTTGTGTCTTTGTAGTCTTTTGGGATAGATACTGGGTAGTCTTTTGGCGTAGATGCAAGGACTTTGTAATTTTTAGGGAAAATATCATGTCTCTGAAGTTTTTTTGGAATAAATGTTGGGTAGTTTTTGTTTTGTTTTTTTGGTGTAGATGTCAAATCTTTGTAGCCTTTTAGGGTAGATTATGACATTTGTAACCCTTTTTCGGGAAAATAAGTGGTGTTTGTAGTTTCTTTTTTTTGGGCATATTTAGGGGTTTAATTGTCTTTCTGGGTACATTTTCTGGTTTTTATAGACCCTTTTGTGATAGACTCTGCAAAGCCTTTTATGAGGATTATTTTTCAGGGCAAGGAACTGTGAATAGTTACACTTTTTTTTTTTTTTTTTTTTTACCTTTTACAAATTCAAATGACTAGCAATAATACAAGAAGTGAACCTGTACATTGCTTATAGTAGGTTTGTTTTATAGAAGGTTCAATACATACATTAAATTAAAATGCCACCATATATTGATTTTATTTATTTCAGATACTTCTATAGCGCCGTCAATTTACGCCGCGCTTTACATATATATTGTACATTCACATCAGTCCCTAACCCTCAAGGGGCGTACAATCTAAGGGCCCTAACCCTCAAGGGGCGTACAATCTAAGGGCCCTAACCCTCAAGGGGCGTACAATCTAAGGTCCCTAACAATCAAGGGGCGTACAATCTAAGGTCCCTAACCCTGAAGGGGTGTACAATCTAAGGTCCCTAACCCTCAAGGGGCGTACAATCTAAGGTCCCTAACTCACATTCATACATACACATACTAGGGACAATATAGACAGGATCCAATTAACCCACCAGCATATCTTTGGAGTGTGGGAGGAAACCGGAGTACCCGGAGAAAACCCACCCAGGCCCAGGGAGAACATGCAAACTCCAGGCAGGAGCTGCGGTAGTTGGGATATATATAATTTTCCATTTTTATTAGACTCCAGTGCTGTGGGAGTATGGCATAATGTAAAATCCTAACCGTCCCTGTATGAACGGCTTCTGTTTTGAGGTTTCTGAGAGCTGCACTGTGCACAATCACCACGAATATCGCTGTTAAAGTGTTACCGGTGTAGGATTTTGGGGCAGATGTTGAGTTTTTTTTTTTGTAGTCTTTTAGGATAGATGTCGCGATAGGATATTAAGATATTGATTTTCTTAGATTGTAAGCTCCAAGGATCAGGGCCCTCCTATCCCTCTTGTATTGAACTGTATTGTTGCTGTATTGTCTCCCGTTATATTGTACAGCGCTGAGCAAACTGTTGGCGCCATAAATCCTGTATAATAATAATAATTATAATAATAATTATTATAATAATAATATAATAATAATAATAATAAATATAATAGAATAATAAATAAAAATAAAAAAATAATAATAGTGATATCCAGATATCTTGGTGGGCCATTAGGGACTGTTCTAATGATATGTTAATATTTTTTTCAAAATGTTATTTAAAAAAAAAAAAACAATTATTTTCCTGGATAAATATCAAATAAAAGGGCAGAAGTTATATGACCTGTTTAGCAGAAGGTAGGGACAGAGTTAATTACAGCACACTTGGGCTCCTAGGCGTTGTTCTTCCCCTGGCGGCTTGGCTGAAAGTCTAGAATTGATTTAATTAGGAAGGGGTTGCATCTACTTATAGCGTCCTGCTGAGAGTCTAATGGCTCTGCGTCTCCTTATTTATATTTTTATCATCCAAATCAAAGTCCTTCAACTCTCATTGCTGCTGCCAACTTTCAAAATCTGACCTTTGGGGGGGCACTTTGCATGGGGAACCCTGTAAGGAATGGGTGTGAAACTGGTGGCCGTCCAGCTATAGCCAAACTACAAGTCCCAGGAGGCATTGCAAGATTGACAGTTACAAGCATGACTCCCAAAGGTAGAGGCATCATGATGAGACTCGTAGTTTTGCAACATCTGGAGGGCCACCAGTTTAAAACCCCTGGTCTATGCTATGGGGACACCCCTGGTCATGCATGGGGACACCCCTGGTCTATGCTATGGGGACACCCCTGGTCTATGCGATGGGGACACCCCTGGTCTATGCTATGGGGACACCCCTGGTCTATGCTATGGGGACACCCCCTGGTCTATGCGATGGGGACACCCCTGGTCTATGCGATGGGGACACCCCTGGTCTATGCTATGGGGACACCCCCCCTGGTCTATGCTATGGGGACACCCCTGGTCTATGCTATGGGGACACCCCTGGTCTATGCGATGGGGACACCCCTGGTCTATGCGATGGGGACACCCCTGGTCTATGCTATGGGGACACCCCTGGTCTATGCTATGGGGACTCTTGAGTTCAATCCTCTCCAGTCAAACATCACCTACAGTAGAGAAAATAGACGGCACCTTCTTGCAATAGCGTCTGACCTTGCTGGACAAAGCCTATTTTTTCTGAAAATGTTTGCCTTCTTGTCTAGGGTAGCCACCCCCCATGTGCTCTATGCCACGGGTGTCAAAATGGCGGCCCACCAGCTGTTGCCAAACTACATGTCCCAGGAGGCATTGTAAGATTGACAGTTACAAGCATGACTCCCAAAGGTAGAGGAATCATGATGAGACTCGTAGTTTTGCAAAATCTGGAGGGACCCACCAGTTTAAAACCCCCTGGTCTATGCTATGGGGACACCCCCTGGTCTATGCTATGGGGGACACCCCTGGTCTATGCTATGGGGACACCCCTGGTCTATGCTATGGGGACACCCCTGGTCTATGCGATGGGGACACCCCTGGTCTATGCGATGGGGGGGACACCCCTGATCTATGCGATGGGGACACCCCTGATCTATGCGTTGGGGACACCCTGGTCTATGCTATGGGGACACCCCTGGTCTATGCTACGGGGACACCCCTGGTCTATGCTACGGGGGACACCCCTGGTCTATGCTACGGGGACTCGAGTTCAATCCTCTCCAGTCGAACATCACCTACGGTGGAGAAAATAGACGGCACCTTCTTGCAATAGCGTCTGACCTTGCTGGACAAAGCTATTTTTTCTGAAAATGTTTGCCTTCTTGTCTAGGGTAGCCACCCCATGTGCTCTATGCCACGGGTGTCAAAATGGCGGCCCACCAGCTGTTGCCAAACTACATGTCCCAGGCATTGTAAGATTGACAGTTACAAGCATGACTCCCAAAGGTAGAGGAATCATGATGAGGACTCGTAGTTTTGCAACATCTGGAGGGCCACAGTTTAAAACCCCTGGTCTATGCTATGGGGAACACCCCTGGTCTATGCTATGGGGACACCCCTGGTCTATGCTATGGGGACACCCTGGTCTATGCTATGGGGACACCCCTGGTCTATGCGATGAGGACACCCCTGGTCTATGCTATGGGGACACCCCTGGTCTATGCGATGGGGACACCCCTGGTCTATGCGATGGGGACAACACCCCTGATCTATGCTATGGGGACACCCCTGGTCTATGCTACGGGGACTCGAGTTCAATCCTCTCCAGTCGAACATCACCTACAGTGGAGAAAATAGACGGCACCTTCCTGCACTAGCGTCTGACCTTGCTGGACAAAGCCTATTTTTTCTGAAAATGTTTGCCTTCTTGTCAAGGGTAGCCACCCCATGTGCTCCATGCCACGGGTGTCAAAATGGCGGCCCACCAGCTGTTGCCAAACTACAAGTCCCCAGGAGGCATTGCAGGATTGACAGTTACAAGCACGGCTCCCAAAGGCAGAGGCATGATGGGACTCGAGCGGACTGACCATTTGTAAACTCGGGCACTGCCGAGGGCCCGGGGTCAGTAGGGGGCCCCATGAGATGCCCCTGGTACCTTTTTCATAGGTTTTTTTGAGTTTGGGCAAGGACACAGGGGCCCCATGATCCCCGATTGCTCGGGGGCCCCCCATGAGTTGTCAGTCCGCCCCTGATGGGACTTGTAGTTTTGCAACAGCTGGAGGGGCCACCAGTTTGACACCCCTGCATAAGCCAAGCTAACCCCAGTAATAAATTATTATTTTTTTAAGGCCGTTAGAACTTAACTCTGCCTGTGTAATGACCTGTAGTCTGTCTTTGTAATTAGCTGCCCCGCACCAGCTGAATCAGGCTTTCAATGGGTATGTCTGCTCAGCATGCTGACACAGTGGTGGCAGTGGTGTGTGTGGGGCAATGGGGCACAATATACAGTAGATCTGGAAATTTGGCCAGCTAAAGTTATGTGCGAATCGCCATAGAAGCCAAGCTTGCCCCGTCCCATTCTGCCTCCCAAGTCTTCCTACTGGTCTTTTGGCATGATGAGTGGATGACTCGACCAATAGGGAGGCTCAAGAAGGAAAAGGGGGCAGGACCAAGGATGACTTTTCCAGGAAAGGTTGAGATCTCCATATAACTTTGTCTGTTTGTATCTCTGAAGTCGCACTGCACTGTAACAAAGTAACTTGGGGTCGGTACGGTGGGAATATAATGTAATAGTTTTACTCGTGTAGCATTCGGGGGGGGGGGGGGGGGGTAGGTGCTAGTACAGGGAATCTGCAGGTTGCAGTGCCCTGATTCCAGGATAATGGCATTCAGGGCTGTGGATAAGGGGGTACCACCCAGTCCTACTGTACGGGGCCCAGGCAAGTAGAGGGGCCCAGGCAGCCGGGTGAATCGGATGTGGGCAGGGAGAGCGATCGGCACAGCGTTGGGGGGCAGTTACTGGAACCGATCCCCTGTATGGCTCTCTGCAGCAGCTGAAACATGGCTTCTACTCCTTTCCCTCCCACCAGCTTTCAGCTACTGTAGAGAAAGCCTTACAGGGGATCGGTTCCAGTAACTGTCCCCCCCACCCCCTGGTCATGCCGATCACCCTCCCTGTGCACCATACAATTCCCTCCACTTCACAGGCCCCCTGTGTACCCACCTTACCCCTTGCAGCCCTGCCAGATTTCCTCCTCTCCTTCCCACTGGCAGCTGCAAGCACACGATGGGATCCTTCAGAATGGAGAGTGGTGGAAGTGTCCATTAAAGATGTCACATTTTCCAGCCCCTTCCTTTCCTCAATGAACACAATGAGTGATTGGTACCGATCACTCAATGTGTTCATTTATAACTAAAGTGCCGTGGTTATTTGAGGGGCCCTGTCAGTTTGGCTGTATGGGGCCCCGTGGTTTATAACCGCAGCCCTGGTCCCGGTAGATCCGGGACAGTTGGCAGGTAGGTAGTCCTGTCGCACCGTCCCTAACGAAGCAATTTTAGTCAGGGGAGTATAATGTAATCTATTTTCTACTGTTGCGTTCGGGGGTAGGTGCTAGTACAGGGGATCTGCAGATGTCCGTGCACTGATTCCAGGACAAAGGCATCATGGGACATCAGACCAGAAAGCGTGACTGTCCCAGCAAATCCGGGACAGTTGGCAAGTATGTACCCCCACCACACCGTCCCTAAGTAATTTCGTAAAGAGCGGTGGGAGTATAATGCAATCAATTTTCTACTGTAGCATTTGGGGGTAAGTGTTTAGTACAGGGGATCTGCAGATGTCAGTGCCCTGATTCCAGGACAAAGGCACCATGGGAAATCAGACCAGGAAGTGTGACTGTCCCGGCAGATCCGGGACAGTTGGCATGTACAGTACTCCCACCGCACCGTCCCTAAGTAATTTCGTAAAGTGCAGTGGGAGTATAATGCAATCAATTTTCTACTGTAGCGTTTGGGGGGTAGGTGCTAGTACAAGGAATCTGCAGATGTCCATGCCCTGATTCCGGCAAATCCGGGACAGTTGGCAAGTATGTACCCCCACCGAACCTCCCTAAATAAATTCATAAAGGGCGGTGCCATGTGAGTATAATGTAATCTATTTCTACTGTAGGTGTCTGTGCCCCTGATTCCAGGACAAAGGCATCATGAGACAGCAGACCAGGAAAGGTGACTGTCCCGGCAGATCCGGGACAGTTGCCAAGTATGTACTCCCACCGCAATGTACCTAAGTAATTTACTAAAGGCGGTGCCGTGTGAGTATAATGTAATCTATTCTCTACTGCAGATGTCTGTGCCCTGATTCGGGGACAAAGGCATCATGAGACAGCAGACGAGGAAAGGTGACTGTCCCGGCAGATCCGGGACAGTTGGTAAGTATGTACGCCAACAGCAACGTCCCTAAGTAATTTCGTAAAGGGTGGTGCCATGGGAGTATAATGTAATCTATTTTCTACTGCAGATGTCTGTGCCATGATTTGGGAGAAAGGCATCATGGGACAGCAGACCGGGAAAGGAGACTGTCCCGGCAGATCCGGGACAGTTGCCAAGTATGTACTCCCAGCACAAAGTCCCTATATAATTTGGTAAAGGGCGGTGCCATGGGAGTATAATGCAATCTATTTTCTACTGTAGTGGGTTCGGGGGTAGGTACTAGTACAAGGAATCTTCAGATGTCCATGCCCTGATTCCAGGACAATCCTGGGACAGAGGCTTCACTAGAAATCAGACCAGAAAGCGTGACTGTCCCTGCAAAATCCGGGTCACTTGGCAAGTATGTACCCCCCACCGAACCTCCCTAAATTTCGTAAAGGGCGGTGCCGTGTGAGTATAATGTAATCTATTTTCTACTGCAGATGTCTGTGCCGTGATTTCGGGAGAAAGGCATCATGGGACAGCAGACCGGGAAAGGAGACTGTCCCGGCAGATCCGGGACAGTTGGCAAGTATGTGAATCTGAAACCGGTATTTATTCAGCATGAGCTCCGTTGGAATTGCCTGGCTGTGTGGGCTGCAGTGGAGCATTCTAATAATAGGTCCAGGAATTATTTAGTGAATTTTCGGAAGTGAAGCAGAGGGACCTTTGTGATACGGCGGAGGGGTTGGGGGGCGATGCCGAAGGATGGAGATGGATTGACAGCACTTTGGGGATTTGATGGGTCAGCGGGAAGCCTCGCTGCGGCTCACAAATCTTCTCTCATTCAGCATCATGTGAGAAGACATTGAGTCAGCACATTCACAGCTCACTGCACCCGACAAAGAGCCGCAGGAAAGCCATCCATTAACCATGCCGTTATCAGCCGGCACTGAGGCCAGCAGCACACTCTACCTATCAACCTCCATTTGGAAGATGGCTGGAATCGGAGTTTTTATATCTCCACCGGAAGGCAACTGATGTCAGCCATGTTTAAAGGGTCCCCCCACCCATATTTCAAAACTTGGAGGAGACAGGCTCTCATATCTCTCTGCAACTCTGATAGGTCTCTGTGCTTGTTCTTGCAGGTCTACACCTCTGCAGTGCATAGATGTCCGCTTTCCTGGGTTTTTCCAGGACAGTCCGGCATCTTGGACCTCAGTCTTGCCGATGCTGTGTCCAGGGCCATGTCCCGGGATCTCATCATCTCGTCATTGTCCTTAATGTGCGTGTAACTGGGTGGGCAGTGCCTGCCAGGGGCGGACTGACCATTTGGAAACTCGGGTGCACTGCCCAAGGGCCCGGGGTCAGTAGGGGGCCCCATGAGATGCCCCTGGTACCCTTTTTCATAGGCTTTTTTGAGTTTGGGCAAGGACACGGGGGCCCCATGATCCCCTATTGCCCGGGGGCCCCATGAGTTGTCAGTCCGCCCCTGGTCCCTGCTTAATTAGAGGCGTGGTTTGGGCAGGCCATTTCGGCAAGCAGATAAGGTCTAGGTGAGAGCGCCCAATCACTGTTGAGGCCTGAGGTGAACTGTGGGTGGGTTTAACTATGTCAAGGTGACCAGGGCTGAAATGTTGGTAAGTATGGCAGTGAGGAGCCCGGAAGGTTCCTGCTCTTTCTTCAGGAATTTAAAAATTGGAAAGCTGTGGGAACAACCCATGGCCCAGTTGTAACAAAAGAAGTGAGACTCTCAGGGTAGGCAGGGGCAAAGGCAGGAACTGTGGATGAAGGAACTTGCCATTTGTGCTCCAAGATACAAAAAGGCAATGAAGAACTAGGTCCACTTGGCTCCAGTTATAACTGAAATATCCTTTTTAGATTGATCCTTCTAATAAGGCAATGAGGATGCTCAAAGCTCGATGCTCATAACAACCAATCCAATAAGACCTTTGAAGAATACAAGCACCTGGATGTTGGGTGGCATCATTACACAAGGTGCATATGGTATCCCACACCTCAAAAGTTAATGAGGGACTCCACACTTCTAAACTTCACAAGGAACTCTACTTCTCTAAACTCTATGCATGGGGGACCCCCACACTTCTAAACTCCATGAGGAACTCTACATCTTAAAATCCATGCATGGAGGTCCCCCCACACTTTCTAAACTCCAGAGGAACTCTACCTCTAAAATCCATGCAGTGGAGGTCCCCCACACACTCTAAAATCCATAGTGGATTCCACACCTCCTAAGGCCCATGGGGACTCCCATGCCTCTAAACTCCATGTGGACTCCATACCTCTAAAGGTTCATAGGGCCCCACATACCCTAAAGTTCACAGGGAACCCCACATCTCTAAAGTTCACAGTGGACTCCACACCTCTAAAGTTCATGGTGGACTCCACACCTTTAAAGTTTATAGGGGGGACCCCATACCTCTAAAGCCCATGGGGAACCTACATCTCTAAAACCCATGAGGAACCCACATCTCTAAAACTCATGGGGGAACCCACACCTCTAAAGTTCATGGGGGACTCCACGCCTTTAAAATTAATGGGGGAACCCTCACCTCTAAAGCCTATTGGGGACTCCACACCCCTATAGTCCATGGGGGGTCCCACACTTCTAATGTCCATGAAGGACCCCACACCTCTATAGTCCATGCGGGACCCCACACTTCTACTTAAGAATATGTTTTTTAGTTTTTTGTTTTTTTTATGCACTCCCCTCCAAACCAGTGGTAGTCACAAGTACGTGGTGTGGGCGAAGTGCAAGAAGGGGGTGGAGCCAAGTGTGTGTGGTGGAGGTACAGTATAGGCCAGATGGCATCTTGTGTGAGTTTAATGTCCAAAATTCACTTCATTGTGTAGAAGGTTTTTAGTATTTTCTAAACATTTAGATCCTTGTCAGGAAGTTTTAATACCTCCTATCTCCTCTATCTCTTGTAAATCACATTTATTGGGAAGGACCAATTGCATTTCAGCATCACTAAAGCAATTGAGGAGTCATTATGGGTTGGATGGGGAGGAAAATAAGTGGAAGCAGTCCTAAGATATTATCAGGGCAAGTGATAAGTCCATCCCTCTCATAAGGTCTATTGGCAGGGACCGAATATACTTGTAAACTTTGCCAAAGCCAAGCTAATTATGAATGGGTTGGATGGTGAGATGGGGGGGGGGGGCGGGCGAGGGGGCGGGGGGGGTGCGGGGGAGGGTGGAGAGAGGAAGGGGGGGGGGGGGGGGGGGCTGCTTGGAGGGATAACTCCTAGAACATTAAATTAGAAGTAAAGGATAATATATGGGGGGTGGGAAGCGAGTCCAGGCATGAGATTTGGTAAATCCACACTTTCTTAGCATGTTCTCTCTTTGTGTTCTCGTCTCGTTAGTTGTGCGGCTCCTCTCTATCCCTAACCCCTCTCCCTCCTGTACTATCCTTCTCTCTCTCTCTCTCATCCTCTCTTCCTTGTTCTCTCCTCTCTCTCTCTCGTCTCTCACCCCATACTTCTCGTCACCTCTTTCTCTCCTCTCTCCCTCTTCTCTCTCCCCGCTCGTCCCCCCTCCCTCACTCTCCCTTTTCTCTCTATCTCGCTCAGTCTCTCCCCCTTCTCTCCTCTCCCCTCTCTTCATCCCCTCTCCCCCCCCCCTCTCTCCCTCCTTTCTCGACCCCCCCTTTCTCTCTTCCCCCTCTCACCCCCACTCTCTTTTCCTCTCCCTCTTTCTCCCCCCCCCTCTCTTCTCCCTCCTTTCTCTCCCCTTCCCCTCACTCAACCTTTCTCTCTCCCCCCTTTCTCTCTCCCCCCCTTTCTCTCTCCCCCCTCTCTCCCACCCTCCTCTCTCATCTCTCCTCCCCCTCTTCCCCCTCTCCCCCCCCCTCTCCCCCTTCTCTCCCCCTTCCCCCCCTCTCTCCCCTTTTCCCCCGCTCTGCTCCCCCTTTCCTCCCCCCCTCTCCCCTCTCCCCTCCCCCCTCTCTCCCTCTCACCCCCCCTCATCCCCTCTCCCAACCCTCCCCCCCTCTCCCCCTACTTCCCCCCCCTCTCCCGTCGCCCATTCCTCTCTACTCCACTCTCCCCCCCCTTCTCTTCTCTTACCCCCCTCTCCTCCGCTCCCTCTCTCTTCTCCTCACCCCGTCTCTCTCCTCCCCCTCTCTCTCCTTCCCCCCTCTCGTCGTCCTCACCCCCCACTCTCTCCTCCTCTCTCCTCGACCTCTCCTCACCCCTCCTTCTCTCCCCTCCCCCTCTCTCATCCTCGCCCTCTACTCTCTCTCCTCCCCCTCTCTCCTCCCTCCCCACTCTCCTCCCCTCCCCATCTCTCTCCTTCTCTCTCCCCCCTCTCCCTCCCCTCTCCTCCCCCTTCTCTCCTCATCCCCTCTCCCCCCTCTCTCTCTCCCCTCTCCCCCCTCTCTCTCTCCCCTCTCCCCCCTCTCTCTCATCCCCTCTCTCTCACCCTCTACCCCCCACTCTCTCTCTCTCCTTGCCGATCCTCAACACTCCTCTCTCTCTCTCCACGCTCCAATCACTCTCTCTTCGCTCTCCGGCTTCTCCCCGCTACTCCCCCTCTCTCCCCTCCCCCCCTCTCTCTCTTCCCCCCTCTCCCCCCCTCTCTCCCCAACTCTCTCCCCCCCCTCTCTCTCCCTCTCTCTCCACCCCCTCTCCTCCCCTCTCTCTCCCCCCCTCCTCTCCCCTCTCTCGTCCCCCCCCTCTCTCTCTCCCCCCCTCCTCTCCCTCTCTCTTCGCCCCCTCTCTCTCCCTCTCTCTCCCCCCCTCTCTCCCCTCTCTCTCATCCTCTCATCTCTCCCCCCTCTCTCCCCCTCTCTCCGCGGTCTCAACCCTCTCTCCCCCTCTCTCTCGTCCTCCCCCCTCCCCCCTTCACACCTCCCCCCCCCTTCTCTCATTAATTAGTCATTGTAAATTTATTATGATTCCATTAATCTTGATTTTCTCCTATTAATTTTCATACATCTCACTGAACGCCGTCATCAGCTCCATTTGCATCTTTCCATGCGGCACATCTGATGAAGAGATCTTTATTCGCCAATGATTGGCGCTGTCCATTGGTCGTCCTTTTAATCGGGTTGGTCATCCTGTGATTTCTATCCTTTTATCTTAAATTGTTTTACATTTAATTCTTCACATTTATTGGCGTCCTTGTTATGATGTGACTGACAGACATCCCATAAATCCTTCGCTTCTCCTTACTTCACATCAGGCTATTTGGAGTGATCGGCCTGACGCGGCACACTGGGGGTATCCACGCGGTCCGCCTCTGGTCTATCCGTGATGTGTGTCTGCTTCCGTTCTCGAGGTGGATTGACGCTCCATACTGAAGTATTGAGTGGTAGGCAGCGGAGCAGTGTGACCTTGTGGGTGGGATTGAAGGTCAGGCCGGAATAGAAATGCTTATCTTATAAATGAATAAGTGAACACAGGCGTCTGATGACAGCGATTGGCTGGTGCAGACGTGTTACAGATCAGCAGCTCCGTCAAGTGTAAAGATTGTGAATGAACCTTAAAAGTGGTTGTAAACCTCAGATATGAAATATGAACAAAACACATCCCTCTACAGTGTGTACTTGTCTCAGTCCAGAGCACTGAGTGTCATTTCTGTCCGCTGCCTCCTTCCTCTGCTATCTGCATGAATCACTTCTGACAAGTTTTCCCAACACCAAGAGAAAAATGGTGACAGTGGAGGGAGCTCCAGCCTGTGATTGACAGCCTCAGCTCTGTTCTTGTGAGCTGTGTGGAGGGGGGCATGTCCCTCCAATAAGGGGGGGACTGACAACTCATGGGGCCCCCGGGCAATAGGGGATCATGGGGCCCCTGTGTCCTTGACCAAACTCAAAGGACACCCAAAAAAGCCTATAAAAGGTACCAAGGGCATTTCATGGGGCCCCCTACTGACCCTGAGCCCCTGGGCAGTGCCCAAGTGCTCAAATGGTCAGTCCACCCCTGCCTCCAATCAACTCTCAGAGCTCTCCTCACTGATGTAACTTTAGCTCCCCGCCCCCTGCTTTTCAGAGCTGAGAGATCCTGTGAAAATTCTGCACTTTGTATGTGGGACAAAACCTGCCCCTCCCCCGGCCTGTGACTCGACAGTGAAAGGAGTAGCAGCAGACCGATAAGCTGGTCTCGCTCTCACTTTGTTCTCTCCTCCTATCAGCATGTCCATTGTTAGCAGCGGATCACAGCAGCACAGCTGATTAGCTCCTTGTGCTGCTTCTCTCTGCTAGTCTGAGCTCGGCTGTACAGAGACTGCAACAAGTCAACTTAAGGTGCTTACATTAAAAAATACAGGTAATGATGTATTAATGATTACAGAGCTGCATAAATAATATCTTCCATATCTGTCCAGGGTTCAGTATCTAGGCTATCCTGAAATCTTTGGAATTTTCATGGTAAATTGGTTGTTTTTCCTCCCATTTGTGGCTATTGATAATGCCTCAGCCTTGTAGTTCTACCCCACTTTCATGATTTTTATGTTTATGTATTGTATGAACTCCATGAGGTTGTTATTGTTCTGTAGTTTACTGACGTCTAATGGTGGTTCAGAGCAGCTGCAATGTATGTAATAATATCATTTTGGTATCTTTCCCTGTCCCCCCCCCCCCCCCTCCTGTTTAGTGATGTATATGTGTGTGTGTGTGTGTGGTGTATTGTGTATATTGTGTGTGTGTGTGTGTATATATATGTTGTGTGTGTGTGTGTGATGTATTTGTTATGTATGTTTTATATATTTTTATATTTATATATTTATATACACACACTGTATGTTGATATGCATTTTTTATATATTACAAAATATATACAAAATATTTTTAAAAATGTATTAAATATATTCTGCAGATTTTATTTTTTTAAAATATTCTTCCCAAATATATTGATATATTATTTGAAATGCTACAATTTTGTCCATAATCAATAAAATAATATATAAATAAATATATATTTTTTGTTAAAGTGTGTGTGTGTGTAGTGTGTGGTATGTATGATTTATATATATTTATTTTTTTTTAATATATTGCAAAAATATATGAAAAATAAAAATTTTTTGAAATGTATTAAATATATTCTACAGATTTTTTTTTTTCACATCTAAAAAAGTCATTTTAACCTAATATTTTCATATATAGTTGTAAATGCATTCCAAAAATATATATTAAATGTATGTTTTTAAAAAACATACATTTAATCTACATTTTTTGAATGTATTTACAAATATATGTGAAAATATATGTTAAATTGATGACTTTTTTATATGTTTAAAAAGAAAAATCTGAAGAATATATTTAAAAAGCATATTTTTAAAAATATTTTTTCATATATTTTGTAATCTATAAAAAACGCATTTCAACATACAAGTGTGTGTTTGTGTGTATATGGACCATGCTTTGCTGGAGTTTTTTTTTTGCCTTCCTTTGGATCAACTTGGGTGTAGGATTATAACTTTTTTTTTTTTTTCTATGGTTGAACTGGATGGACTTTTGTCTTTTTTTCAGCCAGACTAACTATGTAACTATATATGTGTGTGTGTGTGTGTGTATATATATATATATATATATGTTGTGTGTGTGTGTATATATATATATTATATTGTGTGTGTGTGGTGTGTGTTATATATATATATGTGTGTGTGTGTTGTATATATATATTTTTTTGTGTGTGTATATATATTATATATATATGTGTGTGTGTGTATATATATATATGTGTGTGTGTTGTGTGTATATTTTATATATATATATATTGTGTGTGTGTGTATATATATATATGTGTGTGTGTGTGTGTGTGTAGTATATATTGTGTGTGTGTGTGTGTGTATATTTGTGTGTGTGTGTATATATATGTGTGTGTGTGTGTTGTGTTTGTGTGTATTTATATATGTGTGTGTGTGTATATATTTTTTGTTGTTGTGTGTGTGTGTATATATATATATTGTGTGTTGTGTATATATATATTGGTTTTTGTGTGGTGTGTGTTTGTGGGTATTATTGTTGTGTGTGTGTGTGTGTATATATATATTATGTGTGTGTGTGTATATATATGTGTGTGTGTGTGTTATATATGATGTGTGTGTGTGTGTTTGTGGTATATGTGTGTGGTGTTATATATATATGTGTTTGTGTTTATTAGGTTATGTGTGTTTGTGTGATATATTGTAGTGTTATATGTATTGTGTGTGTGTGTTATTATATATATATTGTGTGTGTGTTTGTGTTATTATATGTTATGTGTGTGTGTGAGGGTGTATATATATATGTTTGTGTGTGGTATATAGGGTATATGTGTGTGTGTTGTATATTTGTGTGTGTGTGTGTATATGGTTATGTTATGTGTGTGTGTTGGTGTGTGTGTGTATTATATATGTTTATATATATTGTGTGTGTGTGTGTGTATATATTATATGTGTGTGTGTATATATATATATATGGTGTTTGTTGTTTGTGTGTGTGTATATATATATATATGTATGTGTGAGTGTATATATATATATGTGTGTGTTGTATATATATATGTGTGTGTGATACACACATATTGTGTAGTGTGTGTGATATATATATGTGTGTGTGTGTATGATATATGTGTGTTGTGTGTGTGTATATATACTATATATATATATATATATATATTATCTATATATATATATATATATATAATAATATGGTCAAATTTGCAGTATTTCAAATATATGTCCATATATTTGGGAAGAATATTTTTAAAATTTTTCTTCCTTGTGGGTACACTTGAAAAGACTGGAAAAACACACTCTGTACTGTAATTGTCTGAAGTAACTTTGTGTTGAAATCAAGTTCTATATCTTCTTGCAGAGTTAAGCTGCCTGTGGATGATGGCCAGTCAGCAGGTAACCATACCATTTGGACAGACTGGATCTAAGAAGGTATGTCAATGTATATAGTGGCATTTGAAACCATACACCTGTGAAGGCTCTGGGTTGGTCTGGGTCAGAGCTTACGAGGCTGAGGACCCCTGCACCACATGACAGTGCTTGGGTCAGGAACTTTTTTAGTTTGCCGATACGCCAAATACCGGATCATGGTAGGAAGGGGAGGGTGTTGAATGCGTCACAATACCCCAAAATACCAGGTATATCACTGGGCTCCTGCAGGGAAAACAGGGCAGCGGGGAGGTGCAGGGAAGGGTAGCCTAACCAGCATACCTGTTACATTGCCCTTCAGGGGAAACAAAAGAACAGCTTTGATTTAATGAGAGCTCCCCACATGGACCAGACCTGAGCTTTGATCTGCCATCACTCATCTTTCTTCTTGATTCAGCCAAGCGTAGAGAAGGAGCAGCTAATCTTCCAAAAATCTCGTTCTGAATAAAGACATTTGGAGGTATTGAGCGGAAAGCTATATTCGTGAATATGAGATCCAGAACAGTTGCTAGGTGACTGACCGGTAAGAGGAAAAAATATCCTCGGAGACGTCGGCTGGTTATTGGAAGCCATGCAGATCTGGAAGACTCCAACCTCCTGACCTGACCTGCTCTAGTCGTCTTCTTCACTTCATTGGAGGTGCCGGTCAGGTCTACACCTCCTGCTGTCCATGCTTCTGTGAAGCCCCATGACCGGACCTGGACTTGGCTTTTTGGTGAGGAAGCATTGTTACCAAGGAGTTTGGCACCGATAGTTGGTAAATGTTTGTAAGGTATGCCGGGTCAGATCATAAACTTCTAGCAGGCAAAATAAAAAATTATATACATAATGCACAGGACTGGCCACAGAAATCATGGAGCCCCATACAGCCTACCTAATGGGGTACCCTGCTGCCCTTGGCCTCTACTAATCCTAGACGTTCCTCTCCGCCTGTCATCAGTAGGTTGGGAACAGGACTGTCCTTCCCAGACCTCATCTACAAGGGGACTCCTCCTGCTTCCAAGTCAAAGCGGGGCCCCCTGATGACCCAGTCGGGCCTGACCCTGTAAGCTCCTCCCTGCCTCCACCCGCTACTAGACCTCATATACAAGGGAATTTATCCTGCTGGAAATCCAAGACCCCCGGCAAAACTAAACTCCCTTGAAGTGTTACTAAACGTAGGACCCCGCATTCACTATATCCGCTCTCCCCGGACTCCGCATTCACTATATCCTCTCTCCCCGGACCCCGCATTCACTATATATCCGCTCTCCCCGGACCCCGCATTCACTAAATCCGCTCTCCCCGGACCCCGCATTCACTATATCCGCTCTCCCCGGACCCCGCATTCGCTATATCCGCTCTCCCCGGACCCCGCATTCACTATATCCGCTCTCCCCGGACCCCGCATTCGCTATATCCGCTCTCCCGGACCCGCATTCGCTATATCCGCTCTCCCCGGACCCCGCGTTCGCTATATCCGCTCTCCCCGGACCCCGCGTTCTTCGCTATATCCGCTCTCCCCTCCCACCGGACCCCGCGTTCACTATATCCACTCTCCCCGGACCCCGCGTTCACTGTATCCGCTCTCCCCGGACCCCGCATTCACTATATCCTCTCTCCCCGGACCCCGCATTCACTATATCCTCTCTCCCCGCATTCACTATATCCGCATTCACTATATCCGCTCTCCCCCGGACCCCGCATTCACTATATCCGGTCTCCCCGGACCCCGCATTCACTATATCCGGTCTCCCCGGACCCCGCATTCACTATATCCGCTCTCCCCGGACCCCGCATTCACTATATCCGCTCTCCCCGGACCCCGCATTCACTATATCCGCTCTCCCCGGACCCCGCATTCACTATATTCGCTCTCCCCGGACCCCCGGACCCCGCATTCACTATATCCGGTCTCCCCGGACCCCGCATTCACTATATCCGCTCTCCCCCGGACCCCGCATTCACTATATCCGCTCTCCCCGGACCCCGCATTCACTATATCCGCTCTCCCCGGACCCCGCATTCACTATATCCGCTCTCCCCCGGACCCCGCATTCACTATATCCGCTCTCCCCGGACCCCGCATTCACTATATCTGCTCTCCCCGGACCCCGCATTCACTATATCTGCTCTCCCCGGACCCCGCATTCACTATATCCACTCTCCCCGGACCCCGCATTCACTATATCCGCTCTCCCTGGACCCCGCGGAGGATTACCCCCTTACATTCCACAGTGAGTATAACAAGCATGCTTTCCTGCATCTACAGAAGGATTGTACTGTTGTGGGTTTAGTAACACTTCAAATACACCTTTCCTACTAACATGGACACACAAATACATCTAAGAAAAAAAAAAAAAACTTTCCAATCACATTTCCCTCAGCAGCTTAATGAGCGAAGTTGAGATTCTCAATTTTTTTCCAACTTTCCACAATTTAGCAAAATCAGTTTTGCACAAATCACTCCACTCCTGCCTATTGCTGAGTAATCCAAGGGTGACAACGAATTCCCAATGCCTTCTGTAAGTGTCACCCCTTTCATTGTGTAGATTCGGAAGCTTTTACATACATGGCCGAACGGGGCAGACCTTGGTGAACTGCTGCATGACTGACAAACGGCACAGAAGAAGTCAAAACAAATGAATCCGGTACCAGGTCACTGACCAGTCCAAAGTTTGGGAGCAGTATCAGTCCGGAGGTTGGGAGCAGTACTTGGGTCATTGATCAGATTGGGAGTACTAATGGGGCACTGATCAGCCCGGAGATTGGGAACAGTACCCAGGTCAATGATCAGATTGGGAGTACTAATGAGGCACTGATCAGCCTGGAGATTGGGAACAGTACCCAGGTCATTGATCAGATTGGGAATACTAATGAGGCACTGATCAGCCCAGAGATTGGGAACAGTACCCAGATCATTGATCAGATTGGGAGTACTAATGGGGCACTGATCAGCCCGGAGATTGGGAACAGTACCCAGGTCATTGATCAGCCCAAAGATTGGGAGCAGTACCTGGGTCATTGATCAGATTGGGGAGTACTAATGGGGCACTGATCAGCCCGGAGATTTGGAACAGTACCCAGGTCATTGATCAGATTGGGAGTACTAATGGGGCACTGATCAGCCCGGGAGATTGGGAGCAGTACTGAGTCACTGACCAGCCCTGAGATTGTGTTTAGTATCTGGTCACTGACTGGCCCGGAGATTGGGAGCGGTACCCAGGTCATTGATCAGCCCAGAGATTGGGAGTAGCAGTGGGGCACTGACTGGCCTGGAGATTGGGAGCAGTAGTAGGTTACTGATCAGCCCAGAGATTGGGAGCAGTACCTGGGTCATTGATCAGCCCGGAGATTGGGAGCAGTACCTGGGTCATTGATCAGCCCAGAGATTGGGAGTACTAATGGGGCACTGATCGGCCCAGATATTGGGATCAGTACTGAGTCACTGACCAGCCCTGAGATTGTGTTTTAGTATCTGGTCACTGACTGGCCTGGAGATTGGGAGCAGTAGTAGGTCACTGATCAGCCCAGAGATTGGGAGCAGCAATGGGGCACTGACTGGCCCAAAAATTAATAGCAGTACTGAGCCACAAACCAGCTTGAATATTGGACCAGTCCCTTGGTCCCTGACCAGCCATGAGATTGAGAGCAGTGCTCAGTAGCTGACCAACCTGGAGATTGGAAGTTGTATTAAGTCCAGGGGCGGACTGACCGTTTGGAAACTCGGGCATTGCCCGAGGGCCCGGGGTCAGTAGGGGGGCCCCATGCGATGCCCCTGGTACCTTTTTCATAGGCTTTTTTGAGTTTGGACAAGGACACGGGCCCCATGATCCCCTATTGCCCGGGGGCCCCATGAGTTGTCAGTCCGCCCCTGATTAGGTCCCAGACCAGGTGGGGATGAGAGCAGTACTGGGTCACTGATCATTTCAGAGATTAGGAGTAGTATCGGGTCAATGACCAGCCCGGAGACTGGGAGCAATACTAGGATACTGATCAGCCCGGAGATTGGGAGAAGTAATGGGGTATAGATCGGCTCTGAAACTGGGAGAAGTACTGGATCACTAACAAACCAGGACATTGGACCAGTCATGCGATTGAGAGTAGTACTCGATAGCTGACCAACCTGGAGATTGAAAGCAGTACTGGGTCACAGACTAGCTGGAGATTTAGAACAGTATTGGGTCACTGATCATGTCAGGGATTAGGAATAGTACCAGGTCAATCACCAGCCCAGAGATTGGGTGTAATATGGGGTCACTGACTGACCTGGAGATTGGGAGCTGTACTAGGTTTCTGATCAGCCCAGAGATTGGGAGCACAAATGGGTCACTGATTGGCCCAGAAATTGGGATTATTACTGGATCACTGATAGTTGTAAACTGGGCTGGGGGGCAGGAGGAGGAAATTTCTCGCTTGGGCCACTTTGATGCCCCATAAAAAGGCCTCATCACTTCTGCCACAGAGGCTTCCTGGTGAAGAGGAGTTAAAAGTCCCCATCAGTATCTGACCAAGTGTGAGATGAGGATGAGGACAGGGCACATGCTGCCCCCCTGGCATAGATGGTGTAGGCCTTGTCCACGCAGAGGTTGGCTCTGTGCTCCACCAGAGGCTTTCCTCCTCTGGCCAACCTAGACTGAGCCACCCCGGCTGGCCAGTTCGGAAACCCGGGGTTAATGCAACCGGTGCTGTCCAGCTGACCTACTTGGTGAGCAGAGAGTAGAGCTTCAGCCTGGGATGGGGTCAGGAGGAGGCAGGGAAGAGGGAGAGCAGGAGGGGGGACGAGTCACTGCACCATGGGTCTGTGGATTGTTCTCCCTGGGCCAAAATTTGCTGGTCAATCCCTGGTCACTGACTAGCCTGTATTTTGGACCACTATCGGGTCACTGACCAGCCCTGAGATTGGGAGCAGTACTTTATAGCTGACCAACATAGAGATTGGGAGCGGTACTAGGTCACAGATTAGTTGAGGATTTAGAGCAGTACTGGGTCACTAATAATCTCATAGGTTAGGAGTAGTATCAGGTCAATGACTAGCCTGCATATAGTGTACAACGGGTCAATGAATGATTCGGAGAGTGGGAGCAGTACTCCGGCACTCACCAGCCTGGAGTTTGAGAGCAATATCGAGTCACTGACCAACCCAGAGATTGGGAGCAGTACCGGGTCAATGATCATCTCAGAGAATAGGAATAATACGGGGTCAATGACCAGCTCAGATATTGGGTGTAGTATCAGGTCACTGATCAACCCATAGATTGGGAGCAGTCCTGGGGCACTAACCAGCCCAGGGATTGGGAGAAATCCTGGAACTCTAACCAGCCCAGGGATTGGGAGTAGTCTTGGGACACTGACCAGCCCAGGGATTGGCAGCGGCACTGGGACACTGACCAGCCCAGGGATTGGGAGCGGCACTGGGACACTAACCAGCCCGGGAATTGGGCGCGGCACTGGGACACTAACCAGCCCGGGGATTGGGAGCGGCACTGGGACACTAACCAGCCCGAGAACTGGTTGCGGCACTGGGACACTGACCAGCCTGGGAATTGGGAGAGGCACTGGGACACTAACCAGCCCGGGGATTGGGAGCGGCGCTGGGACACTAACTAACCAGCCTGGGGATTGGGAAGGCACTGGGACACTAACCAGTCCGGGGATTGGGAGCGGCACTGGGACACTAACCAGTCTGGGAATTGGGCGCGGGCATTGGGACACTAACCATCCCGGGGATTGGGAGCGGCATTGGGACACTAACCAGCCTGGGGATTGGGAGCAGCACTGGGATACTAACCAGCCTGGGGATTGGGAGCGGCACTGGGACACTAACCAGTTCTAGGATTGGGAGCGGCACTGGGACACTAACCAGCCCGGGGATTGGGAGCGGCACTGGGACACTAACCAGTCCTGGGATTGAGAGCGGCACTGGGACACTGACCAGCTTGGGGATTGGGAGCAGCACTGGGACACTAACAAACCCAGAGATTGGGAGCAGCACCGGGACACTAACCAGCCCGGGGATTGGGAAAGGCACTGGGACACTAACCAGTCCTGGGATTGAGAGCGGCACTGGGACACTAACCAGTTCTAGGATTGGGAGCAGCACTGGGACACTAACCAGCCCGGGGATTGGGAGCGGCACTGGGACACTAACCAGTCCTGGGATTGAGAGCGGCACTGGGACACTAACCAGTTCTAGGATTGGGAGCAGCACTGGCACACTAACCAGCCCGGGGATTGGGAGAGGCACTGGGACACTAACCAGCCCGGGGATTGGGAGCGGCACTGGGACACTAACCAGTCCTGGGATTGAGAGCGGCACTGGGACACTAACCAGTTTTAGGATTGGGAGCGGCACTGGGACACTAACCAGCCCGTGAATTAGGAACGGCACTGGGACACTGACCAGTTCTAGGATTGGGAGCGGCACTGGGACACTAACAAGTCCCGGGATTGGGAGCGGCACTGGGACACTAACCAGCCCCGGGATTGGGAGCGGCATTGGGACACTAACGAGCCCCGGGATTGGGAGCGGCACTGGGACACTAACCAGCCCGGGGATTGGGAGCGGCACTGGGACACTAACCAGGCCGGGGATTGGGAGCGGCACTGGGACACTAACCAGCCCGGGGATTGGGAGCAGCACTGGGACACTAACCAGTCACGGGATTGGGAGCGGCACTGGGACACTAACCAACCTGGGGATTGGGAGCGGTACTGGGACACTAACCAGCCTTGGGATTGGGAGCGGTACTGGGACACTAACCAGCCTGGGGATTGGGAGCGGTACTGGGACACTAACGAGCCCCGGGATTGGGAGCGGTACTGGGACACTAACCAGCCTGGGGATTGGGAGCGGTACTGGGACACTAACCAGTCCCGGGATTGGGAGCGTAGGGGGTCACTGCTCATCCTAAAGATTAGGAGCAGCAAGCTAGTTTGGCAGATCTTTAAGAACAGCTTCTACCCGGCCTGTTTATAGGTCAGTGGCCTGTTTCGGTCTACTCATTATTGCTGCATCCATGGAACAGCTGCATAGCCCAAGTCCTGTATGACACACACAGCAGCCAGGAGGAGCCGGCACTGGAGAACACCATCAGTCATACTCCTGAGATTCTCTTTCCGAGATTCCATGTGGAGACCCAGGGGGGAGACCTAACCAGTGACAGCTCAATTCTTCATTCAGGAGAATTCCGCAGATAGAATTCCCTGTGCAAGTCACTGCTTCACTAATATGGTGACAATGCAGAATTCTCCATAACCCAGGAATGCTGGACTAGCAATGAACAGTGGTCCCTGACCTTTCTTCTCAGTCCCTGACCTTTTATATTGACCTGGTTTATTGATCTCTGGTTACATGCATAGGAGGCACTAGATTCCCTATTATTAATATGCATTGTTGTGGAAAACCGGCTCATCAATCAATCACATCAATTGTAATGCGGTTGCTGACCTGTACCAGAATTCCCCCCCCCCCCCCCCCAGGGAGGAAGGGAGTTGGGGGCCATCTACAAAGAAGCACCCATGTGCTGCACAGATGGTCAAAGTCCAAAAAAGGTTGTTAATCTGCTGATTGGTAGAACAAGAAAGCCGACACATTTTTTGGGGATCCACGTACCCCCTTTCATCAGGGTTTATATATATTATGTAATTCCAATAATTCTCTATATATAGAAATTCTGCTGCCAGCAGTTGGTGCAAATTGTGTGCAGCGATATGATTGGGCTGATCTTTAATATCGCCCCCCGACCTTTTCTCATCGATCCCTAACCTTTATCTTTCTCTGAGCCTTTTATTTATCCCTGAGTGTTTCATCGGACCCTGACCTCCAGCAATGACCCCTGACCTTTATCATCTCCCCCCAAACCGTAGTAGTAGTCCCACTGGCCCCTGACACTTATCATCATCCATTAACCTTTCATCATAGGTGCCTGCCATTCGACATTGACACTACATGATAGCTGTTTCTGGAAGGCCAGGATCAACATGACAGGGCTGGTCCAGGAAGGCTAGGATCAATATGACAGGGCTGGTCCAGGAAGGCTAGGATCAATATGACAGGGATGGTCCAGGAAGGTTAGGATCAATATGACAGGGCTGGTCCAGGAAGGCTAGGATCAACATGACAGGGCTGGTCCAGGAAAGCTAGGATCAATATGACAGGGCTGGTCCAGGAAGGCTAGGATCAACATGACAGGGCTGGTCCAGGAAAGTTAGGATCAATATGACAGGGCTGGTCCAGGAAGGCTAGGATCAACATGACAGGGCTGGTCCAGGAAAGCTAGGATCAATATGACAGGGCTGGTCCAGGAAGGCTAGGATCAACATGACAGGGCTGGTCCAAGAAAGCTAGGATCAATATGACAGGGCTGGTCCAAGAAGGCTAGAATCAACATGACTGCGCTGGTCAGAATAGGCCAGGATCAACATGATGGGGCTGGTCCAGGAAGGCTAGGATCAACATGACAAACATGGTCCAGGAAGCCTTGGATCAATATGACAGGGCTGGTCCAGGAAGGCTAGGATCAACATGATGTTGCTGGTCCAGGAAGGCTAGGATCAACATGACGGGCATGGGCCAAGTAGGCCAGGATCAACATGACAGGGCTGGTCTGGGGAGGCGAAGATCAACATGACAGAAATGGTCCAGAAAGGCTAGGATCAACATGACTGGGCTGGTCTGGGGAGACTAGGATCACATGACTGGGCCTGGGAGACTGGATGATTTTTCTTGACCAATCTCTGTCCTCAGTGTTGATTTTATTCAATTTATGATCATTAATGGTGGTCTAATCTGTTGTCTGCAGTCACTGACTCCCAGCGATCCTCCTCTCCTCATCTACATACTTGGTCTGGGCAGGGAGTTAATGGGTACAGAAGAAGTGGCAGCCAGGTGAAAAGCGTTTTAAGGAGAGCTCCGAGGTGGGGGCCTTATTGCCATTGGCTGGGCGCACAGCTCTGTGTTTGCTACGTGTGCTCTTGGCGCTATATAATATATATATATAAATCCCGTGTAATAATGATCATTGGAATCACCGCCATTGTGCATAGCAACGCTCCGTCATCTGTGGCTTTCAATGTACATGTCAATTCATAGAGAATCCTTCATTAGTGCCCAGGATCAATCAGATCTATTTTTCTTTCTCTTTTTTTTTTTCTTTTTTCCTCTCCCTTTTTCTCTCCCTTTCCTCTCTCTTTCTCTATCACTCGTCTCTCTCCTGCACTCTCTCTTTTTTTACTTTTTCCCTCTATCTCCTTCTATCTTTCCTTTCTATCACTTCACTCTGTCCTTCCCTTTCTTCTTTTCCCCTCTCTTTTCTCTTTCTCTCTTTCTCTCTCCTGTCTGTTCTCTCTCTCTTTTCTTCTTTCTCGTTCTCTCCTGTTCTATTTTCTCTCTCTTCTCTCTCTCCTCTTTTCTCTCTCTTTCCTTTTTCTCCTCCTCTCTCTCCCCTTCTCTCTCCTCTCTCTCCTTCCATCTCTCTCGCCTTCTCTCTCTCTCGCTCTACCTTCTCTCTCTCGCTTCTCTCTCTCGCCTTCCCTCTCTCTCTCTCTCGTCTTTTCTCTCTCTCTCTCTCGTCTTTTCTCTCTCTCTCTCTCTCTCTCTCTCGTCTTCTTTTTCTCTCTCTCTCTCTCGTCTTTTCTTTTCTCTCTCTCGCTTTTCTCTCTCTCTCTCTTGTCCTTATCTTTCTCTCGTCTCTCGTCTTTTCTCTCTCTCGCTCTTCTCCTCTCCTCTATCTCCTCTCTCTCTCGCCTTCTCTCTCTCTCTCTCCCTCTCTCTCTCTCTCTCTCTCTCCTTATCCCCTCTCCCTCGCCCACCCCCCCTCTCTCTCTCCTCCCCCCCCCCCCTCTCTCTCTCTCCCCTCTCTCTCCCCCCCCCCCTCTCCCTCTCCCCCCCCTCCCCTCTCTCCCTCTCCCCCTCTTTTCCTCTCTCCCCTCTTTCCCTCTCTCCCCCCTCTTTCCCTCTCTCCCTCTCTCTTTCCCTCTCTCTCTCCCCCCTCCACCTCTCTCCCCCCCTCTCTCTCTACCCCCCTCTCTCTCTCTCTCCCCCCCTCCACCTCTCTCCCCCCCTCTCTCTACCCCCCTCCCTCTCTCTCTCTCTCTCTCTGTTTCTCAATTTTCTGTCTCTCTATCAGGTTTCACTATTCGTAGCTTCCAATAAAAATAGAAATGTTTGTAGTTGGGAGTCTCACCTTGATCCTGCACACATCTCAGGACAGATTCCCCCCCCCCCCCCCCCCCCCCTCCCAAATGTCTCTCTGCAGTGAATGCAGAACACAGCCTCATTCTTCATCTCCACCCAAATTCCATCACTCTCCTCCGCCCTCCTCACTCAGGAGCTCTGCTCACCCCAACGCCCAATGACACTGTCAATCATTTCCCCCATCCAGCGGGGGTTAACGCGGGGTAATTGCTGTGCACAACTTTAAATGGATGTGGGGGGGGGGGGGAGGAGTGGGGGTGACATGCTGGTCTGCAGGTATGACTGTCTTCTGCAGTGCTGGGAGTCCTTCTCCTTCATCCTGGAGGGTCATCCTCAGTCTGGTGTGACAACCTGCCTGGTCTGAATGAACCTCTGAGAGCAGTATAGTGAGTGGAGGAGGACTGGAGGACCGGAGGACTGAAGGACTGGATGCTGGGAAGCCGAGGACTGCATTGCACCTGCAGTATAGATAGTGACGAAGGGGGTGGGGTGCCTTTAAGGCTGGCTGCGGCAAGCCACTTCTTCTACTTCCCTGCAGAACGTCTTTTAAAGTTGGGGGCCCCTCCTTAAGAAAACCGTTAAGGGCCCCTAATCAGTTTCATCTCCTTGACTTTACATGACCCATTATGCTGATCCGGTTCTTGCTCAGTAAATCATTTAGCAGCTGCGGAATTCATTTTTAACCCCTCCAGCCCTGCAGCCATGTGACATTTAAAGGGCCCCCATGCACACCCAAAACAGACATTGCAGATCCATGCAGACCAGGTCCCCCCCCCCCCCCCCCCCCCCCCCAAAGGTGTAAAAATTGTCAATCAGGCAAGGCTCCCTACCTGCTCCACTTCTTTCAGTCGGTGTAGCCATCCTGAGGACCCCACGAAGCGGCGAAGGAACCTTTTTTTTGGGGGGGGGGGGGGGGCTTTAGGATTACAATTGGTTGGTTGGGGGTCTATGGGGTAGGCTGCAGCTTCTTAAAGAGTGTTGGCATGGGGGTACAACATGCCAGGGGGGTCCCGGGGTGATGAGGGGGGGGGTCTTGGGTACAAGTTGCAGCCGGCTTGCCGTATGTGAATTATGTATAATGTGTGTTGGAGTGGATGCTGGTTGCAGACCTGAAGTCACACAGCTGGGGAAGGTGGGGAGGGAGGGAAAAGGGGGGGGGCTCTTCTTCTTCCATTTATTCTATCTCAGTCCCTCTCTCCCAAGGGGCTCTTCCTCTCGGCCAATCACGGGTCTCCTGGAAAGCCGACAGCCCTGCCATTGGCTCCTGGCATCTGCTAGACGGTGTGGCTGGATGCAGTTGATTTAGTGCTTGGAGTGCGGACAGGATGCGGGAAAATTTGCACCAGTTTTTTTTTTTTTTTTTGGTTGTCCCCTGCCCCCCTTTTTGTTATCATTTTATCATCATTTTTGATTAATTTTGTAACCCCTCCCCCACCCTTGTCCTCATTTTGCATCCCTTGTCCTCATTTTACCTACCCGTGCATAAGGTTGTCACCTTTTTCGGGGGAAAATTTCCGGCCCTGCGATGTCTTCCCTATTAATAGCATTGGCAGGTGGCGGGATGTTTTATCGGGGGGGTGGCACCGTTACCCTTGGAGCTTACGGTAGACCCCCCCCCCCCCTTTGCCGGTCTCATCGCCCTCCCTGGTCAGGAGACCCCCACGTATCCCTGGCCTTGTTCCCGGCCCCTCTTGTTGAAGCATCTTCCAGCCAGGCTTGTGTGTTGAGCTGCTGCTGTATCTCCTCTCCCTCCTCCCTCCTTCCCTTCCCCGCCGTACCAACACCCCTCCGCTCGCTGCCGACGTGTGCTCAGCGCTCCCCAGGACGCCTTCCAGCCTCGATGGCACTGCAGCAATCCTCATCAGTACAGCCAATACACGGGGAACGCCGGAGGAACCAAAGCCAGCGATCTTGTGTATTCCTGATCTGTAACAATGTAACACAATGTAGCATTTGTCAGAGAAATCTCCGGAAGGAGAAACAGCCGGGTCACAAGAACTTTCCTAGTGTGGTCCTCGGTAGTTACAAAGGATGTAGGCCCTCTTTGTGTGCGTTGCAATGCTTTGGCAAACCCAGATATTACCTTGTAAAAGTAGCAGTGACATCGGCGCTGTGCTGCACATAGCCTGTGCAGAGAGCGGAGGTGTGGGAGGGGCACAGCAGGCTCCACCCACTATAGACGGGGCAAAGACCAGATCGGTTACCCTGTTCAAGGAGTGAGAGCGGAGCTGTGGGAGGGGCACATAAGGCTCCACCCGCTACAGAAGGGGGCAAAGACCAGACCAGGCACAAGGAATGAGAGCGGAGCTGTGGGAGGGGCACAGAAGGCTCCACCCACTATAAAGGGGGGCAATGACCAGGCACCAGCACAAGGAATGAGAGCGGACACAGAAGGCTCCAGAAGGCTCCACCCACTATAAAGGGGGGCAATGACCAGACCAGGCACAAGGAGTGAGAGCGGAGCTGTGGGAGGGGCACATAAGGCTCCACCCACTATAGAAGGGGGAAAAGACCAGACCAGGCACAAGGAGTGAGAGCGGAGCTGTGGGTAGGGCACAGAAGGCTCCACCCACTATAGAAGAGGGAAAAGACCAGACCAGGCACAAGGAGTGAGAGCGGAGCTGTGGGAGGGGCACAGAAGGCTCCACCCACTACAGAAGGGGGCAATGACCAGACCGGTCACTCTGTTCAAGGAGTGAGAGTGGAGCTGTGGGAGGGGCAAAGAAGGCTCCACCCACTATAGAAGGGGGCAAAGACCAGACCAGCCACAAGGAGTGAGAGCGGAGCTGTGGGAGGGGCACAGAAGGCTCCACCCACTATAGAAGGGGGCAAAGACCAGACCGGCCACCCTGCACAAGGAGTGAGAGCAGAGCTATGGGAGGGGCACAGAAGGCTCCACCCACTATAGAAGGGGACAAAGACCAGACCGGTCACCCTGTTCAAGGAGTAAGAGTGGAGCTGTGGGAAGGCTCCACCCACTACAGTCTGCCTGCAGATAACTACAAGAAGGAGGTGAAGACCAGACCAGTCCCCCTGCGCAAGCAGAGAGAGCAGCAGGGGACTGGTCTGGTCTCCGCCCCTTCCTGTAGGTGTTTTAATTTTGTCTCTGTTAATCCCATTATGGTCAGAAAACAGGAGAAGGAGGACGATGGATCAATATTTGACTTCCTGAGCAGGACGCCGATTTATTCTGAACGAGGACTTTGGACCATCAGCGATTCCTCGCAAGAATGACTTCCACCAAGAATATCGATTGGCTTGCCCCCACCGACAACACATCTTTGCAATTTGTTTTTTTTTTTTTTTTAATTGGGAATGTATCCAAAAAAAGGGAACATTTAAAAAAATAATATATATCCATTATGTGGATACATTCCTAATTTTTTATTTTTTTTTAATTCTGGCAAAACAAAAACATTTGGGAATGTATCCAAATAATGGAGAAAAAATAAACAAATATTTAATATACATACACATATATATATATATATATATATATATATATATATATATCAGAGGCGGACTGACAACTCATGGGGCCCCTGAGCAATAGGGGATCATGGGGCCCCTGTGTCCTTGCCCAAACTCAAAAAAAGACTATGAAAAAGGTACCAGGGGCATCTCATGGGGCCCCCTACTGACTCCGGGCCCTCGGGCAGTGCCCGAGTTTCCAAATGGTCAGTCCGCCCCTGATATATATATATCCATCCATTCAGTCGTATCCGACCCTTGGCGATTGCATGGACCGTCACTCGTAAGCGACTTTTTTCCATGAATTCTTTTAGCAATTATTTGCCAGGTCTTTCCCCAACCCCCCCCCCCCCCCCCCCCCCCACATGCAGGAGATCCCGCATGGCCAGGGATGAAACTAGGACAATCTAGACAGGAGCCAATTAACCTACCAGCATGTCTTTGGAGTGTGTAAGGAAACCGGAGTACTCGGAGGAAACCCACGCAGGCACAGGGAGAACATGCAAACTCATATATATATATATATATATATATATATATATTTTTTTTTTTCATTTTTTTTTATTTCCATTATTTGGATACATTCCCGATTTTTTTTTTTTTTTTTTTTTTCCGGAATTTAAAAAAAAAAATTGCAAAGATGTATTTTCACAAACTGGCGGACAGGGCCGTGTGTCGGTGGGTGGCGGGGTGGGGGGGTTTGGTGTTGGCAAGCCAACTGATATTCTTGGTAGAAGTCATTCTTGCAGGGAATCGCTGATGGTCCAAAGTCCTCGCTCGGCATAAATCGTCGTCCTGCTCAGGAAGTCAAATATTGATCCATCGTCCTCCTTCTCTTTTCTGACCATAATGGGATTAACTGACAAAATGAAAACGCCAAATCTGCGTGTTACCGCGATCGCCATAAAGGGGGTCATTTACTAAAACTGCATGGTGCAAGGTCTGGCGCAGCCAATCAGGTTCCGGGTTTTTATCACCCAAGCAGGGGGTTCGAATGGTCACTCCGCCCCTGCCACCACCCTCCCCACATTTACCCTTCTAGCACAAATCCCCCCCCCCCCACCTCCAGATTCCTCCATTCCAACACCAATATCCCCCCCTAAATTTCCCCACCTAGCACAAATACGCTCTAACCATCTCTACCACACAAATCCCCCGCCAAAAAAAAAAATTCCCCTCCGAGCACAAATTCCCCCCGCCCTACCATAGCACTTTTGCTAGCGCAACCCACCCAAATCTCCCCTACTAGTGCAAATCCTCTTCCCTCCTCCCAACACAAATTACCCCAAATCAACACTCCCCAAATTTCCCTCCTAGAACGATTCTAAGCCTCTGCCTCCCACCAATTTCCCCTTCCCCCCAATCTCCTCGTGGTCCCCCCCCCCCACCTCATATAATAGCACAACGCTGAGGGCAGTTGCCCCTCCTGCCCACCCCCTGTCCCAGCCCTGGGCGCGTCTTGTAGTGTGACAAGAGAGGTGGGAAATGAACGTCTACCACTGTGACAAATGGATATAGCATAGCAAGCGCGAGGGACGTTTGTAGCGCATTTTTCATGTGTTGTTGCGTCCGTTCTGGAAACGCGCAGGTGTCCGTGAACGATGTAGCCTTACTCGCAGGTGAAAATAGAAGAACACAAGGCTGAAAAAAGAGAAAAACAAATGCAGCCACCACATCAAAGGACTCATCAGCTGTGATATACACTATATTGCCTAAAGTATTGGCCCCGCCCTCCATATCATGTGATTCAGGTGTCCCAATCCCCTTCCAATCATGTGATTCAGGTGTCCCAATCTCCTCCCAATCATGTGATTCAGGTGTCCCAATCCCCTCCATATCATGTGATTCAGGTGTCCCAATCCCCTCCATATCATGTGATTCAGGTGTTCCAATCCCCTCCCAATTGTGATTCAGGTGTTCCAATCCCCTCCCAATCATGTGATTCAGGTGTTCCAAACCCCTCCATATCATGTGATTCAGATGTTCCAATCCCCTCCATATCATGTGATTCAGGTGTTCCAATCCCCTCCATATCATGTGATTCAGGTGTTCCAATCCCCTCCCAATCATGTGATTCAGGTGTTCCAATCCCCTCCATATCATGTGATTCAGGTGTTCCAATCCCCTCCATGGACAAAGGTGTATACAATCAAGCCCCTAGGCATGCAGACTGCTTCTACAAACATTGGTGAAAGAATGGGTCGCTCTCAGGAGCTCAGTGACTCCAAGCGTGGTCCCGTGATAGGTGGCCACCTGGGCAATAAGTCCATCTGTGACATTTCCTGGCTACTAAATATTCCACGCTCAACTGTTAGTGGGATTATAACAAAGTGGAAGCCAACTGGGAACAACAGCCACTCAGCCACCAAGTGGTAGGCCACGTCACATGACAGGGCGGGTCAGCACATGCTGAAGCGCACAGTGCGCAGAAGTCGCCAACTGTCTGCAGAGTCAATAGCTAAAGACCTCCAAACTTGGTGTGGCCTTCAGATGAGCCCAACAACAGTGCATAGAGAGCTTCATGGAATGGGTTTCCATGGCCGAGCAGCTGCATCCAAGCCTTCCATCACCAAGTGCAATGCAAAGTGTCGGATGCCGTGATGTAAAGCACGCCGCCACTGGACTCTAGAGCAGAGGAGGCGTGTTCTCTGGAGTGACCAATCACACTTCTCTGTCTGGCAATCTGATGGACGTGTCTGGGTTTGGCGGTTACCAGGAGAACAGTACTTGCCTGACTGCATTGTGCCAAGTGTAAAGTTTGGTGGAGGGGGGATTATGGTGTGGGGGGGTGTTTTTCAGGGTTGGGTTGGCCCCCTAGTTCTAGTGAAGGGACGACATTTTGGATACCTTCATGCTCCCAACTTTGTGGGAAGAGTTTGGGGATGGCCCCTTCCTGTCCCAACATGACTGCCCACCAGTGCACAAAGCAAGGTCCATAAAAACATGGAGGAGCCAGTTTGGGGTGGAGGAACTTGACTGTCCTGCACAGAGTCCTGACCTCAACCCCATAGAACACCTTTGGGATGAATTAGAGCGGAGACTGCGAGCCAGGCCTCCTCCCCCGACATCAGTGCCTGACCTGACAAATGTGCTTCTGGAAGAATGGTCCAACCTTCCCATAGACACCCTCCTAAACCTTGTGGACGGCCTTCCCAGAAGAGTTGAAGCTGTTATAGCTGCAAAGGGCGGGGCCAACTCAATATTGAACCCTATGGACTAAGACTGGGGGGCCATTAAAGGTCATGTGTGGGAAGCCCGGAACCCTACGACTAAGACTGGAATAAAGGTCTTATGGCTATATAGTGTATAACATTTTTGTTCCTTGGTTTGGATACATTGTAACATGTAGTGCTGGACGGGATCTCTCCTTCATGTCTCTCCACATTGGCGCCGTGCGATGATCGGGGTCATTGAAGGATCAGAGATTTCCCTGAGCAGAGCCTGTAATGAGATGCCGGGATTGGATTGCGGCATCTGTCCTGGCGGCGTCTGCAGTCATCCAGGTGCTGATTCAGCAGCGGTGGTGAGGATCCCCGACACAGGAGCCATCCTCGTCTTTCACGGACTCAGTGCTGCCACCCCCTGGCCGCCCCGCTGTCAGCGTCATGTTGCAGTATATAAATATTTGATTCCACAAACCGCCGGAATAAATCGAATCCATTTCACCGATCACCACAATGCAGGAACACCGGCGGCAGGATCTCTCATTGTACAGAAATGCGTTCCCAATATGCAGAGATGTGAACCTATCCTTAGCCAATGGCCATACGTGGGTCGATTTCCAAACGATTTTTCATTCAAAAATCAGACCTAAGAATAATCAGCCGATTTTTCGCTCTGTTAGTGGGGTCAATAGAACCGGACGATTTTCACTCTGTTAGTGGCAATGACAATGGCACCGGCCAATTTTTGCTCTGTTAGTGGGCAATGGCACTGGACGATTTTCACTCTGTTAGTGGGGTCAATGACACCGGACAATTTTCACTCTGTTAGTGGGGTCAATGACACCGGACATTTTCCCTCTGTTATTTTTTCACTCTGTTAGTGGGGTCAATGGCACCGGACGATTTTCGCTCTGTTAGTGGGGTCAATGGCACCGGACAATTTTCACTCTGTTAGTGGGGTCAATGACACCGTGGGGTCAATGACACCGGACAATTTTCACTCTGTTAGTGGGACACCGTCTCTGTTAGTGGGGTCAATGACACCGGACGATTTTCGCTGTTAGTAGTGGGGTCAATGGCACCGACACCGGACGATTTTCACTCTGTTAGTGGCCAATGGCACCGGCAGATTTTTATGGCTCCTCCCCATTTTGTTTATCGAGTCATGCTGAAAAATTCGTGAAAAACGACCGATTTTTTAAATCATCGGTGGCACCATCGGATTACAGAATGAACAGGGCACAGCGTTGTCACCCTATAACAGGAAGTGCCTGAACAAGGACCTTAATGGTGGGATCACCAGGATGACAATGGAGGAGCCCAATGGGCAGACAAGGACGGAGCGTTGTCACCCTATAATAGGAAGTGCCTAAACAAAGACCTTCATGGCAGGATAACCAGGATGACAATGGAGGAGCCCAATGGGAATACAGGGACACAGCAGTGTCACCCTATAACAGGAAGTGTCTGACCACGGACCTTTGGGGGTAGCATCACAGGGTGACAGTGGAGAAACTAAACTGGAAGACAGGGATGGAGCGTTGTCACCCTATAACAGGAAGTGCCTCAACAAGGATTTTTATGGCAGGATCACCAGGATGACAATGGAGGAGCCCAATGGGAAGACAGGGACACAGCGGTGTCACCCTATAGCAGGAATTGCCTGAACAAGGACCTTTTTAAGGGCAGGACCACATGGTGACAACGGAGGAGCCCAACTGGAAGACAAGGAAGCGTTGTCACCCTATAACAGGAAGTGCCTGAGCAAGGCCCTTCATGGTGGGGTCACCAGGGAAGATTAGAATGAACACAGAGTAGGTTTTTGGATGACATCAGGATGTTGCAGTTGTTGGGTTTGGATGTCGGCGTTCCTCCTTCCCTGGATCCGGGGTGGGCTGGTGTCAGTCAGGAGATGACGGTAATATCCGATGACACCAGAGAAGTATTCTGCTGCTGGGGCCGCTCCCAGCAATGACAGCTGATGCCTCCTGCTTGACCAGCCTCCGTCACCCATAATCCTCCTCTGTATAGGACTCCATACCAGGGCCCGCATCGCCCAGATCAGCCGATTGCTGCAATTATGTCGCTTGTTTTATAGAATGTTCATCTTCTCACTGAACTCCAGGAAACGTAGAACATCACAAATGAAGGAGGCTCTGAATTCACTGCTTCTCCTTTCACTGTCCAGTCACAGGCTGGCAGTCCCTGTACAGCTCAGCTTAGACTGGGGGAGGGAGAAGCAGCACATGGAGCCAACCAGCTGCGCAAAGGAGCATGCTGACAGGTGGAGAGATCAGGGTGATGGAGAGATGAGCTCATCACTGTGCTGCTTCTCCTTTTACTGCCCAGTCAGAGGCTGGCAGTCCCTGTACAGCTGAGCTTGGACTGGGGAGGGAGAAGCAGCACAAGGAGCTAACTGGCTGTGTGAAGGAGCATGCTGACAGGTGGAGAGCTCAGGGTGATGGAGAGATGAGCTCATCACTGTGCTGCTTCTCCTTTTACTGTCCAGTCAGAGGCTGGCAGTCCCTGTACAGCAGAGCTCGGACTGGGGGAGGGAGAAGCAGCACAAGGAGCCAATCGGCTGCGCAAAGGAGCATGCTGGCAGGTGGGGGGATCGGAATGACAGATGAGCTTATCACTAGGCTGCTTCTCCTTTCACTGTCCAGTCACAGGCTGGCAGTCCCTGTACATTTGAGCTTGGACTGGGGGAGGGAGAAGCAGCACAAGGAGCCAACTGGCTGTGTGAAGGCGCATGCTGCCAGGAGGAGGGATCTGAGTGACAGAGAGATGAGCTCATCACTGTGCTGCCTCTCCTTTCACTGTCCAGCCACATTCTCTGTACAGTTGAGCTTGGACTGAGGGAGGGAGAAGCAGTGCAAAGAGCCAATCATCTGTGAAAAGCAGCATGCTGACAGGAGGAGAGATCAGAGTGTTGGAGAGATTAGCTCAGCATTATGCTGTTCGTTCTCTTTCACTGTCCATTCACAGGTTGCCAGTCCTCGTACAGCTGAGCTCAGACTATGGGAGGGAGAAGCAGCACAAGGAGCCAATTGGCCGTGCAAGGAGCATGCTGACAGGAAGAGGGATCAGAGTGACGGAGAGATCCAAATTCGATATTTTTGATCCAAATTCGATTTGAATACTTTAAATCCATTGGAAAAATTTGAATCCGGTCAGAAATGAGCACAGGAAGCAAAACAAAACGAAACTAATTTCATTAGTAACTTGGCAAAATCGATCCGAATCGAAACAAATGTATTCGTTCTGCCCGTGTCTAGGAAGGAGGAGGGGGGGGGGGGGCAGAGAGCAAAGGATAACCCGATACAGACCAGACTGCAGACGGCAAGGCTGACGATTGGCTGCACATTGGGTCCTTTTTCATTACAAACAAAAAAATATTCGTTTATAAAAAAAAAAAAAAAAAGATACAAAAAATGTTTCAAAAAAGTTTTTCCTTTATTACATTTATATTCTACAGCCCTGTGGCCGTCACGATCGATTAAAAGCATTTTTTTTTATTCTAGACTTTTATATCTTCTGATAGGACGACTTTGTATCGTTGGATTACAGGCGACATAAAATATTTTTTCTGTACATTTTATAATCTGGATTTGTTACATTTTATATATTAATCCAAATCAATCCGAATTTATGAATTTATAGTTTATGATTTCCTATATACATTATGTATCCTTTTCTGATTTTTATATCTTTTTTTATTTCATTCTTTTAATTATTTTTTTTTTTTTTTTTTTTATTCTGTTTATTGTATTTCCATTGTGTATTATTGCATTTTCTAGGCTCCGTTCGCACAGGGGCATTTTGAATCGCGGGAAGAAACCGCCGCGATTCTGCCGGCGATTATAAAACACTCTGATAACATGACAAATCGCACAAGGTCGATTTTTTTTTTTTTTTTTTGTTTAATTTTTTTTTTTTGTGCAGTTTTGTTGCGATTTCATCTACATAGAATATGATGCAAATTAATTTATTCGATTTAAACAAATTCTTACAAAATTGTAGTGCGATTTCCATCCTATTCCATGTGAAATCGCAACAAAATTGCAGAAACTATTTTATTGCCCGGTCACACCGCTGCGATTTGCCAATTGAAACCGCGCCTGAAATCGCATCTAATGAATGTGAAGGTCATTCGCTTTACGCGTGCGATTTGCTGCGGCGCCGTTTCGAAAGTAGTCCTCGCGTGACTTTTTCTGCAGTTTTATTGCGAATTCATATACATAGAACAGAATGGAAATCGCGCCGCAAATTGCGAGAAATCGCAGTAAAGTCTTCAGAAATCGCGCTGAAATTGCACACAAATCTAGCGATTTTTT
Organism: Staurois parvus; assembly: GCA_951230385.1. NCBI lineage: Eukaryota > Metazoa > Chordata > Amphibia > Anura > Ranidae > Staurois > Staurois parvus. Next base: position 199,925 of record CATNWA010015634.1, on the reverse strand, counting down.
TTTTTTTTAAATCGCAGCGGTGTGCTGGTGATGAAGGATAGTGTCGCAAGAGGCGTTCTATACGTGAAACTGATTTTTTCAAGAATCATTCAGAATTTTTAGGATGTCTATTGACGCCGCCAGGGGCGGACTGACAACTCATGGGGCCCCCGGGCAATAGGGGATCATGGGGCCCCTTTGTTCTTGCCCACACCCAAAAATGCCTATGAAAAAGCCAAGGAAAGGTACCAGGGGCATCTCATGGGGCCCCCTACTGACCCCGGGCCCTCGGGCAGTGCCCGAGTTCTCGAATGGTTAGTCGCCCCTGGACGCCGCCATTGATATTTCGCTGCACTTTTTTTTTTTTTTTTTACATTTTCTATGAATGAGATACTCGTTGGGTGTTCAGCTTCTGGTAAAAAGGGGAGAGAAGATCGTTTTTATAGACACGTTGGATTTCACAATTGTTTATTTTTCACACACTATTTTGGTTCTTTAGCACCTCGCAAGGTCTTTTTTTGGTTACAGATCTGACCAAAATGAGGGACAAATGAGGAGGAAATCAGGGACAGTCCCTCGAAATGAGGGATGGTTCCTTGAAATGAGGGATGGTTCCTTGAAATGAGGGACGGTTCCTCGAAATGAGGGACGGTTCCTCGAAATGAGGGGCGGTTCCTCGAAATGAGGGACGGTTCCTCGAAATGAGGGGACGGTCCCCTCGAAATCGGGAACAGTTGGGAGCTAGGCAATGGGCTTTGAGGGCTACAAGAGCTCTTGTCGCTTATGCAGGCCATAGACGGGTAGAAAACCGGCCGTTTTTTATTTTAAAAAAATGAAAAATCGGTCATTCGGCCAACGTTACCACCAACGGTAAAAAAAATCGGACGATTTTTTGACCCGTCTACGGCGGCATTTAATTACTTCTGTCCCTGCAGAGAGCTCCGCTATTATATTTGACATGAAAAAGTCTTGCGGTTGCAACAATGTATCCATTTGTATCCATTTGTATCCATTTCAGATACAGATGTTTTTATTCGGATACAAATGGATACATTGTTGCAACCGCAATACTTTTCATATAAAATATAATAGCGGACTGGAATTCTTCTTCTCTTTCTTCTGCTTCCTCTTCTTCTTCTTTTTCTTCTTCTTGCAGGTCACGGCTCATGCGCAGATTTTTTTTTATCGGTAAAACGATTGGCCCATCATTGCCGGGAAAACCGGCTGAACATCAAAATCGGCCGTGAATTTTCCAACTTGACCGATAAAAAAAAAAACAGTGCCAAAACCCCAGGCCGACCAATTAACCCACTAACGGTGCGAAAATCGGCCAATTTTCGACCCATCTATGGCCTGCATTAGACCTGTTCTTGTTCTAAAATACCGCCCCGCCCCCCCCCTCCTTTTAGCCTCATTATGTTCTCATTTTTCCCAAAAAGAAAAAAAAAATAGCTTAAAATGTCTATAAACAGCGGTTATACTCTTCAGAATCTACTAAAAGCTGAAAGGTCAGTTTTGGGTGGGGTGACCCTTTAAGCTGCCTGGAATACAAAAAGTCTGTGTTACCCCCCCCCCCCCCCCCCCCCTCCCATGCATGGTAACCAATCAAAATTCAGCCTGCCAGGTTCCTAGCGGGAAGTGGTTTGCGATTGGCGCAGACAGTTCTCGTTTCGGGCGCTGTGATGGACGGGCCCTCTGTGGTTTCGGTGGCGGAGGATGTTCTTCAGGCACGTTGCGTTCTCTGGTGATCGGGGACGGAGGTTCTCTATTCAGCAAGACGTGTAGAAATGGACAAGTGCAGCATACAGTATTCGGGCCCCGGGCCCCTGGGGAGACGGCAGCTGTCAACAGATCAACATACATAGAGAGAAGCAGAAGTCAGTCCAGCGTCCAATGCTTTGTCTCGGCATACAATGTATCTGCTCAAAGCCCATCGCCATCTTTACAGGGACTGCGTGGGCCAATAAAACCCAGCGATTCACGGCCCTGGGACTACCTGGTTGGTTCAAACAATGGATGGGCCATGCAGGTCATTGAGAATCCTGGGAGCTATGGACTAAGGAGGATTCTGATTGGAGGAGAAAACAATATATACAGTTCACACATCGCATGTCTCACCTCTCCGTCCCGCTCAGAGCTATACTCTCCTGGTGGACAGACCTGAAAGATACGTGACATGGACATCGTCAGGACCCTGCGGCTACATTGTATATTCCTCTGTCTGTCCTTCCCTTACCAGTCTGTGTTCTGCTTTACCTTTCCCCTGCCCTTACCTCGCCCATACCTCGCCCATACCTCGCCCTTACCTTGCCCTTACCTCGCGCCTTACCTCGCACTTACCTCGCCCTTATCTCGCCCATACCTCACCCATACCTCGCCCTTACCCCCCGCCCTTACCTCAACCTACCTCGCCCTTACCTCACCCATACCTCGCCCTTACCTTGCCCTTACCTCGCCTTTCCCCTGCTTTACCTTGCCCTTACCTTGCCATTACCTCGCCCTTACCTCGCTCATACCTCACCCTTACCTCGCCCATGCCTTGCCCTTACCTCGCCATACCTCGCCCTTACCTCGCGCTTACCTCGCCCATACCTCGTCCATACCTTGCCCTTACCTTGCCCTTACCTCGCCTTTCCCCTGCTTTACCTTGCCCTTACCTTGCCATTACCTTGCCCTTACCTCGCTCATACCTCACCCTTACCTCGCCCATGCCTTGCCCTTACCTCGCGCATACCTCGCCCTTACCTCGCGCTTACCTCGCCCATACCTCGTCCATACCTTGCCCTTACCTTGTCTCTTTTCTATAGCCTTTGCCTTACACCTTTCACTGTATCATGTCTCCTGTTTCTTGCTTTCCTTCTACCTATTTCCATTACTTCATTCCTACCTCTCCCTTACCCCTTACCTTTCTCTTTCCTCTTGCACTTGCTGCTGTTTCTTCTTGCCTTTTCTATTGCCTTTTACACGATGCATTTCCCTTTATTTTTCTCCTGCCTTTTTTTCTTCTTGCTTTTCTTTTCATTTCTCTTTACCTTTACCTTTCCTTTTCCTTTTTTCCTTTCCCTTTCCTTTTTTCTTTTCTTTTCCCTTTTCCTTTCCTTTTTCCCTTTTTCCTCTTTTCCTTTCCCTTTTCCTTTTTTTTTTCCTTTCCTTTTTTTCTTTTTCTTTTCCTTTTTTTCCTTTCCCTTTCCTTTTTCTTTTTTCCTTTTCCTTTGCCCTTGCCTTTCCTCTCACCCCTAACTTGTTTTTTTATCCTTGCTTTTATCTTACCCCTTGCCCATTTTCTTTTTTTTTTTTTTTTTCCTCTTTCTTTTTCCCCCCCCCCCCCCCCCCCCCCCCCCCCCACTTTTTCTTTAAGCCTTGCCACCTGCCCCTTCCTTTATTCTTGTCCTTTCCATGCCTTGCTTTTCCATTTCTCCTTCCATGTTTCTTCCTCTTACCCCCAGATCTTTCTCCTCCCCTTTCCTCTTATACCTTTTGTCCTTTTCCTCTGACCCTTCCATTATGCCTTGTTCCTCTTCTTTTCTCCAGACCTTTGTTTTTCACTGTGTTCTTTTTTGTTACTTTTTTGTTATTCCTTGGTTTCTGTTTCCCCTTTTCATTATCCTTTTCCTTACCCCTTGTCCTTTCCTCTTATTATACCTTTTGCCCTTTTCTTTTCTCCTGATCCTTTTTTTATGCCTTGTCCTTCTCTTCTGTTATTTCTTGGCTTCCCATTTCCTCTTGCCTTACCCATTGTCCTTTCCGTGTATCTTACCCTTTGTCCTTTTTCCTTTCTCTGGACCTTTTTCCTTTCTCTTGACCTTTTTTTTTTTTTTTTTTACAGTTTGTCCGTCCCCTCTTTCATTCCTTTCCTCTCCATTCTCCCTTTCATTATCCTTTCCCTTACCCTTATACTTTCTCCTTAGCTTAGCCTTTGCCCTTTTGTTTTCTCTCGACCCTTTCGCTACGCTTTTTTGTCCTTCTCTTCTGTCATTCCTTTGATTTCCATTTCCTCATTACCCTTACTCATTTTATTAGCCTTTCCCCTATTCCTTGCCCTTTCCTGTCATCTTACCCTTTTCCCTTTTCCTTTCTCCTGGCCTTACTTGCTGTTTGTCCTTCTCTTCTGTTATTGTTTGCCTCTCCATTCTCCTTCCATTATCCTTTCCCTTACCCTTGTCCTTTCTCCATAGCTTAGCCTTTGCCCTTTTTGTTTTCTCCTGATCCTTCCTTTATGCTTTGTCCTTCCCTTCTGGTATTCCTTGGCTTTCAATTTCCTCTTTCATTATGCTTTCCCTTGCCCCTTGTCCATTCTCTTTATCTTACCCTTTGCCTTTTTCTTTTCTCCTGACATTTCATTTACGCTTTGTTCTTCTTTTTTGTTATTCCTTGGCTTTGTTTCCCCATTTCATTGTCCTTTTCCTTACCCCTTGCCCTTTCCTCTTATCTTAACCTTTGCCCTTTTGTTTTCTCCTGACCCCTCATGCATGCCTTGTCATTTTCTCCTGTTATTCCTTGGATTTCCATTGCCTCATTCATTATCCTTTCCCTTACCCCTTCCTCCTATCTTAGCCTTTGCCCTTTTCTTCTCTCCTAACATTGCTTTTACTGTTTGTCCTTCTCTTCTTTTATTCCTTGCCTCTCCATACTCTTTCATTATGTTTTCCCTTACCCTTTGCCCTTTTTTGTTTTCCCCTGACTCTTCCTTCATGCCTTGTCTTTCTCTTCTGTCCTTGGATTTCCATTGCCTCATCCATTATCCTTTCCCTTACCCATTTCATCAGCCCTGCCCTTACCCCTTGCCCTTTTCCTCATATCTTACCCTTTGCCTTTTTCCTCATATCTTACCCTTTGCCTTTTTCCTCATATCTTACTCCTTTCCCTTCCTCATATCTTACCCTTTGCCCTTTCCTCGTATCTTACCCTTTGCCCTTTCCTCATATCTTACCCTTTGCCCTTTTCTCATATCTTACCCTTTGCCCTTTCCTCATATCTTACCCTTTGCCCTTTCTCATTTCTTATTTCTTGCCCTTTCCTCATTTCTTACTCCTTGCCCTTTCCTCATATCTTACCCTTTGCCCTTTCCTCATATCTTACCCTTTGCCCTTTCCTCATATCTTACCCCTTGCCCTTTCCTCATATCTTACCCTTTGCCCTTTCCTCATTTCTTACTTCTTGCCCTTTCCTCATTTCTTACTCCTTGCCCTTTCCTCATATCTTACCCTTTGCCCTTTCCTCATATCTTACCCTTTGCCCTTTCCTCATATCTTACCCTTTGCCCTTTCCTCATATCTTACCCTTTGCCCTTTCCTCATATCTTACCCTTTGCCCTTTCCTCATTTCTTACTTCTTGCCCTTTCCTCATTTCTTACTCCTTGCCCTTTCCTCATATCTTACCCTTTGCCCTTTCCTCATATCTTACCCTTTGCCCTTTCCTCATATCTTACCCTTTGCCCTTTCCTCATATCTTACCCCTTGCCCTTTCCTTATATCTTACCCTTTGCCCTTTCCTCTCATATCTTACCCTTTGCCCTTTCCTCATATCTTACCCTTTGCCCTTTTCCTTTCTCCTGACCTTACTTTTGCGGTTTGTCCTTCTCTTCCTTTATTCCTTGTCTCTCTATTCGGCTTTCATTGTCCTTTCCCTTACCCCTTGTCCATTCTCTTTATCTTTTCCTTTGCCCTTTTCTTTTCTCCAGACCTTTCTTTTATGCTTTGTTTTTTTTTTTTTATTCCTTGTCTCTCTATTCGGCTTTCATTGTCCTTTCCCTTACCCCTTGTCCATTCTCTTTATCTTTTCCTTTGCCCTTTTCTTTTCTCCAGACCTTTCTTTTATGTTTTGGGTTTTTTTTTTTTATTCCTTGGCTTTCTGTTTCCCCTTTCATTATCCTTTTCCTTACCCCTTGCCCTTTCCTCTTATCTTACCCTTTGCCTTTCTCCTGACCTTGCTTTTTCTTTGTCTTTCTCTTCTTGTATTCCTTGCCTCTCCATTCACCCTTTCATTATCCTTTAAGGTAGGGATCCCTTGCCCTTTCCTCTTATCTTTCCCTTTTCATTAATCTTGACCCTTCCTTCACTATTTGTCCTCTTTTTTTATTAATTGCCTTTTGTAACCCCCCACTTTTTTTCAGCTAGTAGAATTTACTAGATCTCTACAATCGATTCATTCCATTCATTCCTATGTGTACGTATGACATGATCTCCTCACTCTCTGTATATCTCTCCTCTGCACTGTGTCTGACTCTGAACTGTAAACCTATTACTATTGCCGATCCTTCTCACAGAGGTAAGATCTACACTCACCGGCCTCTTTATTAGGTCCACCTGTTCAATGGCTTGGCAACACAAATTGCTAATCAGCCAATCACAGGGCAGCAACTCAATGCATTTAGGCATCTAGAAGTGGTGAAGACAACTTGCTGAAGTTCAAGCCGAGCATCAGAATGGGGAAGAAAGGGGATTTAAGTGACTTTGTATGTGGCATGGTTGTTGGTGTCAGACTCAGTGGTCTGAGTATTTCAAAAACTGCTGATCTACTGGGATTTTCACGCACAACCATCTCCAGGGTTTACAGAGAATGGTCCGAAAAAGAGAAAATATCCAGTGAGCGGCAGTTGTGTGGAGAAAAAATGCCTTGTTGAGGTCAGAGGAGAATGGGCAGACTGGTTCCAGATGATAGAAAAGTAAAAGTAACTCCAACAACCACTCGTTGCAACCAAGGTATGCAGAACACCATCTCTGAACGCACAGCACGTCCAACCTTGAAGCAGGTGGGCTACAGCAGCAGAAGTCCACACCGGGTGCCACTCCTGTCAACTAAGAACAAGAAACGGAGGCTACAGGATCACCAGAATTGGATAATAGAAGATTGGAAAATCATTGCCTGGTCTGACTAATCTGGATTTCAGCTGAGACATTCAGATAGTAGGGTCAGAATTTGGCGTAAACAACATGAAATTATGGACCCATCGTGCCTTGTATCAACGGTTCAGATTGGTGGTGGTGGAATGGTGTGGTGGATCCATCCTACCTTGTATCTATGGTTCAGGCTGGTGGTGGTGGTGTCATGGTGTGGGGGATCCATCCTGCCTTGTATTGTTTCAAGCTGGTGGTGGTGGTGGATCCATCCTGCCTTGTATCAATGGTTCAGGCTGGTGGTGGTGGTGGATTGGTGTGTTGGATCCATCCTGCCTTGTATCAATGGTTCAGGCTGGTGGTGGTGGTGGATTGGTGTGTTGGATCCATCCTGCCTTGTATCAATGGTTCAGGCTGGTGGTGGTGGATTGGTGTGATAGACCCATCCTGCCTTGTATCACCGGTTCAGGCTGGTGGTGGTGATGTCATGGTGTGGTGGATCCATCCTGCCTTGTATCAACGGTTCAGGCTGGTGGTGGTGGTGTCATGGTGTGGTGGATCCATCCTGCCTTGTATCAATGTCTCAGGCTGGTGGTGGTGGAGGAATGGCGTGGTGGATCCATCCAGCCTTGTATCAATGGTTCAGGCTGGTGGTGGTGGATTGGTGTGATAGACCCATCCTGCCTTGTATCACCGGTTCAGGATGGTGGTGGTGGTGTCATGGTGTGGTGGATCCATCCTGCCTTGTATCAATGCTTCAGGTTGGTGGTGGTGGTGTCATGGTGTGGTGGATCCATCCTGCCTTGTATCAATGGTTCAGGCTGGTGGTGGAATGGTGTGGTGGATCCATCGTACCCTGTATCAACAATTCAGATTGGTGGTGGTGGAATGGTGTGGTAGTTCCATCCTGCCTTATATCAATGGCTCAGGCTGGTGGTGGATCCATCCTGCCTTGTATCAATGGTTCAGGCTGGTGGTGGTGGATTGGTGTGGTAGTTCCATCCTGCCTTGTATCAACGGTTCAGGCTGGTGGTGGTGGTGGTGGAGGACTGGTGTGGTGGATACTGTGCCTTGTATTAACGGTTCAGGCTGGTGGGTGGTGGTGGTGGAGGATTGGTGTGGTGGATACTGTGCCTTGTATTAACGGTTCAGGCTGGTGGTGGTGGTGGAGGAATGGTGTGGTGGATCCATCCTGCCTTGTATCAATGGCTCAAGTTGGTGGAGCTGGAATGATGTGGGGAGAGATTTTCTTGGCACTAGCAAGGTGGACCTAATAAAGTGGCCGGTGAGCGTACATAAACCTATATATAGAACCTTTATATTCCCACTATGGCGCACACAGAGGTAGTAGTGGATTATGCAATACGTAAACCTTTTATATAGGCTCACAGGGTACAATCATTGTGCAGGCGCCCTCGTCCTGCTTATACATACGTCTGATGGAAGCACGGAAAGATCCCTCTTCTTCAATGGGCTCCCCAGTCCTAAGATAGGAAAGAATTATTGTTTTTAATGGTTTTGAAAGTCTGAAATTCAATTTCAACGGTATAGCAGAGCGCCTGATTCTCTACATGTACAATGCGTGCTACGCAGCCGTGTCAGGCTAGGAACAGACTTATCGGACACAGCGCCCACAGAGAATCGGAAAAGAAGTCCTCCGTGTCAGAGAAAGGGGAGGTGTGCTATCCTGTTACCAGAGGTTTGGGAATGATCTTGGGCCGTTCTTGGTGAGAACTATCAAAAAGTGAGAAAACCATCCAGATCAGGGGCGGACTGACCATTTGGAAAGTCGGGCACTGCCAGAGGGCCCCGGGGTCAGTAGGGGGCCCCATGGGATGCCCCTGGTACCTTTTCATAGGCTTTTTTGAGTTTGGGCAAGGACACAGGGGCCCCATGATCCCCTATTGCCCGGGGGCCCCATGAGTTGTCAGTCCGCCCCTGATCCAGATTGTCTCAGCCACGTCCTCTATGCCTCCCACCCATCTCCATTATACTTTACAAGCTGCTTCCAGATTCTTAGCATGACAGGTCCCCTTTAAGAGCCACTTTTTGATGTTGCCTGGGGCTAAATGGAAATTTCCCCCCCCCCCCGTATTGTCATTGGCTTAATAGGGAAGTCTAGTTCTGCCATATTGGGTGGTGATGCCTGTTGTGTATGATACCTTTTGCCCCCAGTCCTAAATCCCTTTAGGGAGTCACCAAGGGGTTGGGGTCCTGTACTCTAGTGCACTGCAGGCTTCCTGGTATGGGGGTCCACTGATCTGCTTTTCCAGTACCAAATTGGTGGTTCCCTCAATAGTCTGTTGGTGGCCCACTCAGCTGATCCATCGGTTCTCTCCCCCCCCTTCCACTCCAAACACAAATGCATGCCTGTGCTTGGAGAAACTCATCCCTGCCCCCAGGGTACAGGTGCCCTTAAAACTGGAGTTTCATCTGCTTATATTCTGCCCTCCCTCCCCCCTCAGCAACATGCTAAGAATAAAATGTTTTATTACATGTCCTATTTTAGATGTTATCACTGGGTCTCTGTGCTTCAATATGCAATGCAGGCAGATCATGGTTGGTGGAAGGGGCCAGCTGGGTGCTGTACATAGTTTTTTTTTTTTTTTTTTTTCCTGAAAGCACGGCGTCACCCTGCCCCAGTACACCTTTCAAGAACCCTCAGTCCTGATGCAAGCAGTGGGCTGGCTCTTGGGAGGCGTTAGGCAAATGGAACAACTCCTCAATGGTGGGTGTCAGTCTGGAGGAGTGGCGTTCTAGGCAGGCTGTATGTGCTTGATAAATCCCACAGAGGATGCTGAGCCTCTATGATTGACAGAACTGAGATCCAGTGAATGAAATGGGCTGGGCCAGGGACAGTCAGAGTGGGGAGGAAAGGGCCAGATAATGCTGGATGTCTGCCAGCCAGGAAATGAGGCGGAGCTCTATCTGACTGGCTGCAGCTTCTAATGCACATTGTGAGAAGTTCCCAGTTTGCAGTGACATCAGAGGAAGCCATTCCAGTCCAGGGGAGGAGCCGGTACATGAAACCTGTGCAAGACTGAAGGGGAGGAGCCGGTACACCTGTGCTAGACTGAGGGGGAGGAGCTGGTACACCCTGTGCAAGACTGAAGGGGAGGAGCCGGTACAACCTGTGCAAGACTGGAGGGGAGGAGCCGGTACACCTGTGCAAGACTGAAGGGGAGGAGCCGCTACACTCTGTGCAAGACTGAAGGGGAGGAGCCGCTACACCCTGTGCAAGACTGAAGGGGAGGAGCCGCTACACCTGTGCAAGACTGAAGGGGAGGAGCCGGTACACCTGTGCAAGACTGAGGGGGAGGAGCCGCTACACCTGTGCAAGACTGAGGGGGAGGAGCCGCTACACCTGTGCAAGACTGAAGGGGAGGAGCTGCTACACCTGTGCAAGACTGAGGGGGAGGAGCCTCCACACCTGTGCAAGACTGAAGGGGAGGAGCCGCCACACCTGTGCAAGACTGGAGGGGAGGAGGCCGCTACACCCTGTGCATGATTGAAGGGGAGGAGCCACTACAACCTGTGCAAGACTGAAGGGGAGGAGCCAGTACACCTGTGCAAGACTGAAGGGGAGGAGCCGATACAGCTGTGCAAGACTGAAGGGGAGGAGCCACTACACCTGTGCAAGACTGAAGGGGAGGAGCCGAGAGCTGTGCTAGACTGAAGGGGAGGAGCTGATACAGCTGTGTATGACTGAAGGGGAGGAGCCGGTACAGCTTGTGTATGACTGAAGGGGAGGAGCCGATACACCTGTGCAAGACTGAAGGGGAGGCCGGAGGGAGGATTTAGGTTCTCCTGAGCGTGTGCCCACAGTGTGGATGTGTGACTCTATGAATAAATATTTGGATGGCGGCCCTCCAGAGGAAATGGGGGGGGGGGAAAGCGGTGTAATGGACGATCACGTTACCTTTGATGCTGGTTGAATTTGCAGCGACATTTCCTGCCTAGAACAGAAAACCAAAAGCTGTGTGAGACGAGGATTGGATGGCGGAGACATCATACAATGTAACATTGAGAGTATTCAACATATATGGAAGCCCCCCCCCCCCCCCCGTATGGGTTACAATGTGTCTCCCGGCTCCGGGGGGGTTATTTTTAGCTCTCGTTTACCATTTCTACGTATTTTCCCTATCAACTCTAAATGTTTTTTGAGAAAACGTTTACAATTTAAATAAATATTTTTTTTAATATGAATGTTTGAGAAAAGGCGAACTCCTTTCACCCCCTCCCCCCCCCCCCCCCAGCGCCCCTTTAAGAAGCTCTGAACACTGGGGGGGCTAATCATTTGACCATTGTGATTGACAGAGGTGTGTACGAGTATCACCCCCCCCCCCCCCCCAAGTAAATCCAGCCACATGCAGTACAATGTGACTGTACCATCTACTGCAGATCTGCCAGCACTGGATACAGAATGATTGGATTGTATGGGGAGCCGTCACGATTCACCATCCAAAGACGGGAACAAAGAAATTGTACATCTTATAGTCAGATCAAGGGATTGCTTGTGTGCTCATGTGTTTACATTTCTCTCCCCCCCCCTTTCTGTCCTTTCTCTCCCCCCCCCCCTTTCTGTCCTTCTCTCCCCCCCCCCTTTCTGTCCTTCTCTCCCCCCCCTTTCTGTCCTTCCTCCTCCCCCCCCCCCTTTCCCTTCTCCTCCCCCCCCCTTTCTGACCTTCTCTCCCCCCCCTTTCTGTCCTTCTCTCTCCCCCCCCCCTTTCTGTCCTTCTCTCCCCCCCCCCCTTTCTGTCCTTCTCTCCCCCCCCCCCTTTCTGTCCTTCTCTCTCCCCCCCCCTTTCTGTCCTTCTCTCCCCCCCTTTCTGTCCTCCTCTCGTCCCCCCCCTTTCTGTCCTCTCTCCCCCCCCCCCTTTCCGTCCCTCCTCTCTCCCCCCCTTTCCGTCCCTTTCTCTCTCCCCCCCTTTCCGCCTTCTCTCTCCCCCCCCCCTTTCCGCCTTCTCTCTCCCCCCCTTTCCCTTTCTCCCCCCCCTTTCTGCCTCCTCTCCCCCCCCTCTTCTCCGTCCTTCTCTCCCCCCCCCCCTTTCCGTCCTTCTCTCTCCCCCCCCTTTCTGTCCTTCTCTCCCCCCCTTCCCCCCCCCCTTTCCGTCCTTCTCTCCCCCCCCCTTTCCGTCCTTCTCTCCCCCCCCCTTTCCGTCCTTCTCTCCCCCCCCCTCCTTTCCGTCCTTCTCTCTCCCCCCCCTTTCTGTCCTTCTCTCTCCCCCCCCTTTCCGTCCTTCTCTTCTCCCCCCCCCTTTCCGTCCTTCTCTCATCCTCCCCTTTCCGTCCTTCTTTCTCCCCCCCCCCCTTTCCGTCCTTCTCTCTCCTCCCCCTTTCCGTCCTTCCTCTCTCCCCCCCTCCGTCCTTTTCCGTCCCTTCTCTCTCTCCCCCCCTCCCTTCCGTCCTTCTCCTTCTCTCCCCCCCTGCCTTTCCGTCTTTCTCTCCCCCCCCCCCTTTTCCCTCCTCCTCTCCCCCCTTTCCGTCCTTCTCTCACCCCCCCCTTTCCCTCCTTCTTTCCCCCCCTCCCCCCCCCTTTCCCCCCCCTTTCCCTCCTTCTTTCCCCCTCCCCCCCTTTCCCTCCTCCTTTTCCCCCTCCCCCTTTCCCTCCTCCTTTCCCCCCTCCTTTCCCTCCTCCTTTCCCCACCCCCTGTCCCTCCTTTCCTTCCCCTTTCCCCCCCCCCTTTCCCTCCTTCTTTCTTTCTCTCCCCCCCCCCTTTCCCTCCTTTGCTTTCTTTTCTTCCCCCCCTTCCCTCCTTCTTTCTCTCCCCCCCCTTCCCTTTCTCCCCCCCCCTTCCCTCTCTCTCTCTCTCTCTATAACCACACTTTTGTTTTTAGTTTACAATGGAGTAGGGAATGGTTACATCCGGTATTGTGGATCTTTTTTTTTTTTTCTCTTTTGCTGTACCCCATTGGGTGGATTTCACCTTCACTTCCTGTCCTGGAGGAAGTGAACAACAGGAATAGTGAGGAAATCTCTCCAAAGCGTGTGTCCCCACTGGAAGATTTCTGCTCTGTTCCTATTTTGTTACAACTCAAATCTTTTGCTTTGCCTTACTTCCTGTCCAGGTGGCCCTGGTCACCAGGACACACAGTGACGGTGAATCTCCCCAGTGGGGACACGGATGAAGGGGGGCCCCTCCATACAACCAAATAATATTGGAATTTCCTAAGAAAGTCCTGGGTTCTCTCTCTGGCTCTCAGTCAGCAGAGAATTGCGGCAGAAGTTTCCCCGAAAGCCAGGAGAGAGGGCAGCTGAGACTATCTGGCGCTGTCTGCGGTGATGGGGGCCGTGTCCCCCCTCCGGGTGACAACGTGTCACTCACTCAGGATGATGAGAATTCCCAGGATGAAGAGAACTCCGGCAAACACCAGACCGCCGATCCGCAGAGTCTTGTAATCTGCGACAAAAAGAAATACACAGAGCTGAGAATTACTAACAGATACATAGTATCAGGACTGTCTGTATACATTGTATCCTGTATAGTGACCGCTCCCTGTATACAATGTATCCTGTGTACTGACCGCTCCCTGTATACAATGTATCCTGTATAGTGACCGCTCCCTGTATACAATGTATCCTGTATAGTGACCGCTCCCTGTATACAATGTATCCTGTGTACTGACCGCTCCCTGTATACAATGTATCCTGTGTACTGACCGCTCCCTGTATACAATGTATCCTGTATAGTGACCGCTCCCTGTATACAATGTATCCTGTGTACTGACCGCTCCCTGTATACAATGTATCCTGTATAGTGACCGCTCCCTGTATACAATGTATCCTGTATAGTGACCGCTCCCTGTATACAATGTATCCTGTATAGTGACCGCTCCCTGTATACAATGTATCCTGTATAGTGACCGCTCCCTGTATACAATGTATCCTGTATAGTGACCGCTCCCTGTATACAATGTATCCTGTATAGTGACCGCTCCCTGTATACAATGTATCCTGTATAGTGACCGCTCCCTGTATACAATGTATCCTGTATAGTGACCGCTCCCTGTATACAATGTATCCTGTATAGTGACCGTCCCTGTATACAATGTATCCTGTATAGTGACCGCTCCCTGTATACAATGTATCCTGTATAGTGACCCGCTCCCTGTATACAATGTATCCTGTATAGTGACCGCTCCCTGTATACAATGTATCCTGTATAGTGACCGCTCCCTGTATACAATGTATCCTGTATAGTGACCGCTCCCTGTATACAATGTATCCTGTATAGTGACCGCTCCCTGTATACAATGTATCCTGTATAGTGACCGCTCCCTGTATACAATGTATCCTGTATAGTGACCGCTCCCTGTATACAATGTATCCTGTATAGTGACCGCTCCCTGTATACAATGTATCCTGTATAGTGACCGCTCCCTGTATACAATGTATCCTGTATAGTGACCGCTCCCTGTATACAATGTATCCTGTATAGTGACCGCTCCCTGTATACAATGTATCCTGTATAGTGACCGCTCCCTGTATACAATGTATCCTGTATAGTGACCGCTCCCTGTATACAATGTATCCTGTGTACTGACCGCTCCCTGTATACAATGTATCCTGTATAGTGACCGCTCCCTGTATACAATGTATCCTGTATAGTGACCGCTCCCTGTATACAATGTATCCTGTATAGTGACCGCTCCCTGTATACAATGTATCCTGTGTACTGACCGCTCCCTGTATACAATGTATCCTGTATAGTGACCGCTCCCTGTATACAATGTATCCTGTATAGTGACCGTCCCTGTATACAATGTATCCTGTGTACTGACCGCTCCCTGTATACAATGTATCCTGTATAGTGACCGCTCCCTGTATACAATGTATCCTGTATAGTGACCTCTCCCTGTATACAATGTATCCTGTATAGTGACCGCTCCCTGTATACATTGTATCCTGTGTACTGACCGCTCCCTGTATACAATGTATCCTGTGTACTGACCGCTCCCTGTATACAATGTATCCTGTATAGTGATCGCTCCCTGTATACAATGTATCCTGTGTACTGACCGCTCCCTGTATACAATGTATCCTGTATAGTGACCGCTCCCTGTATACAATGTATCCCTGTATAGTGACCGCTCCCTGTATACAATGTGCTCCTGTGTACTGACCGCTCCCTGTATACAATGTATCCTGTGTACTGACCGCTCCCTGTATACAATGTATCCTGTGTACTGACCGCTCCCTGTATACAATGTATCCTGTATAGTGACCGCTCCCTGTATACAATGTATCCTGTATAGTGACCGCTCCCTGTATACAATGTATCCTGTATAGTGACCGCTCCCTGTATACAATGTATCCTGTATAGTGACCGCTCCCTGTATACAATGTATCCTGTATAGTGACCGCTCCCTGTATACAATGTATCCTGTATAGTGACCGCTCCCTGTATACAATGTATCCTGTATAGTGACCGCTCCCTGTATACAATGTATCCTGTGTACTGACCGCTCCCTGTATACAATGTATCCTGTGTATCTGACCGCTCCCTGTATACAATGTATCCTGTATAGTGACCGCTCCCTGTATACAATGTATCCTGTATAGTGACCGCTCCCTGTATACAATGTATCCTGTATAGTGACCGCTCCCTGTATACAATGTATCCTGTGTACTGACCGCTCCCTGTATACAATGTATCCTGTATAGTGACCGTTCCCTGTATACAATGTATCCTGTGTACTGACCGCTCCCTGTATACAATGTATCCTGTATAGTGACCGCTCCCTGTATACAATGTATCCTGTATAGTGACCGCTCCCTGTATACAATGTATCCTGTATAGTGACCGCTCCCTGTATACAATGTATCCTGTATAGTGACCGCTCCCTGTATACAATGTATCCTGTATAGTGACCGCTCCCTGTATACAATGTATCCTGTATAGTGACCGCTCCCTGTATACAATGTATCCTGTGTAGTGACCGCTCCCTGTATACAATGTATCCTGTATAGTGACCGCTCCCTGTATACAATGTATCCTGTGTACTGACCGCTCCCTGTATACAATGTATCCTGTAATAGTGACCGCTCCCTGTATACAATGTATCCTGTATAGTGACCGCTCCCCTGTATACAATGTATCCTGTATAGTGACCGCTCCCTGTATACAATGTATCCTGTATAGTGACCGCTCCCTGTATACAATGTATCCTGTATAGTGACCGCTCCCTGTATACAATGTATCCTGTATAGTGACCGCTCCCTGTATACAATGTATCCTGTATAGTGACCTCGATCCCCCTGTATACAATGTATCCTGTTGTATAGTGACCGCTCCCTGTATACAATGTATCCTGTATAGTGACCGCTCCCTGTATACAATGTATCCTGTATAGTGACCGCGCTCCCTGTATACAACTTGTATCCTGTGTACTGACCGCTCCCTGTATACAATGTATCCTGTATAGTGGACCGCTCTCCCTGTATACAATGTATCCTGTATAGTGACCGCTCCCCTGTATACAATGTATCCTGTATACTGACCGCTCCCTGTATACAATGTATCCTGTGTAGTGACCGCTCCCTGTATACAATGTATCCGTATAGTGACCGCTCCCTGTATACAATGTATCCTGTATAGTGACCGCTCCCCTGTATACAATGTATCCTGTATAGTGACCGCGCCCTGTATACAATGTATCCTGTATAGTGACCGCTCCCTGTATACAATGTATCCTGTGTACTGATGACCGCCCCTATCCTGTGTATACCGCTCCCATGTATACCTATCCTGTGTAGTGACCGCTCCCTGTATACAATTATCCTGTGTAGTGACCGCGTCCCTGTATACAATGTATCCTGTATCCTAGTGACCGCTCCCTGTATACAATGTATCCCTGTATAGTGACCGCTCCCTGTATACAATGTATCCTGTTAGTGACCGCTCCCTGTATACAATGTATCCTGTGTAGTGACCGCTCCCTGTATACAATGTATCCTGTATAGTGACCGCCGCTCCCTGTATACAATGTACCGCGCCTGTAACAATGTATCCTGTGTGTACTGTGACCGCTCCCTGTATACATGTATCCTGTATAGTGACCGCTTCCCTGTATACAATGTATCCTGTATAGTGACCGCTCCCTGTATACAATGTATCCTGTATAGTGACCGCTCCCTGTATACAATGTATCCTGTATAGTGACCGCTCCCTGTATACAATGTATATCCTGTATAAATGTATCCTGTATAGTGACCGCTCCCTGTATACAATGTATCCTGTATAGTGACCGCTCCCTGTATACAATGTATCCTGTGTAGTGACCGCTCCCTGTATACAATGTATCTGTGTATCCCTGACCGCTCCTGTATACAATGTATCATACTGTTCGCATAGTAGTGACCACTCCCTGTATACAATGTATCTGTGTACTGACCGCTCCCTGTATACAATTGTATCCTGTATAGTGACCGCTCCCTGTATACAATGTATCCTGTATAGTGACCGCTCCCTGTATACAATGTATCCTGTATAGTGACCAACCGCACCTGCTCCCTGTATACATTGTATGTATCCTGTTGTATCTGACCGCTCCCTGTATACAATGTATCCTGTATAGTGACCGCTCGTATACCATGTATGTGGTATACAATGTATCCTGTATGTACTGACCGTAGACCGCTCCCTGTATACAATGTATCCTGTATAGTGACCGCTCCCTGTATACAATGTATCCTGTGTAGTGACCGCTCCCTGTATACAATGTATCCTGTATAGTGACCATTGAATCTCCCTGTATACAATGTATCCTGTATAGTATCGCTCCCTGTATACTATGTATCCTGTTAATACTGACCGCATCCCTGTATACAATGTATCCTGTATAGTGACCCGCTCCCTGTATACAATGTATCTGTATAGTGACCGCTCCCTGTATTATCCTGTATGTGATCCTGTATATTGTAGTGTACTGACTCCCATGTCCCTGTATACAATTGTATCCTGTATAGTGACCGCTCCCTGTATACCGCTCCCTGTAACAATGTATCCTGTATAGTGACCGCTCCCTGTATACAATGTATCCTGTATAGTGACTCGCTCCCAACATACAATGTATCCTGTGTACTGAGCAGGTCGCTGTACATACATAGCTCGCCCCCCGTTAATGACCGGTGGGCTCTCGCCCCATTGTGTGTGAAGGATTCTTGCTGCAGTCGGGGGGGGAGGGGGGTGGTGGGGGAGGGGGGGGGGGGGGGGGGGGGGGGGGAGTCGGGGGGGGGGGGGGGGGGGGGGGGGGGGGGGAGCCGCTGGCAGGAGTTTCTCTGGAAACGTTTCACAGATGTGGGAGGAGAAATCTTGCGGATGATTGTGTAATGGCCGATCCTCGCAGTCTGTGCCAGAGGCCCCTCATGATGGGGCCCCAAATCATTCTAATATTAAACGCTGTGCAGATTCTAGTGATCTATCCTATGGGGGAGGGGGGGGGGGGCCAGGTATTATATAAAGAGGACCTTGTGGTCTGTATGGGCAAGTTATCTGATAGTCATGACACTCTTATTTATTGACTCCAATCTGATGAGCAGGGTATAGACTGCTATTGTATTCTGATCCGGATTGGCGATTTCCAATGCCAGATCAGTTGTTCTGCTTGGGTCACTATCAGTGATGGAGGCCAACCTGATAAATGAAATATTGTCCGTCACCAATCATTAGACCTGAAATTGTATCTTTTTAGTTTTTCTTTTCTCTCTTTCTTTCTTTTTCTCTTTTCTATTTTTTCTTTCTTATTTTTTTTTTCATTTTTTTGTCTTCGATGGTTTTTTTTTCCTACTTTTTTCTTCTCTCGTTTTTTTTTATTATCTTTTTTCTTTTTCCTTTTTTTTCCCCCTTTTTTTTTTTTTTTTTTTTTTATTTTTTTTTTTTTTTTTTTTTTTTTCTTTTTTTTTTTTCTTTTCTTTTTCCCCTTTTTTTTTTTTTTTTTTTTTTTTTCTTCCTCTTTTTCTTCCTCTCCTCTTTTTTTTTTCTTTTTTTCTTTCTTTTTTTTTTTTTCTTTCTTTTTTTTTTTTTTTTTCTTTCCTGGATTTTTTTTCTTCCTCTCTTTATTTTTTCTCAACTTTTTTTTCTTTCCTTCTCTTTCTCCCCTCTCTCCTTTTTTTTTTCTTCTCTGCTTTCTCTTCCTTTTTTTTCTTCTCCATTCCCCCCTTTCTTTTTTTTTCCCCCCCCTTTTTTTTTTTTTTTCTTTATTTCTTCTCTTTTTTTCTTTTTCCCCCTCTTTTACTCTTCTTTCCTTTTTTCTTTTTTTTTTCCCTTTTCCTTCTTTTTTTTTTTTTTGTTCTCCTCTTCTTTTTTTTCTTTCCTCTTTCCCTTCTTCCTTCCTCTCTTTCCTTATTCTTCTTTTTTCCCTTCTTCACTCTTCTCTTCTCTTCCTTTTTTCTCTTATTCTTTCCCCCCTTTTCTTTTTCCCTCCCTTTTTTCTTTTTTCTCCCTTCTTCCTCCCCCACTTTCCCCTTTTTCCTTTTTTTCCTTTTTTTTCCTTTCCTCTTTCTCTCCTCCTTTCCCCCCTCCTTTTTTTTCCTTTTTTTCCCCTCTTCTTCCCCCTCTTTTTTTCTTCTTCTTCTTCTTTTTCTCTCTCCCTCCTTTTTTTTCCTCTCCCCTCTTCTTCTTCCCTCCCCTTCCTCCCCCTCCCCTTTTTCCTATTTTTCTTCTTTTTTTTTTTCCTCCTCTTCCTCTCCCCCTCTTTTTTCTTCCCCTCCTCCTTTTTTTCTTCCCCCCTCCTTCTTCCTTTTTTTCTCTTCCCTTCTTTTCTTTTTCTTCCCTTCCCTTTTTTCTTATCCCCCTCTCCCCTTCCCCCCCCTTTTCTCCTTCCTCTTTTTTTTTCCCCTCTTCCCCTCTTCCTTTTTTTTTTCTTTTTTCCTTTTCTCCTCTCCTTCTCCTTCTCCCTCTTTCCTTTCCTCCCCCTCTTTTCCTCTCTTCCTTTCTTTTTTTCTTCCCTTCTTTTCTCCTCCTTTCCCTCTCTTCCTCTCCCTCTCTTTTCCTCTCCCTTTCCCTCTCTTTTTTTTTCTTTTTTCCCCTTCTCCTCCCCCCTCCCTTCTTTTTCCACTTTTCATTTTTCTTTTGCTTTTTTCGGCTTCCTTATTTTTCTTTTCTTAC
>CATNWA010015634.1:142500-175000 GCA_951230385.1 Staurois parvus | reverse complement strand
AATTTTTTTATTTTTGATTATTCTATTTTATTCTTTTATTTTTGATCTATTCTATTTTATTCTTTTATTTTCTGATCTATTCTATTTTTTTTTCTTTTATTTTATGATATATTCTATTTTATTCTTTTATTTCCTGATCTATTCTATTTTATTTTTTTTTTTTTTTATGATCTATTCTATTTTTTTATTTTTATATTTTTTTCTATTTTTTTCCTCTATTTTCTATTTTATTTTTTTTTTTTTTTTATCTATTTTATTTTTTTTTCCTGATCTATTATTATTTTTTCTTTTATTTCCTGATCTATTCCATTTTATTCTTTTATTTTTTGATCTATTTTTATTTTATTTTTTTTATTTTATGATCTATTCCATTTTATTCTTTTATTTTTTTTTCTATTCTATTTTATTTTTTTTTTATGATCTATTTTTTTTTTTTTTTTTTTTTTTTTTTTATTCTATTCCATTTTATTCTTTTTTTTTTTGATCTATTTCTATTTTATTCTTTTATTTTATGATTTATTTTTTTTTTTTTTCTTTTATTTTTTGATCTATTCTATTTTATTCTTTTTTATTTTATGATCTATTTTATTTTTTTTTTTTTTTTTTTTTTTTCTATTTATTTTTCTTTTTTTTTTTTTCTTTTATTTTATGATTTTTTTTTATTTTATTTTTTATTTTTTCTTTTTTTTATTTTATTATTTTTTTTTTTTTTTTTTTTTTTCTATTTTTTTATTTTATTCTTTTATTTTTTGATCTATTCTATTTTTTTTTTTTTTTTGATCTATTCTATTTTATTTTTTATTTTGATTATTTTTTTTTTTCTTTTATTTTATGATTATTTATTTTATTTTTTATTTTATTCTATTCCATTTTATTTTTTTTTTTTGATCTATTTTTATTTTTTTATTCTTTTTTTTATTTATTTTATTCTTTTATTTTATTTTATTTTTTTTTTTATGATCTATTCTATTTTATTTTTTTTTTATTTATTTATTTTATTTTTTTTTTTTTTGATCTATTTTTTTTTTTTTTTTTGATTCTATTTTATTCTTTTTATTTATTTTTTTATTTTTATATTTTTTTTTTTTTTTCTATTTTTTATTTTTTTTTTTTTTTCTTATTTTTTATCTTTTTTTTTTTATTTTTTTATTTTTTTTATTCTTTTTTTCTTTTATTTCTTTTTTTTTTTTTTTTTTTTTTGATTTATTTTATTTTTTATTTTATTCTATTTTTTATTTTTTATTTCCTGATCTATTTTATTTTTCTTTTTTTTTTGATTATTCCATTTTATTCTTTTATTTTTGATCTATTCCATTTTATTTTTTTATTTTATTCTATTTTTTTTTTTATTTTTGATCTATTTTTTTTTTTTTTTATTTTTCTATTTTTTTTTTATTTTTTATTTTTCTTTTTTATTTTTTATTCTATTTTTTTTTTTTTTTTTTTTAACTCTACATTTTTTTTTTTCTTTTATTTTATGATTTTTATTTTATTATTTTATTTTCCTAATTTATTCTTTTTATTCTTTTTTTTCTGATCTATTTATTCTTTTTTTTTCTTTTTTATTTTATTCTTTTATTTTTTATTATTTTTTTTCTTTTATTTCATGATCTATTTTATTCTTTTTTTTCTGATCTATTTTATTCTTTTTATTTTAATCTATTTTTTTATTTTTTTATTCTTTATTTTTTTTTTTACAATTTTATTTTTATTTTATCTTTTCCTTTATTTTTTATTCTTTTATTTTTGATCTATTCTATTTTATTCTTTTATTTTTTTTTTTTTTGATCTATTTTTATTCTTTTTTTTCCTGATCTATTTATTTTATTTTTTATTTTATTTATTTTTTATTTTTTATTTTATTATTCTATTTTTTTCTTTTTTTATTTATTTTATTCTTTTATTTTATGATCTATTTTTTCTTTTTTTCTTCTTTTATTTTATTCTTTTATTTTATGATCTATTCTATTTTATTCTTTTTATTTCCTGATCTATTTCTATTTTATTTTCTTTTTTATTTTCTGATCTATTCTATTTTATTCTTTTATTTCATGATCTATTCTATTTTATTCTTTTATTTTCTGATCTCTTTTTTTCATGATCTCTTTTATTCTTTTTTTTCTGATCTATTTTATTCTATTTTATTTCATGATCTTTCTATTTTATTATTATTATTCAGGATTTATATAGCGCCAACAGTTTGCTCAGCGCTTTACAATATAAAGGGAGACAATACAGCAACAATACAGTTTAATACAAGAGGGTTAGGAGGGCCCCTGATCCTGGGAGCTTATATTTTATTCTTTTATTTTCTGATCTCTTCTATTTTATTCTTTTATTTTCTGATCTATTTTATTCTTTTCAAAATTCAAATTTTCAAAAGATGGTTATATTCTATTCTAATATTTTATTTCCTGTTTTATTCCCTTATTTTCTATTCTATTCTTTTCCTTTCTGTTCTTTTTATTTTCTGTTCGAAATTCAAATTGGAGTTTCAGTGCACTTAGGAAAAGTAAAACCTGCTGCATTTCTTTTCTGTATGGAATTCATGTGAAATGCGGCAAAACGCATCAAAAACGCACCAGAATGCACCTGCCTTAAATTGAGATGAAAATGAGGGGGGGGGGGGGAGGACGTACCAGAATGCATCAAAAATGCATCCAAACTGCGCATGCAGCAACACATCTGGAATGCAGAAATTATGGTGTGAACCAGGGGCAGACTGACAATTCGTGGGGCCCCGGGCAATAGGGGATCATGGGGCCCCTGTGTCCGGGCCCACACTCAAACAAGCCTATAAAAGGTACCAGGGGCATCTCATGGGGCCCCCTACTGACCCCGGGCCCTCGGGCAGTGTCTGAGTTCCCAAATGGTCAGTCCGCCCCTGGTGTAAACCCACCCTGAACGCGGCATGGGATACGTGGGTTTCCAGCACCGCGTTCTGACGTGAACCATCCCGAAGGTCCCGGTCACACCGATCCGAACTTTGCAATCGCGTGACTTTCACTGAAGCCGCACGATTTCAAAATCGGATGTCTTTCTGACATGAGGTGCGGCTTGCAAGGCGCAGGCGTCCATGCGAATCGCACCTGAAGTACTTTAGAAGTTGATGCGACGCCGAACAAGTCAAAAAAATCGCATCGTTATGACCGTTTTTATGGTGGACAATAGGGGGCGACTTTAAATGCCATTTGCAACTCGCACAGCATGGCATGTCCCACCCGGTGTGAACGGGCTGTAGGCCTTGACAACAATAAAGCTTTGGATACATATTAACATTTTTTTGTTACAATGTGGATGTTATTATTAGTATCAGTGTTCTATTTTTCTATTTTTAGATACAAAACATTGACAAACAAACATCCGGAAGTAATGTGGAGGGAATGTGTCCAGGGCATGGACTGAGGCCGGCGTCCTCATGGCTCTGTATGTGTCTGCGTCTGTCTACATATATGTATATATTAATTGTATGGAGCCCCCAGGTGAACAGTGACCCCCCCCCCCCCCCCCCCATGTGAACAATGACCCCCCCCCCATGTGAACAGTGACCCCGACCTCCCCATGTGAACAGTGACCCCCCCCCTCCATGTGAACAGTGACCCCCCCCCCCCATGTGAACAGTGACCCCCCCCCCATGTGAACAGTGACCCCCCCCATGTGAACAGTGACCCCCCCATGTGAACAGTGACACCCCCCATGTGAACAGTGACCCCCTCCATGTGAATAGTGACCCCCCCCCCTCCCCATGTGAACAGTGACCTCCCCATGTGAACAGTGACCTCCCCATGTGAACAGTGACCCCCCCTCCATGTGAACAGTGACCCCCCCTCCATGTGAACAGTGACCTCCCCATGTGAACAATGACCTCCCCATGTGAACAGTGACCCCCCCCCCCCCAATGTGAACAGTGACCTCCCCCAATGTGAACAGTGACCTCCCCCCATGTGAACAGTGACCTCCCCCCATGTGAACAGTGACCTCCCCCCATGCGAACAGTGACCCCCCCCATGCGAACAGTGACCTCCCCCCATGCGAACAGTGACCTCCCCCCATGCGAACAGTGACCCCCCATGCGAACAGTGACCCCCTCCATGTGAACAGTGACCCCCCCTCCTATGTGAATAGTGACCCCCCCATGTGAATAGTGACACCCCATGTGAACAGTGACCCCCCCCATGTGAACAGGACCCCGCCCCCATGTGAACAGTGACCCCATGTGAATAGCGACCCCCCCATGTGAACAGTGACCCCCCCCCCATGTGAACATGTGTGCAGGTGCCTGCGTTGGGTAGATTGCGGTGTCAGACATGTAAGGGTAAATGATGTTCTTCCTGCACCCCGGCAGTATCAGAGCGTACCAGGAGGGTGTGCGCACAGGATTACTGCCCCCCCCCCCGGGTCTCTGCTGTTTCCAGCATTGTACAATGACATGAGCTGGGTATAGGGAATAAAGAAAAGTTCCCCCCCCCCCCCCCCCCCCCTGCCGGAGAAATCTCATCACATCCATCAGGAGACAGGGCCTCTTCCTGCACACGCCGCAGATCTCGGGGTCACTCATATATGGAGGCTGCCCCTATATCAGGGGTGGACTATCCATTTGGAAACTCGGGCACTGCCTGAGGGCCTGGGGTCTGTAGGGGGGCCCCATGAGATGCCCCTGGTACCCTTTTCATAGGCTTTTTTGAGTTTGGGCAAGGACACAGGGGCCCCATGATCTCCTATTGCTCGGGGGCCCCATGAGTTGTCAAGTCTGCCCCTGTTCTATATATGACAGTTCAGATCTTGCGGGAATTATCAATATGAAAAGTTACAGATATTTCAGATACGCCGTGTGTCACCATGTGTCTGCGAATTGTGGGATCGATGCCGGTGACACCAACGGATATGGTGTCATTTAAAGTGGACCTGTCATTTTATCTATTTATATACATATATATATATATAATCGCCGATCAGGAATTCTGGCTTTTCCTTGATCTCATGTGCAGCATGCAGAGTGTTGGGTCCAGGCAGATGGCATCCTCTGTGTTTCTGGCAGCACAGGCCCCGTCCCCATGTATCTGCAACGCATGCCCATCAGCCAGGTACATTCTGGTGCCATTTGCATGAGCGGCCGCGCACCAACGCATGGTGAGTGCATGTTGCCCAATGTGAATGAGCCCTTCCACCAATCGGAAAGCAGTAGGCGGGGTCTTCTGTCGTCAAAATACGATATCCTTTATTCTATCCCGGTGATCTAAGTCCATCGGAATCCACAAAAAAATATCTGCGGAACAAAGTGTCAGTGAAGAGGAAATGTCCTTTTCCTCTTTTTTTTGGGCAGACGCCACTCGTGCGGGCGGAGCTCCCATCGCTGTTGTTTGTTTATTATCACCGTCATTTACATGTTGGGGGGGGGGGGGGGGGGACAGGGAGAACCTGCAAACTCCATGCACATAGTGCCATGACTGGGAATTGAACAAGGAACCCCAGTGCTGCAAGGCAGCATGCTACCCACTGAGCCACTGTGCATACGGACTATGGTCTATTCAATTTCAAGTGCTAACCGCTGAGCCACTGTGTGCATATGGACTGTGACTCAGTGGTTAGCATTAAAATAGAATGAAGCATAGTCCATATGCATAGTGGCTCAGTGGTTAGCACTTGTTATCAAACAGGGCATAGTCCATATGCATAGTGGCTCAGTGGTTAGCACTTGTTATTAAACGGGGCGTAGTCCATATGCATAGTGGCTCAGTGGTTAGCACTTGTTGTTGAATGGGGCATAGTCCATATGCATAGTGGCTCAGTGGTTAGCACTTGTTATTGAAAGGGGCATAGTACATATACATAGTGGCTCAGTGGTTAGCACTTGTTATTGAACGGGGCATAGTCCATATGCATAGTGGCTCAGTGGTTATCACTTATTGAACAGGGCATAGTCCATATGCATAGTGGCTTAGTGGTTAGCACTTGTTATTGAATAGAGCAATATTCATATGCACAGTAGCTCAGTAGTTAGCACTTGTTATTGAACAGGGCATAGTCCATATGCATAGTGGCTCAGTGGTTAGCACTTGTTATTGAAAGGGGCATAGTCCATATACATAGTGGCTCAGTGGTTAGCACTTGTTATTGAATAGAGCAATATCCATGTGCACAGTAGCTCAGTAGTTAGCAGTTGTTACTGAATGGGGCATACTCCATATACACCTTGGCTCAGTGGTTAGCACTTGAAATTGAATGGAGCACTGTGCATCTGTACTATGCTCCCTTCATTTTCCAGTGCTAGCCACTGAGCCACTGTGTTTAAGGACTATGTTCATTTTAATATCAAGTGCTAATTACTGAGCCACTGTTCACATGGACTATTCTCCTTTTCAATTTCAAGTGCTAACCGCTGAGCCATTGTGCATATAGACTATGTCCCATTCAATTTCAAAGGTTGACCACTGAGCCAGTGTACATATGAACTATTCTCTTTTCAATTCCACGTGCTAACCACTGAGTCATTGTGCATACGGTCTATGCTCTATTCCGTATCACATAATAACCATTGAGCCGCTGCGCGTATGGACTACTCCCAGGGGCGGACTGACCAATCGGGAACTCGGGCACTGCCCGAGGGCCCAGGGCCGGTAGGGGGCCCCATGAGATGCCCCTGGTACCTTTCATAGACTTTTTTGGGTGTGGTTTGAGTGTGGGCGAGGACACAGGGGTCCCATGATCCCCTATTGCCCGGGGGCCCCATGAGTTGTTAGTCCGCCCCTGACTACTCCACTGAACTTCAAGCGCTAACGAGCAGGAAAAGCGCACGCCTGGCATCGCGTTACGTTTTCGGGTAGCACCCTAATAAAACGTCATAATCGCCTCAAAGGAAGTATTTTGCGGTTTTTTTTTCCTCCGATGCGATGTGTGAATGGACGGTGACAGGGCCTCTTGGGTCTCTTCGCTCTCTGCTGTTGGCAGCGCAGTGCCGGTTATATTTATAGACACTGGCAGAGCCTGAGAGGCCTTTATATTTATCTAAACTTCTTCCCGGCTAAGAATGCGTGCCCTTCCCATCTCCTACCCGGCACAGGCTGCCTGCGAAAACCTTCCGCTCCCCCCTCCTCCGCTCGCCGCATTCTGGAGGAGACAATTTTTTTGAGCAGTTTTCCTTTATACTGCATATGTATTTATTTTTATTTCATTTCCTAAACCTTTTGCACGACTTGGACCTCGTTCCAATGCCCTCCTCCGCTTCTTCATCTCCTAGGGACTGGTCCAAACTGCAGGGCAGCGCGTCGCCACGTGTGGACTGACAACTCATGGGGCCCCTGGGCAATAGGGGATCATGGGGCCCCTGTGTCCTCACCCACACTCAAACTACACCCATAAAAGCCTATGAAAGGTACCAGGGGCATCTCATGGGGCCCCCTACTGACCACGGGCCCTCGGGCAGTGCCCGAGTACCCTAATGGTCAGTCTGCCCCTGCGCATCGCGTCATCATAATGCATGGCAGCACCCTGAGCTTCTTTTCCTTCCAGTCTCCCCTCCCCCAGGGATCAGACTGCAACTTTGTCACAAGAGGGAGGCTGCAGCCAGGGGCTGATCTGTGTCAGACGTTTGTGAACACAGGCACCGGGATTTACATTGTGTCATCTCCAGGGGCAGACTGACAATTTGAGCATTCAGGCACTGCCCGAGGGCTCGGGGTCAGTAGGGGGCCCCATGAAATGCCCCTGGTACCTTTTTTATAGGCTTTTTTTGGGTGTGCTTTGAGTGTGGGCAAGGACACAGGGGCCCCATGATCCCCTATTGCCCGGGGGCCCCATGAGTTGTCAGTCCACCCCTGGTCATCTCAGTGCCGGAAGTAGATGGTGGCTGTGGATGGTTCCTGAACAAAGGCCGCGCCTCTGATTTCACTAGCTGCATGCTTTCAGTGTCTCGACAGGAATCCAACCCCATAGCCTGCATATTTTCCTCAAAATTGCCAAATGCCTGGCCGTCATGCTGATCCACGACTGACTAACTTCCACTGTGCAGCCAGTAAAATTAGAGCAAAGAGAGGACCCCTGATCTGCATAGGCCAGGTGAGTAGATGAGGACATTTTGAAGCCAGAGGATGAACATGACAGACACGCGACTGGAGTTTTCAGAAAGAGGCCACCAGGGGCAGCACTATTGGTTCTATCACCACGGCTTTCCTTTAATGACTTTTATTTGAGAACTGTTGAAGCTTCCAGGCATTGGGTAGTCA
This sequence comes from Staurois parvus, assembly GCA_951230385.1. Lineage (NCBI taxonomy): Eukaryota > Metazoa > Chordata > Amphibia > Anura > Ranidae > Staurois > Staurois parvus. The sequence continues at coordinate 166,778 of CATNWA010015634.1, read as the reverse complement.
CCGCTGTCCATGACTCGCCCGCCTTCCAAACACCATGGAAACTATGACCGCCAGGGACTGGGTGGCTCTGGAAAGGATGTTCTCTGTCTGCCTTAGGGACCAACAGCTGAAGATAAACTCCATGGAACTCTCATCCTTATCAGCAACTTCAGGCTCTCCAGCAGTGGATGTGGTCATGTGATCACCAGGCACCAGCTCCAAACAAATGCTTAAAGGGAACTCCTCACAAAAGAAATTCATGGCAGATTTCATTTTGGAAATGTTCGTTCCCTGGCTGTAATGCTGACTCTCTGGCTTTAACACTTCCACCATGCTGAAGGATCAATTCGCAAGTTCTTCTTTCCAAGCTGACTACTAGGAGAGATGGTCGCCTCCATGGTTCGAGAGATTGTCGCCTCCATGTTATGAGAGATGGTCGCCTCCATGGTTCGAGAGATGGTCGCCTCCATGGTTCAAGAGATGGTCGCCTCCATGTTCGAGAAGTGGGCTCCCATGTGTTTCGAGAGACTGGCATCTCCATGTTTCAAGAGACAGGCTCCTCCGTGTTTTGAGAGCCGGGCATCTCTGTATTTTGAGAGGCGGGCGCCTCCATGTTTCGAGAGATGGGCGCCTCCATGTTTCAATAGGCGGGCATCTCCATGTTTCGAGAGACAGGCTCCTCTGTGTTTCGAGAGACGGGCTCCTCTGTGTTTCGAGAGACGGGCTCCTCTATGTTTCGAGAGACGGGCTCCTCTGTGTTTCAAGAGACGGGCTCCTCTGTGTTTCGAGAGACGGGCTCCTCTGTGTTTTCGAGAGACGGGCTCCTCTGTGTTTCGAGAGACGGGCTCCTCTGTGTTTCGAGAGACGGGCTCCTCCACGTTTCGAGAGACGGGCTCCTCTGTGTTTCGAGAGACGGGCTCCTCCACGTTTTGAGAGACGGGCTCCCTCTGTGTTTCGAGAGACGGGCTCCTCTGTGTTTCGAGAGACGGGCTCCTCTGTGTTTCGAGAGACGGGCTCCTCTGTGTTTCGAGAGACGGGCTCCTCTGTGTTTCGAGAGACGGGCTCCTCTGTGTTTCGAGAGACGGGCTCCTCTGTGTTTCGAGAGACGGGCCTCTCTCTGTGTTTCGAGAGACGGGCTCCTCCGTGTTTCGAGAGACGGGCTCCTCCGTGTTTCGAGAGACGGGCTCCTCTGTGTTTCGAGAGACGGGCTCCTCTGTGTTTCAAGAGACGGGCTCCTCTGTGTTTCGAGAGACGGGCTCCTCTGTGTTTCGAGAGACGGGCTCCTCTGTGTTTTCGAGAGACGGGCTCCTCTGTGTTTCGAGAGACGGGCTCCTCTGTGTTTCGAGAGACGGGCTCCTCCGCGTTTTTCGAGAGACGGGCTCCTCTGTGTTTCGAGAGACGGGCTCCTCCACGTTTTGAGAGACGGGCTCCTCTGTGTTTCGAGAGACGGGCTCCTCTGTGTTTCGAGAGACGGGCTCCTCTGTGTTTCGAGAGACGGGCTCCTCTGTGTTTCGAGAGAGGGCTCCTCTGTGTTTCGAGAGACGGGCTCCTCTGTGTTTCGAGAGACGGGCTCCTCTGTGTTTCGAGAGACGGGCTCCTCTGTGTTTCGAGAGACGGGCTCCTCTGTGTTTCGAGAGACGGGCTCCTCCACGTTTCGAGAGACGGGCTCCTCTGTGTTTCGAGAGACGGGCTCCTCCACGTTTTGAGAGACGGGCTCCTCTGTGTTTCGAGAGACGGGCTCCTCTGTGTTTCGAGAGACGGGCTCCTCTGTGTTTTGAGAGACGGGCTCCTCTGTGTTTTCGAGAGACGGCTCTGTGTTTCGAGAGACGGGCTCCTCTGTGTTTCGAGAGACGGGCTCCTCTGTGTTTCGAGAGACGGGCTCCTCTGTGTTTCGAGAGACGGGCTCCTCTGTGTTTCGAGAGACGGGGGTCTGCTCCTCCGTGTTTCGAGAGACGGGCTCCTCCGTGTTTCGAGAGACGGGCTCCTCTGTGTTTCGAGAGACGGGCTCCTCTGTGTTTCAAGAGACGGGCTCCTCTGTGTTTTGAGAGACGGGCTCCTCTGTGTTTCGAGAGACGGGCTCCTCTGTGTTTCGAGAGACGGGCTCCTCTGTGTTTCGAGAGACGGGCTCCTCTGTGTTTCGAGAGACGGGCTCCTCTGTGTTTCGAGAGACGGGCTCCTCTGTGTTTCGAGAGACGGGCTCCTCTGTGTTTCGAGAGACGGGCTCCTCCGTGTTTCGAGAGACGGGCTCCTCCGTGTTTCGAGAGACGGGCTCCTCCGTGTTTCGAGAGACGGGCTCCTCCGTGTTTCGAGAGACGTCCTCCGTTTCGAGAGACGGGCTCCTCCGTGTTTCGAGAGACGGGCTCCTCTGTGTTTCGAGAGACGGGCTCCTCTGTGTTTCGAGAGACGGGGGGCCCTCCGTGTTTCGAGAGACGGGCTCCTCCGTGTTTCGAGAGACGGGCTCCTCTGTGTTTCGAGAGAGACGGGGGCTCCTCTGTGTTTCGAGAGACGGGCTCCTCCGTGTTTCGAGAGACGGGCTCCTCTGTGTTTCGAGAGACGGGCTCCTCTGTGTTTTCGAGAGACGGGCTCCTCTGTGTTTCGAGAGACAGGCTCCTCCACGTTTCGAGAGGCGGGGGGCCTCCACGTTTCGAGAGGCGGGGGGCCTCCACGTTTCGAGAGGCGGGGGGCCCTCCACGTTTCCAGAGGCGGGGGGCCCTCCACGTTTCCAGAGGCGGGGGCCCTCCACGTTTCCAGAGGCGGGGGGCCCTCCACGTTTCCAGAGGCGGGGGGCCCTCCACGTTTCCAGAGGCGGGGGGCCCTCCACGTTTCCAGAGGCGGGGGGCCCTCCACGTTTCCAGAGGCGGGGGGGCCTCCACGTTTCCCGAGACGGGGGCCCTCCACGTTTCCCGAGGCGGGGGGCCTCCACGTTTCCAGAGGCGGGGGCCCTCCACGTTTCCAGAGGCGGGGGGCCCTCCACGTTTCCAGAGGCGGGGGCCCTCCACGTTTCCAGAGGCGGGGGGCCCTCCACGTTTCCAGAGGCGGGGGGCCTCCACGTTTTGAGAGACAGGCATCTACATGTTTCACTTATGACAGGTTCCTGATAATATCGTAAAAAGGGGAACAATTTACATTTTGATTGAATTAATATGTATAAAATTGCACCCTTGGTGTTGGCTTTGTAGAGCATTCTTACTTTTTTAGTCAAAGGAGCCCAGCAAGAGCTTCTCCCTTTGTGACCGTCCCACCCCCAAGCAAATTTCCATATGGGGCGTGTTGGAACAAAGAGGGCGGGGTCTCATTCAGTCTGTAGGCAGGTGCAGTTTGTTTTCTCCACTGCAGGTGCAGCTCAAGTCGAGTGGCACCTTGGCCTGGAGAGGACGTCCAAAAGAAACGTTTCTCCATGGTTTCCTGCATCAATGGAGCAGCATTCTGGTTGGCTACACTGTGCCCATGTGACCCACAGCGGTCATCTTGGGACAGCAGGGTCGATTTAAGTCCCTGTCCCTGGGATTTGGCGCTCTTCTGGCGTTTGACTAGTGTAGGGAGAGAGACCCCACTTGTTATGGAAAGTAACGAGCGGTAGGAAAAGGTTCAAAAGATTAGGGACTTGCTATCCTGGAAAGAAACTTCCCTCTTGGGACCGGACTGGCCACCCTCTGAAACAGAGTTCCATGCCCCTTGTCTTGTTGCATGACCCAACTTCTATTTAGTTCCAGGTGGCCAACCACAGCCATGACATTCCCCACTCTGTCCTGGCCAGCCTGAAATCATGAGCTTCCTTCACCATGCTTCACAGTTAGGATAAGATATTGGCTTTCCTATGGAGTGACTTGTCCATAATTGTATATTTCTGCCCAACAGCATCTCGTCCGTCCACAGAAGGAACATGGAACATCCAGGTGGTCTCTTCTATTTGTAGGTAGTTTTTGTTCCTCTGGATCAGCCTTTCTCAACCTTTTTACTCCATAAGAACCCTTTGAAAAAATGTTAAGGTCTGGGGGAACCCCTTCTAAAATGAATTAAATGGGGGTCAGTTGGAAGAATGACTTATCCGTTGGTGGTCAGTGGGAAACCTTTCCCCCCCTTACAGTGATGGTCAGAATTCTACCTTTACATATGGCTAAAAAAGATCTGCCAAGTAGTTTTGGACCCAAAATTCTGCAGACGCCAACAGATTGGAGGTCAGTTAACCACAGCTCAAGGAAACCCGAGCAAGGTCTAGAGCAGCCATTCTCAACCAGGGTTCCAACAGAGGCTGTTAGGGGTTCCTTGAGTTGTGGCTGATTACCCTCCTATCTGGTGGTAACTCCATATTTCTAGGTCCCTCCCCAAATGAAATAGCCAGTAGCATGACACCAATGATTTAGCTGACTGCATGAGTAGCATTCTAACCACGACTGTAAGGGGGGTCATTCCTCCTACTGATCACCAATGTAAGGGGGGCATTCTTTCTACTGATGACCAATGTTAGGGGGACATTCCTCCTACTCACCACCAATGTAAGGGGGTCCTTCCTTCTACCAACCACCAATGCAAGGGGGGAATTCCTCCTACTGACCACCAATGTAAGGGGGTCCTTCCTTCTACCCGACCACCAATGTAAGGGAGGGATTCCTCCTACTGATCACTAATGTTAGGGGGGAATTCCTCCTACTGACCACCAATGTAAGGGGGGCATTCTTCCTACTGATGTCCAATGTTAGGGGGACATTCTTCATACTAATGTCCAATGTTAGGGGAACATGCCTCCTACTGACCACCAATGTAAGGGGGGCATTCTTTCTGCTGATGTCCAATGTTAGAGGGACATTCCTCCTACTGACCACCAATGTAAGGGGATCCTTCCTTCTACCGACCACCAATGTCAGGGGGTCCTTCCTTTTACCGACCACCAATGTAAGGGGGGGGCATTCTTCCTACTGATGACCACTGTTAGGGGGGCATTTCTCCTACTGATCAGCAATGTAAGGGGGTCTTTCCTTCTACTGACCACCAATGTAAGGGGGGCATTCTTCCTATTGCCCACCAATGTAAGGGGGAATTCTTCCTAATGACTCCTGATGGACTAATCTCAACAGGGTTCCCTGAGACCTGAAAAGTATTTAAAGGGTTCCTCTGGGGTGAAATGGTTGAGAAAGGCTGTTCCAGAGCAGGGGTCTCCAAACTAGTTTACTAGCCTTAGACCTTAGAGGGACCGGATTGTGACCAGTGGGAGTAGACATTGTCCTGGTGTCAATGGGAGTAAAAAAATGCATCTTTGGTATTAGGGGGCAGAATAGTGCAACACTGTTGGTGTCAGAAGGAGGAATAGTGCCCCATGGTTGGTGTAAGTGGGAGGAATAGTGCCCTGTTGCTGGTGTCAGTTTGAGAAATAGTGGCCCATCTTTGGTGTCAGTGGGAGGAATAGTGCCCCAATTTTGGTGTCATTGGGAGAAATAGTGCCCCAATATCCTTGTCAGTAGGAGGAATAGTGCCCCAATGTTGGTGTCAGTGGGAGAAATAGCGCCCCAATGTTGGAGTCAGTGTGAGGAATAGTGCCCCAATGTTGGAGTCAGTGTGAGGAATAGTGCCCCAATGTTGGTGTCAGTGGAAGGAAAAGTGCCCCAATGTTCGTGTCAGTGGGAGAAATATTGCCCTAATGTTGGTGTCAATGGGAGGAATACAATAGGGGGAACAGTGCCCCAATGTCCGTGACAGTAGGAGGAATAGTGCCCCAATGTTGGTGTCAGTGGGAGGAATACAATGGGAGGAATAGTGCCCCAATGTTGGTGTCAGTGGGAGGAATAGTGCCCCAATGCTGGTGTCAGTGGGAGGAATAGTGCCCCAACATTCGTGTCAGTAGGAGGAATAGTGCCCCAATGTTGGTGACAGTGGGAGGTATAGTGCCCCAATGTTGGTGTCAGTGGGAGGAATAGTGCCCCATCTTTGGTGTCAGTGGGAGGAACAGTGCCCCAATGTTGGTGTCAGTGGGAGGAATAGTGCCCCATCATTGGTGTCAGTGGAAGGAATAGTGCCCCATCATTGGTATCAGTGGGAGGAATAGTGCCCCAACATTCGTGTCAGTAGGAGGAATAGTGCCCCAACATTTGTGTCAGTGGGAGGAATAGTGCCCCAATGTTGGTGTCAGTGGGAGGAATAGTGCCCCAATGTTGGTGTCAGTGGGAGGAATAGTGCCCCAACATTCGTGTCAGTAGGAGGAATAGTGCCCCAATGTTGGTGTCAGTGGGAGGAATAGTGCCCCAATGTTGGTGACAGTGGACAGTGGGAGGAATAGTGCCTGTTGATGTCAGTACCAGGAATTATGACCCATTTTTGGTGTCAGCGGAAGGAAAAGTGCTCTAAGGGCCAGATAAGGACAAGCAAAGCAATGGGCCACATCTGACCCCTACTCCACAGTTTGGAGACCATTCTCTAGAGAGGGATTCTCCAAACCATGGCCCACAACTGCAAGTCCCATGAGGCCTTGCAAGAATCTCACAGCAACAGGCAAGACTCCCAGAGGCAGAGGCATGATGGGACTTGCAGTACTTCATAAGCTGGAGGGCCAAAGTTTGGAGACCCCTGCAGAGGAACTCTAGTGTTCCATGGAACCCTGGTGGAGAAACACGGCTCTGGATTTGTGAACACAAAGGGCTTTAGAACGGAATTTGTAGCAATTTCTAGATTTTCTTAACTCTACAATTCTCCTGAGATGGGAAGACCCGAGAGCTACAACTCCCCGCCCCCTTTATAAGAAGTCCCCATCGTAAAGGTTCACCTTGAGGACCTTCATCTGTTTGCTCTGTATGTGCACTCCTACCTCCAATATTTTGTTTTGTCACGTTGCATAGAACACGATTCTTCTTCGGCATATTGACTTTGATGGTGACACGGCTATATCTTGGAGCCATTTATATAGGAACCAAGGCGGATCTGAAGGCTTTTGTTGCATTTGTATGTGGACATCTGTCCGCAAGTCCTTCAGATCCTATAGATCAGGAGTGGGCAACTGTGGCCCTCCAGCTGTTGTACAACTACAAGTCCCATGAGGCATTGCAAAACTGACAGTTATAAGCATGACTTCCAAAGGCAGAGGCATGATGGGACTTGTAGTTCACCAACAGCTGGAGGGCCACAGTTGCCCACCCCTGCTATAGATCTATCACCAGCCTATACGGAAGGTTCCATAGTACAGATTTATGGTGGTTCCATGTATGTATAAGTTTGCTTTCTTTTGACTGACTCACCACCTCTGCTGGAAGTCTGCTCAAGCATCAACTACTCTTTTGGTAGAATATCACTTTCTAAAGTCAGCTTTGACTTTTCCTCCCCCAGAGGTCCTGTCCCCGTGTTCCTCATATTGAAAATCCTGTCCCTCAGCACCAACCGACTGAGAAATACTTCAACCATGAAATACCTCAAGTAGGTATCAGCTGTCACGTAAGTTATTTTAATAAATGTAAATCAATTATAACGGTTATAAAGAAAAATAAAAAATAAGAATATATATATATATATATATATATATATATATATATATATATATATATATACACATTATTTATTTATTTTTTATATATATTATTATTTTTATATGTGTATATATATATATATATATATATATATATATATATATATAAAAAAATTTTTTACAGTTTTAAGATCGGTTCGTGTTTCTAAGCAAAAGAAGTGTATTGGTTCGAACTGATCTTAAAACTGTAAAGAAAAAATTATATATTTTTTTTTACAGTTTTAAGATCGGTTCGAGTTTCTAAGCAAAAAAAAGTGTATTTACAAAAATATTTACAACTGTAAAAAGAAAAAAAAAAAAATATATATATATATTTTTTTTTTTTTTGTTTCTTTTTACAGCTTTAAATGTTTTTGTAAATACACTTTTTTTGCTTAGAAACCCGAACCGATCTTAAAACTGTAAAAAAAAAAAAAAAATATATATATATATATATATATAATATATATATATATATATATATATATATATTAGTTTGTTTTTTTTTAGTTTTAAATATTTTTGTAAATACACTTCTTTTGCTTAGAAACCCGAACTGATCTTATAACTGTAAAAAAAAAAAAAATATATATATATATATATATTTTTTTTTTTTTGCAGTTTTAAATATTTTTGTAAATACCCTTTTTTCGCTTAGAAAAAACTAACCGATCTGCAAATGCCAACAAATACAATAAAATACAAACATAAAGACACATTTACATTACAGAGTGATACGCGGTGTCACTGGGACGCCTTTGCGTCTGTGTCTGTAGATAAAGCGTTTGTTAGTTTTTTCTGTTTGTTACTTTGTCTTGTTGACTTTTGTTGCAACATTTGCAGATTCCCAGGATACAAGCCAGTTTGTGACCCGGGGCGGTTGCTTTTTGAAGTTGCTGCGCTTTGACCCGGCAAGGGTTACTTTGTGGCGTGTATAAGCCAACATACAGACAGGTTGTACTCAGCAGTTCTCTGGATTATGGTATATGGAAGCCATTGCTGAGGGCAGCACAGTAACGGTCTACAAACCAGATGTGTAAATAGATAAGAGATACTCACAGCACTTCTCACTGAGCCTCAGAAACAAAGTGGGATTGTTCCCTCCAGGATCTCAGTGGGTGGAAAGTGGGGGGGACTTTGTGTCCTGCGACCAGCTGTCAGTCAGAGTCCCTGTGATCCGGGACACCCAGGAACGACTGTTTACACTTCCCCAACTCTCCAAACTTTCCAAACTTCACACCCCCACCGGGTCCGCCTCCTGATCCCCTCTATCCTCCAACTGGGTCTGCTCCTCCTAGTGTGTCACAGGAGGCCTGCTATTGGACGGAATTTCCTCTTTTTCTGTTCTTTTCATTTTTTTCTTCTTTTCTTTCCTCTTTCTTTCCTCCTTTTTTCTTTTCTCTTTTTTTCTCTTTCTTTTCTCTTTATTTCCTCCTTTTTTCTTTTCTCTTTCTTTTTGCTTTTCTTTCTATTTCTTTCCTCTTTCTTTTTCTTTTTTTTCTATTTCTTTCCTTTCTTTCCTCTTTCTTTCCTCCTTTTTCTTTTTCTTTTTTCTTACTTTTCTCTTTTTTTTCCCCCTCTTTCTTTCCTCTCTTTTTTTCTCTCTGTTCTCTTTTCTTTTCTCTTTTCTTTTCTCTATACTTTTTTTCCTCTCGCTTTTCTTTCCTCTCTTTTTTTTTTTTTCTTTTCCTCTTTCTTTTCTCTCTCTCACTCAATCTTTCTCTCTTGCTCTTTTTTCTTTCTCACATTTTCCCTTTCTAGCTCACTCATTCTTTCTTTATCTCTGTCTTGCTCTCTTTCCCCCTCTATTCCTTTCTCTTTCTTTCTTTCTTTTTTTTTTTCTTTTCTTTCTTTCTTTTTTTCTTTCTTTCTTTCTTTCTTTTTTCTTTCTTTCTTTCTCTTCTTTTTCTTTCTTTCTTCTTTCTTTCTTTCTTTTTCTTTCTTTCTTTTTTCTTTCTTTTTCTTTCTTTCCTTTCTTTCTTTCTTTCTTTCTTTCTTTCTTTTTTCTTTCTTTCTTTCTTTTTTCCTTTTTTCCTTTCTTTCCTTTCTTTCTTTCCTTTCTTTCCTTTCTTTCCTTTTTTCTTTCTTTCTTTCTTTTTTTTTCTTTCCTTTTCTTTTCCTTTCTTTCCTTTCTTTTTTCTTTTTTCCTTTCTTTCCTTTCTTTCTTTTCTTTCCCTTTCTTTTTTTCTTTCCTTCTTCCTTTCTTTTTTTTTCTTTTCCTTTCTTTTCTTTTTCCTTTCTTTCTTTCCTTTCTTTTCTTTCTCTTTCTTTTTCTTTCTTTCTTTTCTTTCTTTCTTTCTCCCTTCCCCCTCCTTCTCTCTCCTTCTCTCTCTCTCTCTCTCTCTCTTTTTTTTTCTTTCCCTCTTTTTGTTCTTCTTTTATAGCTTCTCCTCTCTTTCTCATTCTTGCTAACTCGATCTCACTTTCTCTCTCTCCCTCTCCCCCCCCCCCTCCCCCCTTCCTCTCTCTCTCTCCCTTTTTTTTTTTTTTTTTTTTTCGGTTTCTATTTCTCTCTGTGCACTTCAGTTCAATTCAAATAAATTTTTCTTGCAGGACCAAATACATGTTAGCTTTGCCAAGGCAATTGATGGTTATTATGGGTTGGAGGGTGTAGAAATAATAACTCCTCAGACATTATTGGGGGTAAAGGATAATATAAAGGGGATAAGAGAGGAGTCTAGGAATGTCATTATCACAGTAAGGGGTGGTATAGACTGACTCACTCTTTCCCTCTCCCCCCCCCCCCTCTTTTTTCTCTCTCTCTTTTCTTCTCTCGCTTTTCTTTTCTTTCCCTCTCCTCTCTTTCTCCTCTCTTTCTCCTCACTTGCTCCATCTCTTTCCCTCCCCTACCCCCCCCCCCCTCTCTCCACTATCCCCCCCCCTCTCTCCCTCTCCTTCCCCTCTCTCTTTTTCTTCACTTTCCCCTCCCTCTTTTCTCTCTTCTCTCTTTCTCTCTTCTCTCTCTCTCTCTCTTCTTCTTTTTCCTCCCTTTCCCTCCCTGCCTTTCTCTACCCTGTCTCCTGCTCTCTCTTGTTCTCTCTCTCTCTCTCTCTCTCTCTCTTCTCTCTCTCTCTCTCTCTCTCTCTCTCTCTCCTCTCTCTCTCTCTCTCTCTGCCTCTCTCTACCCCCCTCCTGCTCTCCTCTTGTTCTCTCTCTCGTTCTCTCTCTCTCTTCTCTCTCTCTCTGCCTCTCCTCTCTCTTTTCCCCGTCTCCTGCCTCTCTCTCTCTCTGCCTCTCTTCTCTTTGTCTCCTACTCTCTCTTTTCTCTCTCTCGTTCTTTTGCTCTCTCTTCTTCTCTCTCTCTCTCTCTCCCTGTCTCCCTCTCTCTCTCCTCTCCTCTTCTCTTCTCTCTCTCTCTCTCTCTCTCTCTCTCTCTTTCTCTCTCCTGTCTCCTGCTCTCTCTCTGCCTCTCTCTACCCCTCTCTCTCCTGCTCTCTCTTGTTCTCTCTTCGTTCTTCTCTCTCTCTCTCTCTGCCTCTCTCTACCCCGTCTCCCACTCTCTCTTCTTCTCTCTCTTGTTCTCTCTCTCTCGTTCTCTCTCTCTCTGCCTCTCTCTACCCCGTCTCCTGCTCTCTCTCTCTCTCTCTTCTACTCTCTCTTACCCCGTCTCCTGCTGTCTCTCTCTCTCCTCTCCCCCCGTCTCCTCTTCCTCTCTCTCTCTCCCCCGTCTCCTGCTGTCTCTCTCTCCCCCTGTCTCCTGCTGTCTCTCTCTTTCCCTCTCTCTGCTGCCCACTTCCTGTCTCCTGCTGCCCCCCCCCCTGTCTCCTGCTTCTCTCTCTCTCCCCGTCTCCTGCTATCTTTCTCTCTCCCCCCTGTCTCCTGCTATCTTTCTCTCCCTGTCTCCTGCTGTCTCTCTCTCTCCCCTGTCTCCTGCTATCTCTCTCTCTCCCCCGTCTCCTGCTGTCTCTCTCCCCCTGCCCCCTGCTGTCCCCCCCTGTCTCCTGCTGTCTCTCTCTCTCTCCCGTCCCGTCTCCTGCTGTCTCTCTCTCTCTCCGTCTCCTGCTGTCTCTCTCTCCCCCCCCGTCTCCTGCTGTCTCTCTCTCCCCCCTGTCTCCTGCTGTCTCTCTCTCCCCCCTGTCTCCTGCTGTCTCTCTCTCCCCCCTCTCCTGCTGTCTCTCTCTCCACCCTGTCTCCTGCTGTCTCTCTCTCCCCCCTGTCTCCTGCTGTCTCTCTCTCTCCTGTGCCTTCCTCCCTGCTGTCTCTTCCCCCCCTGTCTCCTGCTCTCTCTCCCCCTGTCCTCTCTCTCTCCCCCTGTCTCCTGCTGTCTCTCCTCTCTTCTCCTGCTGTCTCTCTCTCTCTCTTCCCCCGTCTCCTGCTGTCTCTCTCTCTCCCCCTCCCCCTGTCTCCTGCTGTCTCTCTCTCCCCCCTGTCTCCTGCTGTCTCTCTCCTCCCTGTCTCCTGCTGTCTCTCTTCTCCCCCTGTCTCCTGCTGTCTCTCTCTCCCCCCGTCTCCTGCTGTCTCTCTCTCCCCCCTGTCTCCTGCTGTCTCTCTCTCCCCCCTGTCTCCTGCTGTCTCTCTCTCCCCCCGTCTCCTGCTGTCTCTCTCTCCCCCCTGTCTCCTGCTGTCTCTCTCTCCCCCCTGTCTCCTGCTGTCTCTCTCCTCCCTGTCTCCTGCTGTCTCTCTCTCCCCCCTGTCTCCTGCTGTCTCTCTCTCCCCCCTGTCTCCTGCTGTCTCTCTCTCCCCCTGTCTCCTGCTGTCTCTCTCTCCCCCCTCTCCCCGTCTCCTGCTGTCTCTCTCTCTCCCCCCTGTCTCCTGCTGTCTCTCTCTCCCCCTGTCTCCTGCTCTGTCTTGCCTTATTAGGCTCTGGTTGTACCTCTGCCTTTGTTTTCTCTCCCTTTACATATCTGTCCTTCCCTTGGTGTCTCCTGAATTCTTTTCCTCCTGCAGGATGCGGATTTTGCGCTGAGCCCCTCTCTCTCCCCCTGAGCTGAGTAGTAGCATGCCTGGGTCACATGCTGTGCAGCACACACTGGATCTGGCCTGAGAACAATGACAGATTATATCCTCTAACACCAAAAAATGAAACCGAGAAATATCCGACCGTGAAGGAGAAGGAAATAATTCCAGTCTGTTCCATCAGACCATCAGGAGGCCTGCAGACATGAAATGGTGTTGGCCAGACCTGGGATAGATTTGCACATGGTTGATCTTACCAATTTGATTGGAAAGATAATCTGTTTGTAAGATCTATGGTGCATGTACAAGGAGCAGAGGAAAAAATACCTCGAAAATTCCAACTGTGCGGATTAGAGTCTCTGCTGATTTCCTCTAAAACGATCTGCTGTATGAGCAATTGGCTCACAAAGAGGTCTTAAAATGACCATTCATGATGCAATTTGTTACAATGTGATTGTACAATCTGTGCGCAGTGTCCTGTAGATTTACCCGCAACTTGGTATGATGAGGGCCTCACTATTACCGATTGTGGATTTTAGTACATTGTAGTCTGTGCTGTGAGATGATCCTTCCCTGTCCTCCATGGGAAAGGAAATGATGAACACGAAGGCTGGGAAACCGTTCTTCCGATTTTATGTCTTGCGTTGCTTTTAATGATCTAAAGGGTGACAATCGGCTTTTCGGGCAATTTTCCAGCCTGCTGCTAAATTTTCCTGTAAGAAGAAAGGGTCCTCCCATCACATTAGTGGTTTCCTCGTGACAGGAGTTTTCCCGTGACCTCAGAGGTTCCCCAACATGTCAAAGGTCTCCCCCCATCACATCAGTGGTTTCCTCGTGACATCAGGGGTTACCCCATGATCTCAGAGGCTCCCCAACATGTCAAAGGTTCCCCCATCATATCAGTGGTTTCCTCGTGACAGGGGTTACCCCATGATCTCAGAGGCTCCCCAACATGTCAAAGGTCCCCCCCCATCACATCAGTGGTTTCCTCGTGACATCAGGGGTTACCCCATGATCTCAGAGGCTCCCCAACATGTCAAAGGTTCCCCCATCATATCAGTGGTTTCCTCGTGACAGGGGTTACCCCATGATCTCAGAGGCTCCCCAACATGTCAAAGGTTCCCCCATCATATCAGTGGTTTCCTCGTGACATCAGGGGTTCCTCCATGATCTTGGAGGCTCCCCAACATGTCAAAGATCCCCCCCTATCACACCAGTGGTTTCCTCATGACATCAGGGTTTCCCCCATGACCTTGGAGGTTCCCCAACATGTCAAAGGTCTCCCCCCCCATCACATCAGTGGTTTCCTCATGACATCAGGGGTTACCCCATGATCTCAGAGGCTCTCCAACATGTCAAAGGTCCCCCCATCACATCAGTGGTTTCCTCGTGACATCAGGGGTTCCCCCATGACATCAGAAGTCCCCTAATATGTCAAAGGCCCCTCCATCACATCAGAGGTTTCCTTGTGACAGGGGTTCCCCCATGACCTCAGAGGTTCCCCAACATGTCAAAGGTTCCCCCCATCACATCAGTGGTTTCCTCGTGACATCAGGAGTTCCCCCGTGACCTTGGAGGTTCCCCATGTCAAAGGTCCCCCCATCACATCAATGGTTTTCTCGTGACGGGTTCCCCCATGACCTCAGAGGTTCCCCAACATGTCAAAGGTCCCCCCCATCACATCAGTGGTTTCCTCGTGACATCAGAGGTTACCCCATGATCTCGGAGGCTCCCCAACATGTCAAAGGTCCCCCCATCACATCAATGGTTTCCTCGTAACGGGTTACCCCATGATCTCACAGGTTCCCCAACATGTCAAAGGTCCCCCCATCACATCAGTGGTTTCCTCGTGACATCAGGGGTTACCCCATGATCTCGGAGTCTCCCTAACATGTCAAAGGTCCCCCCCATCACATCAGTGGTTTCCTCGTGACATCAGGGGTTCCCTCATGATCTCAGAGGCTCCCCAACATGTCAAAGGTCCCCCCTCATCACAGTGGTTTCCTCGTGACACCATAGGTCCCTCAATAAGTCAAAGGTCCCCCCCCTCATCACATCAGTGGTTTCCTCATGACATCAGGGGTTCCCCCATGACCTCAGAGGTCCCCCAATATGTCAAAGGCCCCCCATCACATCAGGGGTTCCCCCATGACCCCAGAGGTCCCCTTATATGTCAAAGGCCCCTCCATCACATCAGATGTTTCCTTGTGACAGGGTTTCCCCCATGACCTCAGAGGTTCCCCAACATTTCAAAGGTCCCCCCCATCACATCAGTGGTTTCCTCGTGACATCAGGGGTTACTCCATGATCTTGGAGGCTCCCCAACATGTCAAAGGTCCCCACATCACATCGTTTTCTTCGTGACGTCAGGGGTTCCCCCATGATCTCAGAGGCTCCCCAACATGTTAAAGGTCCCCCCCATCACATCAGTGGTTTCCTCGTGACATCAGGGGTTACCCATGACCTCAGAGGTCCCCCAATATGTCAAAGGCCCCTCCATCACATCAGAGGTTTCCTTGTGACAGGGGTTCCCCCATGACCTCAGAGGTTCCCCAACATGTCAAAGGTCCCCCCCTCATCACATCAGTGGTTTCCTCGTGACATCAGGGGTTCCCCCATGACAGAGGTCCCCCAATATGTCAAAGGTCCCCTCCATCACATCGGTGGTTTCCTCGTGACATCAGCGGTTCCCCTATGACATCAGAGGTCTTACAACCAGGTCCCCCCTCATCACACCAGTCACCCCCTTCATGTCAATCATTCATGTCTGACGTCCCCCATCACATCAGAGGCTCCCCTATACATGAGAGCTCTCTATCCCAGAGTCACCTCCTATACATCAGTTGGCCCCCCTCACATCAGAGTACACCATCACACCGTCCTCCCTATCATCACTGAGCACCCCGAAATTGCACAGCCCCCTCCATCACTGAGCCTCCACTTGAACAGTCCCCTCTTCACATAAGAGCCCCACCTTTTGGCTCCAGCAGTATGGCAGAGGGCAGAAGGTAGACCTCCATCTTCTCCTGAATGCTGAAGGCACTGCGTGGATCAGAGTCATACTGCGCCATGAAGTAGGCCAAATGCTGATTTAGAGGGTGTATTTTTTTTGCGGGGTGGGGGCAGTTAAGAGTAGTTTTACTTTATTTCACACGGTGTTTTTTGTATTTGTACTTATTTTTGATCTAAGGTTTTTTGTTAATTTTTGTCTGTAGAAAAAACAAAATTCATAAAATAATGCACAAGAACAAGGCCAAAATAGCTGATCTTAATAAATGTCACTTTCCCCATCAACTCCAATGCGTTTTGTCAAAGGGCATACTATACTGAATAATAATTTTTTTAATTGAAACAGTTTAGATTTTTTAAAAATTATAATTATATTTTCATTATAACTTATATAAAAAAAAAAAATAAATATTATATATCTAATTATAGCAATTAAGTCCAAGGTAGTTGACCACATTCATTTTGCCTTCCCCATCCACTCCAATGCGTTTTGCCAAAAGGCATAATATTCTCAAATATTATTTTTAAAGGCATAATCATTTAAAAAATTTTAAAAATTATAATTCTTTATGAATTCATTATAAATTATATTTAATTTTTTTTTTTTTTATTTAACTAAAGCAATTATATAAGTCCAAGGTAGTTGATCATCTTGCCTTTCCCATCAACTTCAGTGCATTTTGCCAAAGGCATAATTTTACCAAATAATTCTTAAGGACTTACGCATCCTAAATATTTTAAATTATATATTATATCATATAATTATAAACTTTGATATATTATTATATATTTTTTTGTTGCAAACCTTTTTGTGATGGTGCCACAAGGTGGAATTATTTGTTCGGTCCTGATCACGCTCTCCTGATGTGATAAAGTAATCACTTTTAAAAAGGGATAATCTTTTTGAACATTTTAAGTTATATTAAAAATAAATTATTACAAATAAAATTATTAAAAAATATAGAGTTTAATATATTAAATTATAGTAACTTATATTAGTTTTAAAGGCATAATCATTTTAAACATGTTAAAATATTTCAAAAATATAATTTATATCATTATGAATTAAAAAAATTATTAAAAATAATAATTTTATAAATTTAATTACAGCAACTATGTAAGTCCGTTTTTAGTTGACCATATTCGTTTCTCCTTTCCCATTCAACTCCAAAGTATTTTGCCGAAAGGTATAATTTTATTAGATTATTCTGATTTATTTTGTTATAATCATAATCCTTTCCATTTAAAAAATTTTTAAAAGAATAAAAAATTAAAAAATTTTTGTTAAAAAAAAATAGAATTTATAGAATTTTATATATTAAATTATAGTAACTATGTAAAATATCCAATTTATATTGCGGCAACAAAATTTGCGCAGCGCTTTACAAAAGGAAGGCAAAACATTACAGTGAAATACAAAATTGGTACAAGAGGAAACAGAAAAAAAGCTTGTTAGAGCTTACAATCTAGGTGGCATAATTTTACTGAATAATATTTTTTGGCAACTTATTTATCCTAAATATTTTAAATGATATTTATATCATATTAAATAATTATAAAAAAAAATATTATTATTATTAATTAAACTATTTAAAAAAAAATTTTTTTATTAAAAAATATTTTTAATAATTTATTAGTTTTTAAAAAAAATTAAAAATAAAAAAAAAAAAAGTTAATAAAAAATAGCAATGATATAAGTCCCATTTAGTTGACAATATTTGTTTCCCTTTCCCATCAACTCCAATGAATTTTGCAAAAATAAAGGGCATAATTTTACCGAAAATAATTTTTGCCGACTTTTTCTTCTTGAATATTTTATAGCATATTAATAAAAACGCTCTTATATTGAACTGTAATGTTGCTGTATTATCTCCCATTATATTGTAAAGCGCTGAGCAAACTGTTGGCGCCATAAATCCTGTATAATAATATTAAAAATAATTATAAACTTTGATATATTATTATAATTAAGTTTTAATCATAAAATTTCAATTTAAAAAATTTAATTTTTTTTTAAAATAATTAATTATACATTTTTTTATTAAATCAATAGGGTTTAATACATTCAATTATAGTAACTAATAATACTTTTTAAAGGCATACGCATTTTTAAAACCTTTTTAAGTTATTTAAAAAATATAATTATTGACTCATTATGAATTATTATTAAAAATATAAAATTTTTTAAGATATAGTTAATCATAAATAATGATGTAAGTTCGATTTAGTTGACCATATTCGTTTCCCCTTTTTTTATCAAAAAATGAGTTTTGCAAAAAGGGCATCATTTTTTAAATATAATTTTTGCCGACTTATTTTTCCTAAATATTTTATTATATAATTATATCATTTTATAAAAAAAACCCTCTTTATTGAAAAAAAACTGTATGGTTTGCTGTATTGTCTCCCTTTATATTGTAAAGCGCTGATTTTTAAAAATGTTGGCGCCATATAAATCCTGTTAATAATAAAAAAAATAAAACTTTGATAAATTATTATAATTAATATTTATCATCATTTCAATTATTTTAAATTTTTTTTTAAAAAATATAAAAAAATTTAATTATAAATTTGTATTAAATCAATAGGGTTTTAAAAACATTAAATTATAAACTAATTAATATTTTTTAAAGGCATAAAATTTTTAAAAAATTTTTAAAAAATTAAAAAAAAATAAATTATTTACTCATTATAAAATAAATATTAAAAATATTAATTTGATATATAAATCATAGCAATATTAAGTCCCATTTATAATGGCCATATTTTAATTTTTTAAGAAAACCATCAATAAAAAAAATGAGTTTTTTAAAAAAGGGCATCTTGTTCATTTTAAATTTAATCTTTTATTATTTTTTTCTTAAATATTTTAGAATATTTTTATTATATTATAAAATATTTAATCTTTTATTGAAAAAAAATTTGCTTATATATTAAAAATATTTTATATTGTAAAAATGCTTTAGCAAAAAAAATTGGCGCAATAAAAAATAATTTAATAATAATAATAATATAAAAAATTGTATAATAATAATAATAAAATATATAAAAAATATAAAAAATTTAAAAATTATATAAAAATCCTGTAATAATAAAAAATAAAAAAATAAAATTATAAACATTGATATATTTATTATAAATTAAGTTTTTATTTATTTCAATTTTGTTTTATTTTTTTTTTAATTTATTATAATTAATTTATAATTTTTAAAAATAATAGGGTTTAATAATTCAATTTTAAAAAAATAATACTTTTTAAAAAATACGCATTTTTAAAAATAAAAAAATAAAAATTTAAAAAAAAAATAATTTTAATTGAATTATTATTGAATTATTATTAAAAATATTTTATTTGATATATATTAATCATAGCAATGATAACTAAGTTCGATTTTAATTTAAAAATATTCGTTTTCCCCCTTAAATTTTCTCAATCCAATGATTTTTGCAGAAAGGGCATCATTTTACCGAATAATTTTTTAAAATACTTATTTTTCCTAAAAATTTTAAGATTATATATTTATATAATCATATTTATAAAAAACCCTCTTGTATTGAAACTGTAATGGTTTATATATTGTCTCCCTTTTATATTTAAAGCGCTGAGCAAACTTTTTTTTTTATAAATTTATGTTAATAATAATAAATATAAACTTTGATATATTATTATTTTAAGTATTTATATTTTTTTAATTTAATTTATAAAAAAAATTTTTTAATTTAAAATTTAATTAATAAATTTTATTAAATCAATAGGGTTTAATACATTAAATTATATAACTAATAATACTTTTTTAAAGGCATAATTTTTTTTAAACCTTTTTAAAAAAATTATTTAAAAAATTATAATTATTTTTAATTATATTATTTTATTTATTAAAAATATAGAATTTGATATAGTTAATCATAGCAATATGTAAGTCCCATTTAGTTGGCCATATTTGTTTCCCCTTTCCCATCAACTCCAATGAGTTTTTTAAAAAGGGCAATCATTTTAAAAATAATCTTTGCCGACTTATTTTTCTTAAATATTTTAGATATATATTTATATCAATATTATAACCCCAACCCTCTTGTATTGAACTGTATTGTTGCTGTATTGTCTTTATTTATATTGTAAAGTGCTGAGCAAACCGTTGGCGCCATAAATCCTGTATAAATTAATAATAATAATAATATATAAATCCTGTATAATAATAAAAATAATAATAATAAATTGTATAATAATAATAATAATATATAAATCCTGTATAATAATAATAATAAATAATTATAAACATTGATATATTATTATAAATTAAGTTTTTATCATTTTCAATCTGTTTAATTTTTTTTTTTAATTATAATTATTTAATTACAAATTTGTATTAAATCATTAGGGTTTAATACATTAAAATTATAGTAACTAATAATACTTTTTAAAGGCATACTCATTTTTAAAAAACTTTTAACTTTTTAAATTATTTAAAATATATAATTATTGACTCATCATGAATTATTATTAGAAATATAGAATTTTATATAGTTCATCATAGCAATGATGTAAGCCCCATTTAGTTGACCACATTCGTTTCCCCTTTCCCATCAACTCCAATGAGTTTTGCAGAAAGGGCATCATTTTACCGAATAATAATTTTTGCCGACTTATTCTTCTTAAATATAATATATTTATATCCTATTAAATAATTATAAACTTTGAAATGATTATGATGAAAACTTAATTTTTACAATAATATATCAATCAGTTTTAATTTTTTTTTTTTAATTATAATTATTTAATTATATGTTTTTTATTAAATCTATTGGTTTTAATACATTAAATTATAGTAACTAATAATACTTTTAAAAGGCATACTCCTTTTTTAAACCTTTTTTAAATGATTTAAAAATTATAATTATTGACTCATTATGAATTATTGAAAATATATGTTATTAAATCATTATAAATTTTTACCATCCCCGGCCAGCAAGTGTTAACACCACTCTCCTCCCCCGCGCCGCGGACGAACACATAAGTGATTGTGAGTGATTCTCAGCTGCAGAAGGCAGATTAAACACAATGGATTTCTGGCACTCGGATGAAGTCTTAATGTGTTTTGCAGCCGCTGCCGAGAGATTCCTAAATGATCCGTTTGTTCCCGGAGAATTCGATTTTTTTTTTCCCCCTCTCACCCAGTAATCGCCCCAATGATTCCCAGTCGGAGAAACTTTTGTGTTGATGTGTTTTTTCGGGAGGTCGCCACTAGGTATAATTGCAGAATTATTTCTTTACTATGGATACTAAAGGTCCTAGTCTGGGGAAGGGGGTTCTTCATGTGCTTAGATTTTTGTGTCTGGGGTACCCCCTCTCTCCAGCCTCCTCGGGATGTCGTAACTGGATGGAGGTCAGTCATGGAAAGCTGGCAAAGCTCATCTCCCATGGGGCGGTGGAACGTTCTCCTTTGTGGGGGTCACCTGAGGTCTCACAGTTATTACTGTTTCAGTTGAGTTCTCCTGCTGTCTCCCAGCTCCTGAGATCGCACAACAAAGGTCAATGAACAGTCCTGTAGTTGTTCATGTTCCTGTGGGTGTGTCTGCTCCTGGATGTGTCCGGGGTTATTGATGATGCCACATGCCGATTTTACAATGTTACACGTTTTCAGAAAACAGTGTATGATGGGGCGACCAGGCTCAGGTGTTATGTCAGGACTGGGATTTGAACCCACGACCTCTGTTGCGCCCAGCAGTGGTTCTTCAGCTGAGCCACCTGAGATGCTGGACAGCTTGGATTCCTTGGATAATCTTTCCTTGTGCCTTGTTTCCACTGAACCTTGATCTCTTTGCTCCTCCCATTAACTTCCTATTTAGTCCATGGCTTTGCACTTCCTGTTTGCCAGATTAATGGATATCTCCAGCTGATACCCGGCCTGGGCGGGTGCAGGGTAACCCATTGTAGGACGTTTTTCTGTGATGAGCCACCTGAGATGCTGGACAGCTTGGATTCTTTGGATAATCTTGCCTTGCACCTTGTTTCCGGTAAACCTTGATCTCCTTGCTCCTCCCATGAACTTCCATGTCTTTGCACTTCCTGATAAAGTTTCCTTGTTTCTGGTGAACCTTGATCTCCTTGCTCCTCCCATGAACTTCCTATTTAGGCCATGGCTTTGCACTTCCTGATAAAGTTGCCTTGTTTCCGGTGAACCTTGATCTCCTTGCTCCTCCCATGAACTTCCTATTTAGGCCATGGCTTTGCACTTCCAGTTTGCCAGATTAATGGATATCTCCAGCCGATACTCGGCCTGGGAGAGTGCAAGGTAACACATTTTAGGACATTTTATGATGTTTACACATTCTCAGGAAATGGTGTATGATAGGGTGACCACATGCCCCCCATAGTCCCTGATTTTCAGGGGTTCCCCCCCAATGTTTTCCCTGGTTCAAAGAATGTGTCTCTGATTTTCTGTTCAGCTTTAAAAATGGCGTCCCTGGCCTGGGCGGGTGCAAGGTAACCCATTTTGGGACATTTTTTCTGTGATGAGCCACCTGAGATGCTGGACAGCTTGGATTCCTTGCATAATGTTGCCCTGTGCCTTGTTTCTGGTGAACCTTGATCTCCTTGCTCCTCCCATGAACTTCCTATTTAGGCCATGGCTTTGCACTTCTGTTCGCCAGATTAATGGATATCTCCAGCCGATACCCGGTCTGGGCGGGTGCAGGGTAACCCATTTTAGGACATTTTTCTGTGATTGGCCAAGAGCAGGAGGAGGGAGGGGATGGGTGTGTCTGCTCCCGGATGTGTCCGGAGTTATTGATGATGTCACATGCCGATTTTACGATGTTACACATTTTCAGGAAACAGTGTATGATGGGGTGACCAGATACCCCAGGTTTCAGGGGCAGTCCCTGATTTTAGGGGGCTATCCCCATAATAAAGAGTCCCCAATTTTATCCCCGGTTAAAAGAATGTGTGCCCCGATTTCCTTCCTTCAAGACTTCCTTCTCAGGAAACCAGATGCTCAGTTTCAGGGGACAGTCCCTGATTTTAGGGGGCTGTCCCCATGAAAATAAAGACCTCAGTTTATAGGTTACAAGAATGTGTCCCCTGATTTTCCTTCCAGATAGCATACATAGATCCATAGCCTACGACCTCTGCTGCGTCCGGCAGTGGTTCTTCAGGCTGAGCCACCTGAGATGCTGGACAGCTCCTCTGATTCCTTGGACAATCTTGCGCAACGCCTTGTTTCCAGTGAACCTTGACCTCCTTGCTCCTCCCATGAACTTCCTATTTAGGCCATGGCTTTGCACTTCCTGTTTGCCAGATTATTGTGCTCTCTCTCCAGCCGTTATCATGCTCGGCTACGCTTCTCCTTGATCCCGACCAGAAACCACTTGTTACTGACTACACTTCTGCTTGATCCCTACCTCCTATATCTACTACTGGACCCTGGCTTGCCCACCTCCTGGTGGGGCGATCTTGAGGACCATGACCTGGTAAGAACACAGCAAAACCCATCCCCACCATCAGGAGCTTGAGTTAGTGCTTAGACTCTAAACCTCAGGTGAGCCCACGTCATCCGGCAGGGTGACCTTCCTGTGTACTTCTCCAGTTGGCTGGTGGGAGCCTCTCTACTGCTATAGCTACCGGTCTCCGAGCCTGACCACTGATCGTGACACTATCCCTTTAAGCCCCTCCCACTGTTAGCATAATTTGGCCAGGCCTAATATTGGTGTAGTGCACTTTGCATTCTGCTATTATCCCCATCCCCTGTCACCAAACGATTAGATTTTTTTTTTCTGGGTGGGAGGTTTCAGCCGTGGGCACCTAGAGGAAAATCATTAGTCTGCATGCTGCTCCACATTGTGGGTGTGGCGGAACTGTGGGAGGGCCTTAAAATCTGAACCCGCTGACTATGTACACAGTAATATATGGAACAGTCCTTGTGCCCAAGTAGTCCAACAGGGGTCAGGAGTCTGTAATGTGCAGGGGTCAGGAGTCTGTAATGTGCAGGGGTCAGGAGTCTGTAATGTGCAGAGTTTAGCGGTCAGGAGTCTGTAATGTGCAGGGGTCAGGAGTCTGTAATGTGCAGAGTTTAGCGGTCAGGAGTCTGTAATGTGCAGGGGTCAGTCAGGAGTCTGTAATGTGCAGGGGGTCAGTCAGGAGTCTGTAATGTGCAGGGGTCAGGAGTCTGTAATGTGCAGAGTTTAGCGGTCAGGAGTCTGTAATGTGCAGGGGTCAGGAGTCTGTAATGTGCAGGGGTCAGGAGTCTG
Organism: Staurois parvus; assembly: GCA_951230385.1. NCBI lineage: Eukaryota > Metazoa > Chordata > Amphibia > Anura > Ranidae > Staurois > Staurois parvus. Next base: position 143,161 of record CATNWA010015634.1, on the reverse strand, counting down.
TAATGTGCAGGGGTCAGGAGTCTGTAATGTGCAGGGGTCAGGAGTCTGTAATGTGCAGGGGTCAGGAGTCTGTAATGTGCAGGGGTCAGGAGTCTGTAATGTGCAGGGTCAGGAGTCTGTAATGCGCAGAGTTTAGTGGTCAGGAGTCTGTAATGCGCAGAGTTTAGTGGTCAGGAGTCTGTAATGCGCAGAGTTTTTAGCGGTCAGGAGTTTGTAATGTGCAGAGTGCAGGGGTCCAGAGTCTGTAACGTGCAGGGGTCCGGAGTCTGTAACGTGCAGGGGTCAGGAGTCTGTAACGTGCAGAGTGCAGGAGTCTGTAACACGCAGGGGCCAAGAGTCTGTAACACACAGGGGCCAGGAGTCTGTAACGCCCAGGGGCCAGGAGTCTGTAACGCGCAGGGGGTCAGGAGTCTGTAACGTGCAGAGTGCAGGAGTCTGTAACACGCAGGGGCCAAGAGTCTGTAACACACAGGGGCCAGGAGTCTGTAACGCCCAGGGGCCAGGAGTCTGTAACGCCCAGGGGCCAGGAGTCTGTAACGCCCAGGGGGCCAGGAGTCTGTAACGCACAGGGGTCAGGAGTCTGTTACAGAGTGCAGGGGGCAGGAGTCTGTAATGCACAGAGGAGGCATAATGCATAGGTTAGTATACATAATACAGTAAA
>CATNWA010015634.1:0-137500 GCA_951230385.1 Staurois parvus | reverse complement strand
GGCCCTGTCTTCCACCGAGGGGCCCTGTCTTCCACCGAGGGGCGCTGTCTTCCACCGAGGGGCGCTGTCTTCCTTCTTCCTTTAAGGGGGCGCAGTCTTCTTTTGAGGGGCGCAGTCTTCCTTTGAGGGGCGCAGTCTTCTTTTGAGGGGCGCTGTCTTCCTTTAAGGGGCACTGTCTTCTTTTGAGGGGCACAGTCTTCCTTTTGAGGGCTGCAGTCTTCCTTTGAGGGGCGCAGTTTTCCTTTGAGGGGCGCTGTCTTCCTTTGAGGGGCACTGTCTTCCTTTGAGGGGCGCTGTCTTCCTTTTGAGGGGCGCTGTCTTCCTTTTCAGGGGCGCTGTCTTCTTTTGAGGGGTGCTGTCTTCCTTTGAGGGGCGTGCAGTCTTCCTTTCAGGGGCGCTGTCTTCCTTTGAGGGGGCGCAGTCTTCCTTTTCAGGGGTGCAGTCTTCCACCGAGGGGCACTGTCTTCCTTTTCAGGGCTGCAGTCTTCCTTTGAGGGGCGCTGTCTTCCACCGAGGGGCACTGTCTTCCTTTTCAGGGGCGCAGTCTTCCTTTTGAGGGCTGCAGTCTTTGAGGGGCGCTGTCTTCCTTTGAGGGGCGCAGTCTTCCTTTTGAGGGGCGCAGTCTTCCTTTTGAGGGGAGCTGTCTTCCTTTTGAGGGGCTGCAGTCTTCCTTTGAGGGCTGCAGTCTTCCTTTTCAGGGGCGCAGTCTTCCACCGAGGGGCGCAGTTTTTCTTTGAGGGGCACGGTCTTCCTTTGAGGGGCACGGTCTTCCTTTGAGGGGTGCAGTCTTCCACCGAGGGGCGCAGATTTCCACCGAGGGGTGCAGTCTTCCACTGAGGGGCGCTGTCCTTCATGACCGTTTATGGAAGGGGTGCAAGGAACCAGCTGCGCAGACTGCGACAATAGTGAGAACGGGTTCGATCCACGGCGCAGCCACGCGCCCTCCACCCATCGCGGGACCAAGTCCTCGCCGCGGCAGCCAGCTACAGGTGATTGGCTGGTCGGGCCGCAGACGTGCGGCTGACGGTGGAGCGCACGGAACGCGTAGACTACATCTCCTCGACGTGCCGCACCGACCGCGTCTGTTACATTGTGCCAAACGTACATCAAGGTCTATCGGAGGACTTTTTTTTTTTTTTTTTTTTGAATAATACTCGCTGTTGCCGTGGAAACTGTATCACAGGGGAGCCGTCAGATGGGATTTTTGACAGAACGCCGACCGCGGGAAAAGAGGAAAAAAAATCCGAATCTCTGGGCAGGTTTCATGTTCTGGTTCAGGTCAGGTGACGGGGAAAGTTTTAAGAGAGACAAAAAATGTCATTTATTTCTGTCTTATTCAAGTGGACCTGTCAGTCATTTGTGCGTGAATCCCGGACCATGCCCCAAGACTCAGGGGGAGGAGCCTCGGCCAGAAATTGTCACAAAGTCGTCCTTGATCTCTGATCAGCGACTTTTCCTAGGCCAGGGTGATGTCATCAGTCTGCTGCAGGCAGGAGGAAGAATTTCCTCAGTCTCCCCCCAGTGATCAAACTGTGCATTGTAACTTTGTAGCAAAGGGAGAGGTTGCAGCAGGGGCTGGTCTGTGTCAGACATTTGTGAACACAGCCAAGAACTGCACAGGCACCACATAATGGGCATAAAATGTGTACAGACCCGGGAACTCAGCACAGGGATGGTGGGTACCCCTCATAATGGGCACAGCACAGGGTGTACAGACCCGGGAACGCAGCACAGGGATGGTGGGGCACAGCGGGGTGTACAGACCCGGGGAACGCAGCACCCCTCATAATGGGCACAGCGGGTGTACAGACCCGGGAACTCAGCACAGGGATGGTGGGAACCCCTCATAATGGGCACAGCGGGTGTACAGACCCGGGAACTCAGCACAGGGATGGTGGGAACCCCTCATAATGGGCACAGCGGGTGTACAGACCCGGGAACTCAGCACAGGGATGGTGGGAACCCCTCATCATAATGGGCACAGCAGGGGGATACAGACCCGGGAACTCAGCACAGGGATGGTGGGAACCCCTCATAATGGGCACTAGCAGGGATACAGACCCGGGAACTCAGCACAGGGATGGTGGGAACCCCTCATAATGGGCACAGGGATACAGGGCATGGTGGGACAGACCAGGGATACAGGGCAACTCAGCACAGGGATGGTGGGAACCCCTCATAAGGGGCACTAGCAGGGATACAGATCCGGGAACTCAGCACAGGGATGGTGGGAACCCCTCATAATGGGCACAGTGGGTGGACTGACAACTCATGGGGCTCCAGGGCAATAGGGGATAATGGGGCCCCTATGTCCTCGTCCACACCCAAAAAAAGCCTATGAAAAAGCCATTGAAAGGTACCAGGGGCATCTCATGGGGCCCCCTACTGACCCCAGGCCCTCGGGCAGTGCCCAAGTGCTCGAATGGTCAGTCTGCCCCTGGTGGGAACCCCTAATAATGGGCACAGCGGGTGTACAGACCCAGGAACCAGCACAGGGATGGTGGGAACCCCTTATAATGGGCACAGTGGGTGTACAGACCCAGGAACTCAGCACAGGGATGGTGGGAACCCCTTATAATGGGCACAGCTGTATTGTGTGGATCCTCTTGATAAAAACCTTCTTGTTGGACCCCCCAGAGGCTGCAATTCTCCAGTTTGTTCCATGCACTGATCGGAGTGCCCTCTTCTGGCGGTTGGCGGTATGGCGGGACATCCTTGGCCACTCTCCGGGAATCATTTCGGCTTTCAAACATTAAAATGAATTCCTGGAAATGATCACCCAATCGGCGTTCTCTGCGTCACATTCAGCGCAGGTGGGAGGACAATGTGTCCACAAGAGCCGTCCAGTTATTGGTCAGCAGCAATTTCTCCAACAATTTCCACCGAATATCTGCTGCTGGGACAGGTGCAGTCAGTGGAGTGCGTGTCCGGAGCCAATCAGGCGCAAAGTAATGGGACTAGAACACAGGGCCTGCGGGCCGAATCTGGCCCCACAGGCCATGTCATGTGGCCCTCACACATCTACTGCAGATGCGACACCCCCAGGGGCTGACTGACCATTCGAGCACTCGGGCACTGCCCAAGGGCCCGGGGTCAGTAGGGGGCCCATGAAATGCCCCGGTACCTTTTTTATAGGCTTATTGGGTGTGCTTTGAGTGTGGGCAAGGAGACAGGGGCCCCATGATCCCCTATTGCCCGGGGGCCCCATGAGTTGTCAGTCCGCCCCTGGACACCCCCTCATCTCTGCCCTCACCTTATCTCAGCAGTCAGCAGCAGAGAAGAGGACAGAGCTTCTCCTCCAAATCCTGCGCTTCGCTGTACTCCCATGGACAGGCTCATCTCTGCCCCCCCATCTCAGTAGTCAGCAGCAGAGAGGAGGACAGAACTCCTCCTCAGATCCTGCCCTCTCCTCACAGTCATGGAGAGGCTCATCTCTTCCCCTCCTCATCTCAGCAGCAAAAGAGGAGGACAGAACTCCTCCTACAGATCCTGCACCTCTCCTCACAGTCATGGAGAGGCTCATCTCTTTCCCTTTCCTCATCTCAGCAGTCAGCAGCAGAGAGGACAGAACTCCTCCTACAGATTCTGCACCTCTCTATGCAGCTGCAGCACCCCTCATCTCCACCCCCACCTTGTCTCAGTAGTAGCAAAGAGGAGGACAGAACTCATCCTACAGATCCTGCACCTCTCTATGCATCTGCAGCATCCCTCATCTCTGCCATCACCTTGTCTCAGCAGTCAGCAGCAGAGAAGAGGGCAGAGCTCCTCCTTCAGATCCTGCACTTCTCTGTACAGTCATGGAAAGGCTCATCTCTGCCCCTCCCCCCTCTAAGCAGTCGGCAGTAGAGAGGAGGACAGGACTCCTCCTACAGATCCTGCACCTCTCTTTGCAGCTACAGCACCCCTCATCTCCGCCTTCCCTGGTCTCAGCATTCAGCTGGCTCCTGCTCTCCTCAGATCCTCCTCCAGACCCTGCACTTTCTTCTTCCCAGCTCTGCCCTCCAGCTTAGTCCAAGGTAAGGATGAGGGGGGGTGCACTGTGATGTAAGGGAGGGTGGGGGACTCGTTGTTTCTGATGGTGGGGGGCTCTTTATTTCTGATGGTGGGGGGCTCTTGGCACCTGATGGGGGGGGGGGGGGTTCTCGGGACATCTAGTCTTACAGATACAACCGGGCTTTTGAAAGCAACAACAATGCTGATGTGACCTGCGATGGAATGTGACTGACACCCCGCGGGCTCAATCATCTTCAGTGGGACAACCCCCTGAAGGGTGAGCAGGACAGCGAGCGTGAAAGCCGAACTTCTCCCTCTGTCAGCGAGGACCATTGTTAGTCCTGGAGCTGCCACCATTACTACCTACATAGGAAAGTCTATTATATCTGCTTGTGTTACACCTCATTCATGGGAGGAGCCTTCATGGGAGGAGCCTTCATGGGAGGAGGGGCTTTATAATTACTATTATTATATAGGATTTATGAGAATTATTATACAAGACTTCTTTCTTTCTCTTCTTTCTTTCTTTTCTTTTTCTTTCTTTCTTTCTTTCTTCTTTCTTTCTTTCTCTTCTTTCTTTCTTTTCTTTTTTTTCTTTCTTTCTTTCTTTCTTTCTTTCTTTTCCTTTTTCTTTCTTTCTTTCCTTTTTTCTTTCTTTTCTTTCTTTTTTTTTTTCTTTCTTTCTTTCTTTCTTTCTTTCTTTCTTTCTTTTTCTTCTTTCTTTCTTCTTCAATAATACTTATTCAGTTGCTGCATTGGCAATTTTTTTTTAATACTAATTGAAAGTGCTCCCCCTAGTGATCATCTGTGGATCAGGGAATAAAATTGACGTCCCTCTTAACACAAACCTGAGGAGCGTTTCAGAAGTCATAAGCATTTCCTACCCCGAGCTTACTGGTTCCCAGGAGAGCATCAAGGGCCCAGCTGTTTCTTCTTTTGGCCCTTAAAATCTGACCTCGCCTTCAGTCTCGCACAGGTGTAGCGGCTCCTCCCCTCCAGTCTTGCACAGGTGTAGCGGCTCCTCCCCTCCAGTCTTGCACAGGTGTAGCGGCTCCTCCCCTTCAGTCTTGCACAGGTGTAGCGGCTCCTCCCCTTCAGTCTTACACAGGTGTACCGGCTCCTCCCCTCAGTCTTGCACAGGTGTAGCGGCTCCTCCCCTTCAGTCTTGCACAGGTGTAGCGGCTCCTCCCCTCCAGTCTTGCACAGGTGCAGCGGCTCTCCCTTCCAGTCTTGCACAGGTGTAGCGGCTCCTCCCCTTCAGTCTTGCACAGGTGTAGTGGCTCCTCCCCTTCAGTCTTGCACAGGTGTATCGGCTCCTCCCCTTCAATCTAGCACAGGTGTAGCGGCTCCTCCCCTTCAGTCTTGCACAGGTGTAGCGGCTCCTCCCCTTCAGTCTTGCACAGGTGTAGCAGCTCCTCCCCTTCAGTCTTGCACAGGTGTAGCGGCTCCTCCCCTTCAGTCTTGCACAGGTGTAGCGGCTCCTCCCCTCCAGTCTTGCACAGGTGTAGGGCTCCTCCCCTTCAGTCTTGCACAGGTGTAGCGGCTCCTCCTCTTCAGTCTTGCACAGGTGTAGCGGCTCCTCCCCTTCAGTCTTGCACAGGTGTAGCGGCTCCTCTCCTCCAGTCTTGCACAGGTGTACCGCTCCTCCCCTTCAGTCTTGCACAGGTGTAGCGGCTCCTCCCCTTCAGTCTTGCACAGGTGTAGCGGCTCCTCCCCTTCAGTCTTGCACAGGTGTAGCGGCTCCTCCCCTCCAGTCTTGCACAGGTGTAGCGGCTCCTCTCTTCCAGTCTTGCACAGGTGTAGCGGCTCCTCCCCTTCTGTCTTGCACAGGTGTAGCGGCTCCTCCCCTTCAGTCTTGCACAGGTGTATCGGCTCCTCCCCTGCAATCTAGCACAGGTGTAGCGGCTCCTCCCCTTCAGTCTTGCACAGGTGTAGCGGCTCCTCCCCTTCAGTCTTGCACAGGTGTAGCGGCTCCTCCCCTCCAGTCTTGCACAGGTGTAGCGGCTCCTCCCCTCCAGTCTTGCACAGGTGTACCGGCTCCTCCCCTTCAGTCTTGCACAGGTGTACCGGCTCCTCCCCTTCAGTCTTGCACAGGTGTACCGGCTCCTCCCCTGGACTGAAACGGCTTCCTCTGATGTCACCGCACACTGTGAGCTTCTCACAATGTACATTAGAAGCTGCAGCAAGTCAGAGCTCCGCCTCTTTTCCTGGCTGGAGGACATCAACATCCATTTCCCCCCAACCTGATTGTCCCTGGCCCCGCCCCTTTCATTGGATTTCATTTCTTTCAGTCATGGAGGTTCAGCATCACATGTGGGCGTTGCATACAAATCCAGCCTGCCTAGGAACACCCACTCCTCCAGACCGACACCCACCCATCAATCTTTTCTGATATTTGCCTGACTCCACCCACTGCTCTTGAAAGGTGTATTGAGTCAGGAAGCACCCTCCCACCAGCCGTGATTTCCCTGCGTCGCAGAGAGAAGCACAGAGACCCAGCCATTTTGTGGACCGGCTGGTGTCAGCCCTGCCATGCTGTCTTTTATTAAACTACCTGCTCTCCTCAGCTCTGCAGCCCAGACACCCAAGTATTCTGTAACCCCCCAGAGAGGGACTCGGGGGGGATAATTAGACACCTTTGTGCTGAGGGACGGCTCTGAATTCTGACGAGATCAGCAAGTTATGTAATAAGTCCTACCGTAGCCCCTCCCCCTCCCGCAGCGCAAGGCTGCGACCATCAGATAAAACGCCAATTTCCTCTCCAATAAACGTCCCTCGCCCATTCACAGCCACAAAGGCCTGGCGATATCAAGCAGCCACCCCTCATGCGCCCCCCCACCGGGGCACAGCATCAGCCCCTCCCCTCGAGATGCCCTATTGACCCGTTGAACCCTTTCCCCGCCACAACCCGCAGCACACAGAGAGCCGTGTATTATTTATTTTTCCGCTGACAAGTTGTTTTGGAGGCCGTGAGATTGCGCGCCCTTTGGCCGCGGGCCAGTCATGACCCTATCGCAGCAAAGATGGGCCGGAGACAAAGGGGCGCTTTATGCCGAGGGAAGAATGGCGAACGAGGAAGGGGGGGAGGGGCCTAACGAGCGCAGATTTAACTGGGCAGAACTTTTATTTTTCCCCCTCGAAGTGTGGGATGGATCCACGGAGTCGTTTTGCATCTTGGCGTTGGACCGCGCAAATATTTGTCGGGTGATTCCACTGCCCCTCAAAGATGAGAAAGTGATACAAATGGGACTTGAAAGTAACAAAGTAACTGAAAGCTGAACGGCGGGGAAATAGAAAAAGCGCGATCGCGAGGGCCTGCACATTTGTCGCAAACGGGGGCCCGCTTCCCGCGCTTGAGAGTGTCATTATCAGGTAAAGGTAACGCAAGCCCGATGCGTGTTTGCAGCATGTTTCCGAAACGCGCGGCGCAGTGTACGTTTTCTGTGCGGTCCATGCGGCGCCATGTTCATGCGTGGGAAGCGGATGCCGTTTGCGTCAAACGCGCTGCAAATGCACCAAAAAGCGCGGTAACAAAAAATGCATAAAAAAATCCACGTGCGTTTAGCACCCAGAAAAAACAAACGTGTGCTGACTCGAGGCATGCTGATAGGAGGAGAGAGAGCGAAGTGACGGAGTTAAAGCGGTTGTAAACCTCAGACATGAAATATGAACAAAGCACATCCCTCTATAGAGTGTCATTGTCTCAATCCAGAGCACTAAGTGTCTCTTCTGTCTGTCGCCTCCTTCCTCTGCTATCAGCGCGAGTCACTTCTGACACGTTTTCCTGACACCAAGAGGAAAAAAAAAAGGTGACGGGGAGGGAGCTCCAGCACACAGCCCTGTGATTGATAGCCTCAGGTCTCTTCCTGTGAGCTATGTGGAGGGGGGCTATCTCTTCTCTCCAGTCAGCTCTGAGTTCTCCTCACCTGAGCTCTGCAGTGTGTAATTTCAGCTCTCTGCCCCGTTTTCTGAAAGCTCAGACAAGCGTTATAAAGCAATTCAGACAGGTGCAGCTTGTTTAGGAATGTTTTGTTTTATATCTGTGTCAGGGCGGACTGACAACTCATGGGGCCCCCGGGCAATAGGGAATCATGGGGCCCCTGTGTCCTTGTCCAAACTCAAAAAAGCCTATGAAAAAGGTACCAGGGGCATCTCATGGGGCCCCCTATTGACCCCGGGCCCTCGGGCAGTGCCCGAGTTTCCAAATGGTCAGTCCGCCCCTGATCTGTGTATTGCGTCTGAGGCTAGCAGCTTCCCTGGGTACATGTAAGGGTTCGCAATCACTGTGCTGCTTTTCGTTTCACTGTCCATTCACAGGCCAAGGACGGGGTCAGGATGACCCGGGCTCAGAGGAAGTGAGCTGAATGATGCTGGCCGTCAGAATGAGGACGTCTAGTGGCAGAAAAAAGTAAATTTCTGGAGTGCGGTGATTATTGCAGCAAAAGCTCTTTCTTTTTTTTAAAACCTTTTTAATGGGCTGTCCATTTTTAATCTCGCTTTTTTGGGCTTTAGGAGCCAACACAGCTGAAATTTGAGGTGGCAATTGTTTTACTTAGCGGGGGGGTTCTGGTTATGTTTGGGGTCCACAGAATCCCCTAATGCGCTGCGTAGCCAGGTAGGTGACCCCACTTATTACAGAATACAGGGTCACACCAGCGGCGGACTGACCATTCGAGCACCCGGGCACTGTCCAAGGGCCCGGGGTCAGTAGGGGGCACCATGAAAATGCCCCTGGTACCTTTTTATAGGCTTTTTTGGGTGTGCTTTGAGTGTGGGCAAGGACACAGGGGCCCCATGATCCCCTATTACCCCGGGGGACCCATGAGTTGTCAACCCGCCCCTGGGTCACACCCCCCCCCATGCCCACCAACCTACTGATTGGACACCAAAGGAGTCAGGTAAGGTCATCCCTTTGTTACCCCCATATAGTCGAATTCCCATTACTTTTGCACATAGAGATCTTCTGTTGAGTATTCTTCATCCCGTATTTCATTGCATGCGGTAGATCTCCTTCACCAACATCTGCCGAGATAAAACTTCAGCCCCGCACAGGGGCCGACTGACAACTCATGGGGCCCCCGGGCAATAGGGGATCATGGGGCCCCTGTGTCCTTGCCCAAACTCAAGAAAACCTATGAAAAAGGTACCAGGGGTATCTCATGAGGTTCCCTACTGACCCCGGGCCCTCGGGCAGTGCCCGAGTTTCCAAATGGTCAGTCCGCCCCTGGCCCCGCAGTATATTGTTTTCAGCCAGTCAGGCCCGACTGGTAGACTTTCACTGAGAGAAGGCAACCATGATGCACAATCCCCGGTCTGTAAAAGATCGATGCGATGAACCGACCGCCTTTCCACAAGTCAATAGTTTTGCACGTTTTTTGACCCACCTTGTTTCCTACATCTTTCCTGAAATGTTGGCTTTCGGTTGAACCTCCTTGTGGTGGGTCCTGCCCGTCCTCTCCTTGGAATGGCGATATTTCTCCACCCCTCATTGACCTGTTTTCTTGTAGGATCTGATCTCTTTCCTCCTCATCACCCTCTGTGGTCCCCTCCGTCTCCACCCAACATCCAGATGTTCCTGGAAGCTCCTCCACCGCACTGGATGTTCCTCGTGTGTCGCCAGCAAACAATTGGCAAGCGGCGGGCCTCCCCCGGCGTGATTGCGAGACGACTCCTTTCCTGATCTGTTTACTATGTAGGTGTCCATTTCTTCCATTTCTACACCCCTGCCGGGAAGCAAGAGGACCTGTCATGAGTCGGACCCTTGCAGAGTTGGCCTTAAAGTGGACCTGTCAGTGACAAGTAGTAGGGTAAGAAGTGGCAACAGTAATAAATTGCAACAATATACACAGAAATAGTATCATTTTTCAGAAAGGCTTCACCTTTAATATTTTGAAAAACCATCCTTGAACCCCATTCCAGTGACTTTGCCTAGGCTGGGATGATGTCATCAGTCTACTGCTGGCTGGAGGAAGCCTTTCCTCAGTCCCTTCTCTACCGGTGATCAGACTGAACTCTGTAGAAAGTCTCAAGGTGAGATCACCCATGATCTTTGATGGCTTGTTTACAAACAGAAGCAAAGCGGGGATCTGTCATTTGGAGGCAGTAGTGCTACTGGAACTAAATGACAGATCCCTGACCACTGTTTGCAAATCGGCATCAGTCACGTCTAGTGATGCAGATCCACGTCAATCATGATGACTCACCAACACATCAACCAGTATATGGTAACAACCGTTCTTGGTCAGTGACATCATGCAGGATCCTCATCGGCTTGTTTACAAACAGAAGCAAAGCAGGGATCTCTCATTTGGAGGCAGTAGTGCTGCTGGAACTAAATGACAGATCCCTGACCGCTGTTTGCAAACCGACATCAGTCACGTCCAGTGATGCAGATCCAAGTCAATCACGACTCGCTGACACGTCAACCAGTATATGGTAACAATCAATCTTGGTCAATGTCATCATATAGGATCCTCATTGGCTTGTTTACAAACTGAAGCAAAACAGGGATCTGTCATTTGGAGGAAGTGGTGCTACTTTGCACCAAATGACAGATCCCTGACCACTGTTTTAAACCAACATCAGTCATGTCTAGTGATGCAGATCCACGTCAGTCATGATGACTCACCAACACATCAACCAGCCCCTACTCCCATTGCAATGGACAGATCCCCAGTACTGCTAGAATGTACACATTGTGGAGAGATCCTAGGTGATGTCATTAACCACATATGGTAACAATTGTTCTTGGTCTATGACATCACTCAGGATCCAAACCGGCTTGTTTACAAACAGAGGCAAACAGGGATCTGTCATTTGGAGGCAAACAGTGGTGCTGCTGGAACTAAATGACAGATCCCTGACCGCTGTTTGCAAACCGACATCAGTCACGTCCAGTGATGTAGATCCACATCAATCACGATAGCTCACTGACACGTCAACCAGTATATGGTAATGATCGTTCTTGGTCAATGACATCAGCCAGGATCCTCACCGGGCTTGTTTACAAACAGAAGCAAAACAGGGATCTGTCATTTGGAGGAAGTGGTGCTACTTGGCACCAAATGACAGATCCCTGACCGCTGTTTTGCAAACCAACCTCAGTCACGTCCAGTGATGCAGATCCATGTCAATCAGGATAACCAACTGACACGTCAACCAGCCCCTACTCCCAACACAAAGGACAGATCCCCAGTACTGCTGGAATGTACACATTGTGGAGAGATCCTGGGTGATGTCATTAACCACATATGGTAACAATCGTTCTTGGTCAATGACATTATCCAGGATCCAGTCCGTCTTGTTTACAAACAGAGGCAAACAGGGATCTGTCATTTGGAGGCAGTGGTGCTGCTGGAACTAAATGACAGATCCCTGACCGCTGTTTGCAAACCAACATCAGTCACGTCCAGTGATGCAGATCCACATCAATCACGATAGCTCACTGACACGTCAACCAGTATATGGTAATGATCGTTCTCGGTCAATGACATCACCCAGGATCCTCACTGGCTTGTTTACAAACAGAAGCAAAACAGGGATCTGTCATTTGGAGGAAGTGGTGCTACTTGGCACCAAATGACAGATCCCTGACCGCTGTTTGCAACCCACCGTTCAAACAATGTGTCCGGTGATGCCGATCTACAGCTTTACTGTAAAGTATCCTGCACCGCATTGCATGCACTCATCATAGGACAGGAAGTCAGGGGTAAAGTTGTGTTCAAGTTGCCATGTCCCCCCCCCCCCCCCCCCGTCCAAAACTAGCGACATTTTTTTTGTCTCGCCATGCACTTTATTTAATGATTTTATTAACGCTTTATGATTTTAGACACTTTATGGGCGTTCGCTCACCATGGCGAAGTTCTCCTTTAAATTAATTCCACACCGCGGGTCCCCGAGCCAAAGATGACAACAGCTCTTTATTGAGGAGAGAGAACAACACGGAGACCACAAGCCTGGACAAACAGCCAAACAAATTAGGACAAGCCTGTTCCAAACAGGCCCACATCCTCCTCCTCATCATCATCATCATCATGGTCATCCCGATCCAGCCCTTCCTCCCTCCGAGCCGTCCCAAAGATTCCATCAAACAACACATTGTGTGAAAGGCTGCCAGCCACCAACACGACCTACAGGACGGGGAGAGGAGCGCCGCGAAAAAGAGGGACACAGAGAGCCAAGCGAAGGAGGAGAGGAGACCAGAAGAACCAAAAGAAGAGGAAGAAAAAGAAGGGCGAGCGAAGACAAATCCATCGAGAAGATACAGAGAAGAATGTAGGAATCTGACGATGACACAACTATTGTGGTGAGTACAAGACGTGACTCGAGTGTGCTTTCTACAGGCTGATTTGTCTTTCTTTTTTTTTTGTTTTTTTTTTAACTATTTTTATGCTTTTTTTCCTCTTTCATGTTTACTCTGTTCTATTCTTTTTTTTTCTCTCTCTTTTTACATTTGTTTTCTTCTTTATTATTTGTTCTATTACTTTGTGTCAATATATATTTTGATCTTTCCTAAACTTTCTTCTTTTACTTTGTATTACTTTTTTCTTTTACTTTTTCTTTGCTATTCTTTTGTCTTTTTACTTTGTATTTTTCTTTTCTTTTCTATTCTTTTTTTTTTTCTTTTACTTTATTTCAGGTACTTATATACTACCGTTAATTTACGCAGCCCTTTACGTATATATATTGTACATTCACATCTTATTTTTTCACTTTTTCTTTCTTTTCTTTCTTTTTTTCTTTCTTTTTTTCTTTTTTTTTCTTTCTTTTCTTTTCTTTTTTTTTTCTTTCTTTTTTTCTTTTTTTTTCTTTCTTTTTTTTTTTTTTTTCTTTCTTTTTTTTTTTTGTTTTTTTTCGTTTTTTTTTTTTTTTCTTCTTTTTTTTTTCTTTCTTTTCTTTCTTTTTTTCTTTTTTTTTTTTCTTTTTTTTCTTTTTTTTTTTTCTTTCTTTCTTTCTTTTTTTTTAACTATGTTTATGCTTTTTTATTCTTCTATATGCTTGTTCTATTCTTTTTTTTTTTCTCTCTCTTTTTACATTTGTTTTCTTCTTTACTATTTCTTCTATTACTTTGTGTCAATGTATATTTTGATCTTTCCTAAACTTTTTTTCTTTTACTTTGTATTATTTTTTTCTTTTACTTTTTCTTTGCTATTCTTTTGTCTTTTTACTTTGTATTTTTCTTTTCTATTTTTTTTTTTTTTTTTACTTTATTTCAGGTACTTATATACGGCCATTAATTTACGCAGCACTTTACATATATATATTGTACATTCACATCTTATTTTGCACTTTCTTTTTTTTTCCTTTCTTTTTTTTTTAACTATGTTTATGCTTTTTGTCCTCTTTCATGTTTACTCTGTTCTATTCTTTTTTTTTGTTTTTCTCTCTTTTTACATTTGTTTTCTTCTTTTTATTATTTGTTCTATTACTTTGTGTCAATGTATATTTTGATCTTTCCTAAACTTTCTTCTTTTACTTTGTATTACTTTTTTCTTTTACTTTTTCTTTGCTATTCTTTTGTCTTTTTACTTTGTATTTTTCTTTTCTTTTCTATTCTTTTTTTTTTCTTTTACTTTATTTCAGGTACTTATATACTGCCGTTAATTTACGCAGCCCTTTCCGTATATATATTGTACATTCACATCTTATTTTTTCACTTTTTTTTCTTTTCTTTTCTTTTTTTTTTCTTTTTTTCTTTTTTTCTTTCTTTTCTTTCTTTTTTTTTTTTCTTTCTTTTTTTTTTTTCCTTTTTTTTCTTTCTTTTCTTTCTTTTTTTCTTTCTTTTTTTTTTTTTTTTTTTTTTTTTTTTTGTACTTTCTTTTCTTTCTTTTTTTTATGCTTTTTTATTCTTCTATATGCTTCTTCTATTCTTGTTTTTTTTCTCTCTCTTTTTACATTTGTTTTCTTCTTTATTATTTGTTCTATTACTTTGTGTCAATATATATTTTGATCTTCCCTAAACTTTTTTCTTTTACTTTGTATTATTTTTTTCTTTTACTTTTTCTTTGCTATTCTTTTGTCTTTTTACTTTGTATTTTTCTTTTCTTTTCTATTCATTTTTTTTCTTTTACTTTATTACAGGTACTAATATAGCGCTGTCAATTTACGCAGCGCTTTACATATATATTGTACATTCACATCTTATTTTGTACTTTTTCTTTGCTATTCTTTTGACTTTTACTTTGTATTTTTCTTTTACTTTATTTATTTCAGGTACTTGTATAGCGACGTCAATTTACGCAGCGCTTTACATATATATTGTACATTCACATCTTATTTTATACTTTTTCTTTGCTATTTTTTTGTCTTTTACTTTAGATTTTTCTTTTCTTTTATATTCTTTTTTTTCTTTTACTTTATTTCAGGTACTAATATGGCGCCGTCAATTTACACAGCGCTTTACATTTATATCGTACTTTAACATCTTATTTTGTACTTTTTCTTTGCTATTCTTTTGTCTTTTTACTTTAGATTTTTCTTTTCTTTTATATTCCTTTTTTTCTTTTCTTTTATATTCTTTTTTTTTCTTTTACTTTATTTCAAGTACTAATATAGCGCCGTCAATTTACACAGCGCTTTACTTATATATTGTACATTCACATCTTATTTTGTACTTTTTCTTTGCTATTCTTTTGTTTTTTTACTTTGTATTTTTGTTTTATTTTCTATTCTTTTTTTTTTTTTTTTTTGTTTTGTTTATTTCAGGTACTAATATAGCGCTGTCAATTTACGCAACGCTTTACATATACAGTATTTTATACATTTACATCAGTCCCTAACCCGCTAAGGTCCCTAACTCCCATTCATACATACACATACTAGGGCCAATTTAGACAGGAGCCAATTCACCTCCCAGCATATCTTTGGAGTGTGGCAGGAAACCGGAGTACCCGGAGGAAACCCACACAGGCACAGGAAGAACATGCAAACTCCAGGCAGGTGGTGTTGTGGTTGGCATTCTAACCAATGACCCGAGTACTGCCAGGCAGAGGTGCTAACCTTGTATCAATGTATATTTTGATCTTTCCTAATCTTTTTTCTTTTACTTTGTATTACTTTTTTTCTTTTCATTTTCTCTGGTTTTTTTTTCTCTTTTTTTATTCTTTCTTTTATTACTTTGTACTTTTTCTTTGCTTGCCATTTTTTTTTTTAAATATTTTTTTCTATTATTTTTTTCTTTTCTTTCTTCTTTTAACTTTGTACTTTTTTCCTTTCCATTCTTTTTTTATTCATTTACTTTGTATTTGTTCTCATTTTATGTTCTTTCTTCTTTTATTGTATCTTACTTTTTGTCATTTTTTTTTCTTTTCCGTTCTTTTTTCATTTACTTTGTATTTTTTTTTTCCTTTTTTTGTTCTTCTTTTATTTAATCTTTGTCATTTTTTCTTTTCCATTCTTTTTTCATTTACTTTGTGTTTTTTTTCTGTTCTGTTCTTTCTTTTACTTTCTCTTTTTTTTTTTTTTCTTTTCTTCTTCTTTTTTCATTTACTTTGTATTTTTTTTCTGTTCTGCTCTTTCTTCTTTTACTTTCTCTTTTTTTCTATTCTTTTTTTCTTTTACTTTGTATTTTTGTTTCTTTTTACCTCTTTTTTTTTTTTTTACTTTGTATTTTTTCCTATGCTTTTCTATTCTTTTCTATTCTTGTTACCCGTTTCTCTTATTTTCTTCATTCCATATGGCTTTCTTTTAAAGCAAAAGAAAACATTAATTTTATTACAGCTTCTCAATTCTCAGATGCATTCGTTTTCTTATTTTCCTTTTTAGGTTATATTTTCTTTATTTTCGCCTGATGATCCAGCTAGTAAGTCTGTTTTTCAAAAGAAGCTAGCTGTCCTGCAGATGTATCATTTACAGTAATGAGACAACTCCTTTACCACTGACGGGGGTGCTTACAATGATCAGCTTTTATTTATGTAAAACATTTATCCCAAAAGGGGAAAAAAAAACTGTTTACTGTAACTCATAATAAAATGTGAGCTGAAATGTGGCATCAAGTTGTTAGTGTATCTAAATCTGCTAGTTCATCTAATACTCTGCTCCCTGCCAGACTGACAATGCTGCTGTCCAAGTGTTCCTCCTGTGCTCCTTCCTCCAGAGTGGGCGCTCTAATATAGGAGGTGTGTTACTGGCCAGATCACCAGGTGAAAACAGGGGAAAAAATAGAAAATGAATGCAGCCACCACATCTAATGGTTGGTAAGCTGCAAAAAAAAAAATAGTCAGAGTCCCGGCCTGTCTGCATAGTAAACTAACAGGCCGGGAATGTGTGGCTCCTGCGCAGTGGGGGACTGACAACTCATGGGGCCCCCGGCAATAGGGGATCATGGGGCCCCTGTGTCCTTGCCCACACTCAAACCACACCCAGAAAAGCCTATGAAAGGTACCAGGGGCATTTCATGGGGCCCCCTTCTTACCCCGGGCCCTCGGGCAGTGCCCGAGTTCCCAAATAGGCAGTCCGCCCCTGCTCCTGCGGCTGAAAGGCTTCACTAGCCTAGCCGCTGCACCTTTTGTCATTGACATGTGCCCCCCTGACCCACACCTTACCTACGCCCCTGTTTTTGGCAGTAGTGACAAATGTAACATTTGGGATGCATGTCCTAGTTTAAATGGACCGTCGGGTTGGGCAGTAAAGCCGCGGCTCAACTGCCTGCTGTTGCCCCCGCTGCCCTTGTGAATGAGCCCTAAGATCTAACTGAAATCCGGAGCGATCCAACTAATTAAACTTTTGAATCCCTCCGAATCGAGTCCAGTCCACGCTTTGTTGAACAGTATTGAATCCTGACGCAGGGGGACCCCCCAAACCCCCGAAACATGTTGGCTTTTTATGACAAAGTAGACAAAATTAAATCAAATCTGTCATTTCTATGTCCTTTTTATACTTTAACCCAATGGTCTCCAAACCGCAGCCTGGGGGCCAGTGGGAGCAAAAAAATGCCCCGGCATCCGTGCCCCATCATTGATTTTAATGGGGGGGAATAGTGCCCCATTGTTGATATCAATGAGAAGAATAGGTGACCATCATAGGTTGTTCTAGACCAGTGGTTTTCAAACTGCGGCCCGGGGGCCAGATGCGGCCCCTTGCTTGCTTTTACCCGGCCCTTGGGGCTCTATTTCATCCACGGATACCAACAATAGGGGCATAATAACTGACACCAATGAAGGGGCACAATTCCTCCAAGTGACACAAACAATTAAGCTCAATGACACCAAGGATGGGGCACAATTCCTCCCACTGATACCAATGATGGGGCACTATTCCACTGACACCAATGATGGGGCACTATTCCTCCCACTGACACCAATGATGGGGCACTATTCCTCCCACTGACACCAATGATGGGGCACTATTCCTCCCACTGATACCAATGATGGGGCACTATTCCTCCCACTGACACCAATGATGGGGCACTATTCCTCCCACTGACACCAATGATGGGGCACTATTCCTCCCACTGACACCAATGATGGGGCACTATTCTTCCCACTGATACCAATGATGGAGCACTATTCCTCCCACTGACACCAATGATGGGGCACTATTCCTCCCACTGACACCAATGATGGGGCACTATTCCTCCCACTGACACCAATGATGGGGCACTATTCCTCCCACTGACACCAATGATGGGGCACTATTCCTCCCACTGACACCAATGATGGGGCACTATTCCTCCCACTGACACCAATGGTGGGGCACTATTACTCCCACTGACACCAATGATGGGGCACTATTCCTCCCACTGACACCAACAATGGGGCACAATTCCTCCCACTGACACCAACGAGGAGGCATTGCTTTTTCTCACTGACATTGGGACTTTTACTACTCGCAATGGCCAGAGTCTGTCCCTTCCCCCCCCCTAAAGTCTAAACTGGCCCTTTGTTTAGAAGGGTTGGAGACCTTCGCTTTAACCCATCATCCCCTCTATGCGTGCCCAGAATGCATGCTTTTTTTAAATGTAGAGAAACGCACGGCACTCTAGCAAATGCACAGGAGTGCCATTTATGTTCATGGAACCCCTCTATAAACACGAATGTCCACCTGCATGGTGCTGCAGCAATAGCATTATGTGGTTCGTTTTTTGGAAAAGGAGTCAGAGACTTCTTTTCTGCAGTTTGCGCTCGTAGAGTAGCCCATTGAATAAATAATCTGCCCTACACACGACGCATGGGAATGAGCCACCTCCACTGCCACCACCTCCACTACCACCTCCACTACAACCACCACCACCACCACCCTCCACTACCACCAGCACCACCTCCATTACCAACACCACCTCCTCTACCACCACCTCCTCTACCACCACCTCCTCTACCACCACCTCCTCCACCCACCTCTACCACCCCTACCACCTCTACCACCACCTCCACTACCACCACCACCTCCACTACCACCACCTCCACTACCACCACCTCATCCACCTCCACCACCACCTCCATTACCACCTCCACTACTACCACCACCTCCACTACCACCACCTCTTCCACTACCACCTCTACCACCACCTCCACTACATCACCACCTCCACTACCACCTCTACCACCACCTCCACTACCCACCACCTCATCCACCTCCACCACCACCACCTCCATTACCACCTCCACTACTACCACCACCTCCCACCACCACCACCTCTCCACTGCCACCTCCACTACCCACCCTTCTCCACTTAGAAACATAATTGCCGTCCTTATTCACGGTCATCTGCAGCTGCGGTCACTTTTTGCTCGGCAGTGATTTGTGAACTGTAGTTGCGAGTAATTGCGCCGCTCACAGCTTTTATAAAGCTCCCTTCGCTGCGGCCTCCGGGCGGTGAATAAACAGTACAGAAAAGAGAGAATCATTGAGCTGCTGATCCTTTAATAGCACCGCCTCGAGCTGTCACCTCCATGATCGGAGAACAAATGGACCGCTGATTTTCTTTTTTTATAACACGATTAATAAACGGTCCAAACGTTCAGCAAGCACATGTAAATCCAATCACTAAAATTTCATTGAAGGTTTTAAAAACAAATTTTCACTATTTTTGTCGCTAGAATCACTAAGAAATGTTGACAGTAGAGATGGTCTAGATGTTCAAGTCGAACATAAGTCTCTTGGGCCGCCAACCCTTTTGCCAGTCGATGCATTACAGACTGTCAGGTTTTATGCACACTGTGTAAGCTCGTATTTGAGCTATGAACCATTGTTTTGTAATTCACTAGATCTAATCTTTTGATTCGTTTTATTGCGCTCATTAACATTTTATATCTTTGTATACTGATTGTGGTTTTTGCCATATAAAGTCCTAGGGGATATTTCCATTTTTTCATTTTTGCTATTGACTCGAACGCGGGCTGCTCGTGTGTTCAGCGAACACACGAATGGTAAGGTTGTTCCGGGGGCTGTTCACCCGCTGCGCCCCACAATGCAATGTGCCCTGACAGTGCATTGTGATTGGCCAAAGTGATGCACCTGACCGCAGGATCAGGTGCAATGCTTTGGCCCATCACAGCGCATGATGGCATGAGGATGTCCCAAGGGGGCGGGGGTGACCAGCCACTTTGTGAGATCATCACAGAACTGTCATCCCAGTGCAGTTGTCAGACGTTGGGAGCCGGCACCGAGAGTGGAGCGGTTTTTGTTTTTTTTTGGGGGGGTCGGCGGTGGCGGCAGGCATCGTGATTGACGTTGGATTTACTTCGGGGGGGATATTTTTTTTATTTTTGTTTTTAAAAAAGGACTTGTCAAGGACTGCCTACTGTTATTTTTCTACTACATTTTTTTTTTTATGTGAATGAGTAGCAGTACCATGCACCCCATACTCATTCACAGTGGGGGGGAGCTGAGATCTGGGAGTTCCCTTGTTAAAGGGGGCTTCCAGATTCTGATAAGCCCCCACCCACAGACCCCCACAACCATCAACCACGGTTGTGGGAAAGCAGCCCTTGTCCCTATCAACATGGGGGCAAGGTGATTTTGGGGGGGAGCACTTGTTAAAGGGGGCTTCCAGATTCCGATGAGCCCCCCCCCCCCACCCACGGACCCCCACAACCACCGGCCAAGATTGTGGGAAAGAAGCCTTTGTCCCTATCAACATGGGGACAAGGTGCTTTTCGAGGGGGAGCACTTTTTAAAGGGGGCTTCCAGATTCCGATAAGACCCCCACGACCACCGGCCCTTGACTCTATCAACATAGGGACAAGGTGCTTTTGGGGAGGGGGATTGCCTCTCTGCCCCAAAGCACCCCCCCATGTTGAGGGCATGTGGCCTAGTATGGTTCAGGGGGGACGCTTGCTCATCCCCCCTCTTTCCTGACCTGCTGGGCTGCATACTCGGATAAGGGTTTGGTATGGATTTTGGAGGGGACCCGACGCCATTTTGAAAAATATTTTTGGGTTGAGGGTTCCCCTCAAAATCCATACTAGACCCAAAGGGCTTGGTGTGGATGGGGGGGGACCCCATGTTTTTTTTTTTTTTTAATTTGTAATTGCCAGCAATTCTTTTGACATTCAGCTGTCAGTGGGGAACCCCGCTGACATCTGAAACACGCCGGATTTTAGTAGCTGTAGGGTATCTTACCACATACTCGGATGCAGTAAGATACTGCATAGGGAATTGTCCCGGTTCAAAGTTCACGGTCGAACTTTCAGAAGGTTCAAATGTTCGACTGCAAACCGAACAGGGGGATTGTTCAGCCCATCACTAGTTGACAGTCAGGGATGCCAGCAACAGTGTTCCTGATCACCATCACACCAGTACAGGTGTTGCCAGCAACAGTGTTCCTAATCGCTGCCAGACCAGTACAGCCTGCAACAGTGGTCTTGAATGACACCACACCAGTCTCGGTGTCACCGGTGCACCTGATCACTAGTGACACCAGTCACACTGTCACCAGACCCGTGTAGCCATCCAGTGTCCCTGATTGCATCCATACCTGTGACAGTCAGGGACACTTCAGCATGTCCAGGTCGAAGTTCCTGCCATGTTTTTGGTTGGCATTGTCCTTCACACAGGTGACAGGTGTCATGTTTATCGTCTTTTAGACACGATTGGCCCGCCTACTTTTTAGGAATATTTATTATCCTGTCATCTGATGACCCCACTGACCCCATTAGAAATTCCATGACACTTTTATGATGATGGGGTTAAAAGTGTACATGCCAAACATACCGAAAAAAATATAACCTAAATGGCGGTCTGGGGTTGGTCATGTGTCAAGTGGACCTGTCATTAACTAAATTCCCTACAGAGCGACAATATACAGCAACAGCTCCACCTATCATGAAAGAGCCGTCCTTCAAATCCAGTTGGTGGCTTTGCCTGGGCTGAGATAATGTTGTCAGTCTGCTGCAGGCACGAGGAAGCATTTCCTCAGTCTCCCCTCCCCCAGTGATCTGTCTGTACATTTGTAGCAAGTCTCAAGGTGAGAATGACTTCTTGACATGTCTCGGTAGGCACAGACCTCCGTCCAATGGAAACGTGCATTGGACGCTCCAGTTGGCTCCTTTCCTTGGGACGAGCACAATGGCCAGAGGTGTAACTCCACTCTGCAGGGGCAGACTGACCATTTGGAAACTCGGGCACTGCCCAAGGGCCCGGGGTCAGTAGGGGGCCCCATGAGATGCCCCTGGTACCTTTTTCATAGGCTTTTTTGAGTTTGGGCAAGGACACAGGGGCCCCATGAGCCCCTATTGCCCGGGGGTCCCATGAGTTATCAGTCCGCCCCTGCCACACCATATATGATTTTCTGCTGGTGGTATCTGGAGAAGTTTTAGGGCTTCACCCCAGTTACTAATGGCATCCCCATGCATCTAGCAAACATGGGTGCGTTCATGGTGACCAAAATGCATGATCCTGCAGTGCCATGCGATTTGGTGCTCCGTAATTTTAAAATTGTGCCTGTGTACTGTTTGTGTTCTCCTATGTGCTCGGTAGCCCCTTGAAATAATGGGTTGCCTATAACACATCGTGCAGGAATGTGTGCGCACACTCGGACGCACCATAAGGAGCCCCTAGTGTCACCATAGGCACAGTCATCATTACATAATTGAACCATAATGAGGCAAACAGGGTGGTCACAGAGCTCTGAAGACCAGCAAGACTGATCCAACTTAGACCCATTTTAGGCGGTCCAACTGAAAGCCCAGCCACCCCTTGGCTTCCTGGTGCATTGCGTTAATGTTTGTGCGTTAAAGTACATTGTGTTATGGAAAGGCCGTCAAGGCACGTGAAATACAAAAAATGGCCACGTGGCTATAGTAAGTCAGTGACGTCCCCAACATCCCCGCTGTGCAGCAGCATGCAACAAAGGGGGAAGGGATGTTGGGGACGTCATTGACTTACTATGGCCGCTTGGCCATTGGATGTTGGGGATGTCATTAACTTACTGTAGCTGTTTAGCCATTGGATGCTGGGGACATCATTGACTGACTTACTATAGCCACATGGCCATTGGATTTTGGGGACATCATTAACTTACTGTAGCTGTTTGGCCATTGGATGTTGGGGACATTATTGACTTACTACAGCTGCATGTACATTGGATGTTGGAGATGTCATTAACTTACTATAGCTGTTTGGCCATTGGATGTTGGGGACATCATTGACTTACTATAGCCACATGGCCGTTGGATGTTGGGGACATCATTGACTTACTATAGCCACATGGCCGTTGGATGTTGGGGACATCATTGACTTACTATAGCCACATGGCCATTGGATGTTGGGGACATCATTGACTTACTATAGCCACATGGCCATTGGATGTTGGGGACATCATTGACTTACTATAGCCACATGGCCATTGGATGTTGGGGACATCATTGACTTACTATAGCCACATGGCCATTGGATGTTGGGGACATCATTGACTTACTATAGCCACATGTATTGGATGTTGGGGACATCATTGACTTACTATGGCCGTTGGATGTTGGGGACATCATTGATTGACTTACTATAGCCACATGGCCGTTGGATGTTGGGGACATCATTGACTTACTATAGCCACATGGCCATTGGATGTTGGGGATGTCATTAACTTACTACAGCTGTTTGGCCATTGGATGTGGGTAAATCATTGACTTACTATAGCCACATGCCATTGGATGTTGGGGACGTCATTGACTTACTATAGTCACATGGCCATTGGACATCATTGACTACTATAGCCACATGGCCATTGGATGCTGGGGACATCATTGACTTACTATAGCCACATGGCCATTGGATGTTGGGGACATCATTGACTTACTATAGCCACATGGCCATTGGATGTTGGGGACATCATTGACTTACTATAGCTGTTGGCCATTGGATGTTGGGGACATCATTGACTTACTATAGCCACATGGCCGTTGGATGTTGGGGACATCATTGGCCACATGCTTGGATGTTGGGGACATCATTGACTTACTATAGCCACATGGCCGTTGGACTCATTGACTTACTATAGCCACATGGCCATTGGATGTTGGGGACATCATTGACTTACTATAGCCACATGGCCATTGGATGTTGGGGACATCATTGACTTACTATAGCCACATGGCCATTGGATGTTGGGGACATCATTGACTTACTATAGCCACATGTCCATTGGATGCTGGGGACATCATTGACTTACTATAGCCACATGGCCGTTGGATGTTGGGGACATCATTGACTTACTATAGCCATGGCCGTTGGATGTTGGGGACATCATTGACTTACTATAACCACATGGCCGTTGGATGTTGGGGACATCATTGACTTACTATAGCCACATGGCCGTTGGATGTTGGGGACATCATTGACTTACTATAGCCACATGGCCATTGGATGTTGGGGATGTCATTAACTTACTACAGCTGTTTGGCCATTGGATGTTGGGTAAATCATTGACTTACTATAGCCACTTTGCCATTGGATGTTAGGGACGTCATTGACTTACTATAGTCACATGGCCATTGGACGCTGGGGACATCATTGACTTACTATAGCCACATGGCCATTGGATGCTGGGGACATCATTGACTTACTATAGCCACATGGCCGTTGGATGTTGGGGACATCATTGACTTACTATAGCCACATGACATTGGATGCTGGGGACATCATTGACTTACTATAGCCACATGGCCGTTGGATGCTGGGGACATCATTGACTTACTATAGCCACATGGCCGTTGGATGCTGGGACGTCATTGACTTACTATAGCCACATTTCCATTGGTGCTGTTCAAAAGGAATGGCAACCCAACGGGCTAATTCTTCACATTAATCTTTATTTATTTATTTATTTTTTAGAATGGAAAATAATTTTTGCCAAAAACTCAGACCTGAGGAATCGCGAAGGAGGAGTAATATGGATGTGTAGGTGGCCAATACTGGAGGAATCGACCAGATCAGGGATGTGACTGGAATCAAGGGGGACGGGGAGAGGACCACAATGGCCGACCACACCGGACTTTAGGAAAGGAGGATGCGTCGGTTAATATGACGCCTTGAGCGCAGCAGAGGTCGTAAATCATTTCCCAAACTTTCTCAATGGTCTCGATGGGGTCGCCCCTCCGCCTGTCAGTTTGGACCGTCGTATTCTTCTGTCTCCTTCCATCGAGCTGGACCAGACCACCGCGACGTCCGCCAAGATGGAGGTGCCCGGCGTCCTGCAACTGCACCACCGACAACGTCCTGTGCGACGGAACCCACGACATACCGAGCACGTACTCGGCGGACATCATCTCAACGTAAGAGAAAGTTCAGCTGTTATCGTTGTTAATATCAATATTAAGGATCTCAGTATCTGGTTGCTTCTCGTTGACAAGAGTGGTAGTAAAAATAGGTGGCTGATCTGCAGTCTTATGATCCCCGACAACCGAGCCGAAGGTTACCATGGCCAGCTGTCATGTTAATACACGCTAAGGAGGTTGCAGCAAAGCAAAACCCATACAACAGGATGCATTTGGCAGGCAGTATGGCTACCGAGGTGACTCAGTCAAGTCCAGGGGCGGACTGACCATTTGGAAACTCGGGCACTGCCCGAGGGCCCGGGGTCAATAGGGGGCCCCATGAGATGCCCCTGGTACCTTTTTCATAGGCTTTTTTGAGTTTGGGCAAGGACATAGGGGCCCCATGATCCCCTATTGCCCGGGGGCCCCATGAGTTTGTCAGTCCGCCCCTGGTCAAGTGACTGGGGCCTTGCTGCACTGCGCAAATGCTTGGCTTGTGGCTGGGCCACAGTATTTCAGCCTTCGGCTGACAAAAGGGGGGCAGTATCTCCTTGATGGCTGGTGGCCGCAACTCTACCCCTCTCTGAAAATGCGATCCACCATAGATCGCTTTCCAGGTGGATGGTGGCAAGTGCTGCGCCCAGGGGTGGACTGACCATTTGGAAGCTCAGGCACTGCCCGAGGGCCCGGGGTCAGTAGGGGGCCCCATGAGATGCCCCTGGTACCTTTTTCATAGGCTTTTTTGAGTTTGGGCAAGGACACAGGGGCCCCATGATCCCCTATTGCCCGGAGTGCCCGAGTTTCCAAATGTCAGTCCGCCACTGACCACACCCAAAACAGCCTATGAAAAGTACCAGGGGCATCTCATGGGGCCCCTACTGACCCCGGGCCCTCCAAATGGTCAGTCCGCCCCTGCGGTGTGGAGTTACACCTCTGGCCATTATGATCCCCCCAAGGAGAGGAGCCAACTGGAGAGTCCAATGGACGTTTCCATTGGAACGGAGGTCTGTGCCTACCGAGACATGTCAAGAAGTCATTCTCACCTTGAGACTTGCTACAAATGTACAGTTTGATCACTAGGGGGGAGACTGAGGAAATGCTAGCCTGAGTTTCCAAATGGTCAGTCCACCCCTGGATACAAGTCAGATTGTGGGCATCCCCTGCAACAAAAATGTGATTTTTTTTTTTTTTTTTGTTGCTGAGATGCTCCCAAAGGGTAATCATGTCTGAAGGGATGCAGACCCCGCCGCTTTCCTCATTAGAGTCCTGCAGGTGCAGCAGCTGATTACAAAGCCCCTCCCATTCACATTGCACATGGACACAGAGAAACAAACAGCGATTTCTACAAATAGCAAAAGGTAGGAATCTGCTACAAAGTTTGCTGTAATCCCTGCGATGTGCGTCGATCACCCGGAGGGGGGGAGGGGTTTTTTTTTCCTCAACCAAAGCGGAGTTACCCTTTAAGGTTTTATTCAAAGGAATATAATGTAGCAATGTGACTGTTTCAAGCATTCTTTGCCAACCTTTTGGATAAAGCATTTATGTGTGTCGGGAGCGCGCGCAAAACTGCGTATTTTCTCAACGCGCAGAAAAACGCGCTGCTCATTCCTTCTTAATGGCACCGGCGACCGCATGCGTTTTTCATGGCGGTGTGGCAGTGTGATGCAATGTTACAAAAAGGGTCGGGGACTTCTCCCCCCCCCCCTGTTTCTAGTGGGTAGGGTGGTCCGTTGAAATGAATGAACAGCCCAACATGCGTAAAAACACACCTGCGCATGCATAGATGTCAGCCGGGGCTTCAGGTGCTGCAACCAGGGCCGGGACAAAGGGTGGGCCGGTGGGGCGGCTGCCCTGGGCTCAGTGGGCTCAGTGGAGGTTTGGGGGATTGTGCTAAAAGGGGTGATTTGTAGGGGGATTTTTGTTGGGAAGGGGGATTTGAGTGGTGATGGGGGTTGTGCTACTACGGGGGGTTTGAGGAGGGAAAGGATTGGAGCTGGGAGGGGGGATCTGTACTGGAAGAGGGGGATGTTTTGTTTGCGGAGAATTTTGGCTTGAAAGGAATTTATGCTTAGGGGTAAGTGTGAAAATTAGTGCACTTCTTTTTGTAAGGGGGGGGGGGGCATTAGTGCTAGGAGAGAGGATTGGGGGAGGAAATTTTGGCGGGTAGGGGGGCATTCGAGGGGGGAGAGGATTAATGCTCACAGTGGAAATTTGAGGTAAAGGATTTGTTCTAGGAGGGGGGATTTGGGGAGGGAGTGGATTTGAGCTGGGAGAGCTTGGGGGTGTGAACATTAGAGCTCTTTTTTTGGGGGGAGGGGATATTAGTGTTAGGAGAGGGAATTTGGGGGGGGGAGTCTGCTGGGAGAGGGGGATTTGGAGGGGAGAGAAGATTAATTCTCAGATGGGAAATTTCAGGGGTAGAGTATTTGGGCTAGGAAGGGGGATTTAGGGAAGGAGCGCATTTGAGCCGGGTGGGGGATTTGGGGAGGGGTCATTTGGTAGCCGGGAGGGGGGATTTGGGAAGGAAGAGGATTTAAGCTGGGGGGGGATTTTGGGGAAGGAGCGGATTTGAGCCAGGAGGGAGGATTTGGGGAGGTAGCGGATTTGAGCCGGGAGGGGGGTATTTGGGGGAGGGAGCGCATTTGAGCCTGGAGGGGGAGGATTCTAGCTGGGAGAGGGGATTTGGGGAGGTAGTGGATTTGAGCCAGGAGGGGGGATTTGGGGAGGTAGTGGATTTGAGCCGGGAGGGGGGATGTGGGGGGAGCGCATTTGGCCTGGAGGGGGGATTTGGGAGGGGAGCGGATTTGAGCCTGGAGGGGGGATTTGGGGAGGGGGTCATTTGAGCCGGGAGGGGGGATTTGGGAAGGAAGAGGATTTAAGCTGGGAGGGGGGATTTGGGGAGGGAGCGGATTTGAGCCATGGAGGGAGGATTTGGGGAGGGTAGCGGATTTGAGGGGAGGGGGGGATTTGGGGAGGGAGCGCATTTGAGCCTGGAGGGGGAGGATTCTAGCTGGGAGAGGGGATTTGGGGAGGTAGTGGATTTGAGCCAGGAGGGGGGATTTGGGGAGGTAGTGGATTTGAGCCGGGAGAGGGGGGATGTGGGGAGGGAGCGCATTTGAGCCTGGAGGGGGGATTTGGGAGGGAGCGGATTTGAGCCTGGAGGGGGATTTGGGGAGGGACCGAATTTCACCTGGGAGGGGGGATTTGGGGAGGGAGCGCATTTGAGCCTGGAGGGGGAGGATTTGAGCTGGGAGGGGGATTTGGGGAGGTAGCGGATTTGAGCCGGGAGGGAGGAGGGATGTGGGGAGGGAGCACATTTGAGGTTGGAGGGGGGATTTGGAGAGGGGAGCGGATTTGAGCCGGGAGGGGGGATTTGGAGAGGGAGTGCATTTGAGCTGGGAGGGGGGAATATGGGGAGGGAGCGGATTTGAACCGGGAGGGGGGATTATTGTTTGATGAGAATTTTGGCTTGAAAGGGAATTTGTGCCTAGGGGTTAGTTAAGTGTGAAGATTAGTGCTCACATTTTATTGGGGGGGGAGGGAGGGGATCTTCGTCAACACATAATACTCATACGTTTTGGGGGGGGGGGGGGTGCAGTTTGGCACCTTCGCCCTGGGCTGGGTAGAAGCATTGCACCACATCTGCAGCAGCGCAGTACAATCTGTATCCTCTGCGTTCGTTCTGCCGCGATGCGCGCTCCGCAGACAAGTGGGTGAATCGCCTTTTTTTCTCCCATAGACAATGGAATTAGACAAACGCCATCACTTCAAAGAGACGGAACCCGATCCCCGCACTCCGGTTACCATGGCAACGCTAAGAACAAAACCGAAGACAATTCCAAAAAAAAAAGGGAAGAATCTACATTTTTTTTATAGAAAGGCGGAGGTAAATATCATCGTTGTAAGATATCGCGTCGGATCATCAGACGCTCGGCTCGGAAAAACAGATCATTTCTTTTCTGAAAACTGCAGAATGATCCGGAATTTGCTCATTACGTATATATTATATACTTCAAGGTCACATGACCAAAGCCCCCCCCCCCCCCAGAACAAATGCGCCTTTGTTACATGGAGATGAAGAAAAGTCCACTTACTGATTGCTATGAGCATTTCCTGCAAAGAAACTGTTGAATCGACTCGCATTGTCACTTTGCTGTTCCATATTTTTTTTGTTGATTGAAAAGAATGGGATGGGCAGCTAGGATTCAAAGGGAACTGCGGGGAAACAGTCCGAATACACGGATCAATACATAGCAGGGAATGGTTGTATCTGCCAAAGGATTTGTATTTCTATCCATCCAGCCCTGAGATTTGCACAGCTCTGTCACACACAGCGCAGCCCTACCTGGCAGGACAGGGGACCGGATATTGCTCTGCTGCAGTTCAGTACTGCTTACAGGTCTTATCCCTCCTCCAGCCTGTGATTGGACAGCGAAAGCAGAAGCAGCAGACTGATGAGCTCCTCTCTCTGCTCTCTTCTCCTATCCGCATGATCATTGCACTCCTGTGCTGGTTCTCTTCCCAAGTCTGAGCTCTGCCATGTATTGAGTGGGTTCTCCCTTCCCAAGTCAGGCCTGTGTAGACTCAAACAGGCCTGTGACAGCAAAAGGAGAAGGAGCAGACCGATGGGCTCCTCTCTCTGCTCTCTTCTCCTCTCCGCATGATCATTGCACTCCTTGTGCTGGTTCTCCCTTCCCAAGTCTGAGCTCTGCTGTAGAGAGACTAAAACAGGCCTGTGATTGGACAGCGAAAGGAAAAGGAGCAGACTGATGGGCTCCTCTCTCTGCTCTCTTCTCCTATCAGCATGATCATTGCACTCCTTGTGCTGGTTCTCCCTTCCCAAGTCTGAGCTCTGCTGTAGAGGCCTGTGATTGGACAGCGAAAGGAGAAGGAGCAGACTGATGAGCTCCTCTCTCTGCTCTCTTCTATCAGCATGATCATTGCACTCCTTGTGCTGGTTCTCCCTTCCCAAGTCTAAGCTCTGTTGTAGAGGGACTAAAACAGGCCTGTGATTGGGCAGCGAAAGGAGAAGGAGCAGACTGATGGGCTCCTCTCTCTGCTCTCTTCTCCTATCAGCATGATCATTGCACTCCTTGTGCTGGTTCTCCCTTCCCAAGTCTGAGCTCTGCTGTAGAGGCCTGTGATTGGCCAGCGAAAGGAGAAGGAGCAGACTGATGGGCTCCTCTCTCTGCTCTCTTCTCCTATCCGCATGATCATTGCACTCCTTGTGCTGGTTCTCCCTTCCCAAGTCTGAGCTCTGCTGTAGAGGGACTAAAACAGGCCTGTGATTGGGCAGCGAAAGGAGAAGGAGCAGACTGATGGGCTCCTCTCTCTGCTCTCTTCTCCTATCAGCATGATCATTGCACTCCTTGTGCTGGTTCTCCCTTCCCAAGTCTGAGCTCTGCTGTAGAGGCCTGTGATTGGCCAGCGAAAGGAGAAGGAGCAGACTGATGGGCTCCTTCTCTGCTCTCTTCTCCTATCCGCATGATCATTGCACTCCTTGTGCTGGTTCTCCCCTTCCCAAGTCTGAGCTCTGCTGTAGAGGGACTAAAACAGGCCTGTGATGGGCAGCGAAAGGAGAAGGAGCAGACTGATGGGCTCCTCTCTCTGCTCTCTTCTCCTATCAGCATGATCATTGCACTCCTTGTGCTGGTTCTCCCTTCCCAAGTTTGAGCTCTGCTGTAGAGGGACTAAAACAGGTCAATACCAAGCAGAATTCTGGTACTTACACTGAAAATACATTTGATGAATTAATGATCACAGAGCTGCATTCATTTGTTTGTTTTATACCCGCCTGGAGTTCAGCTGAAAGACGGAGATATTCTTTGTACAGTAAATCGGAAATTTAATCGGAAATCACATTATTTTCAGTCAAGATATACAATTTTCCTGCCATACTGTATAAATCTTAGATTGTAAGCTCCCAGGATCAGGGCGCGCCTAACCCTCTTGTATTGAACTGTATTGTCTCCCGTTATATTGTAAAGCGCTGAGCAAACTGTATAAATCCTCTAAAATAATATTAAAAAAATATATATATATATATTTTTTTTATTATTATTATTAATATTTTTTTGATTATACGAGTAGTGCTTTTACTCCCCTATTGGCAGCTATATATATATATATGTGTGTGTATATACACTATATTGCCCAAAGTATTGTCCCTGCCCTCCATATCATGTGATTCAGGTGTTCCAATCCCCTCCCAATCATGTGGTTTAGGTGCTCCAATCCCCTCCATATCATGTGATTCAGGTGTTCCAATCCCCTCCATATCATGTGATTCAGGTGTTCCAATCCCCTCCCAATCATGTGATTCAGGTGTTCCAATCCCCTCCCAAT
Organism: Staurois parvus; assembly: GCA_951230385.1. Taxonomy (NCBI): domain Eukaryota; kingdom Metazoa; phylum Chordata; class Amphibia; order Anura; family Ranidae; genus Staurois; species Staurois parvus. The sequence continues at coordinate 106,472 of CATNWA010015634.1, read as the reverse complement.
CATGTGATTCAGGTGCTCCAATCCCCTCCATATCATGTGATTCAGCTGCTCCAATCCCCTCCATGGACAAAGGTGTATACAATCCATCCCCTAGGCATGCAGACGGCTTCTACACAAACATTGGTGAAAGAATGGGTCGCTCTCAGGAGCTCAGTGACTCCAAGCGTGGTCCCGTGATAGGTGGCCACCTGGGCAATAAGTCCATCCGTGACATTTCCCGGCTACTAAATATTCCACTCAGCTGTTAGTGGGATTATAACAAAGTGGAAGCCACTGGGAACAACAGCCACTCAGCCACCAAGTGGTAGGCCACGTCACATGACAGGGCGGGGTCAGCGCATGCTGAAGCACACAGTGCGCAGAAGTCGCCAACTGTCTGCAGAGTCAATAGCTAAAGACCTCCAAACTTGGTGTGGCCTTCAGATGAGCCCAACAACAGTGTGTAGAGAGCTTCATGGAATGGGTTTCCATGGCCGAGCAGCTGCATCCAAGCCTTCCATCACCAAGTGCAATGCAAAGCGTCGGATGCCGTGGTGTAAAGCACGCCGCCACTGGACTCTAGAGCAGTGGGGGGAGGGGTGTTCTCTGGATTGACCAATCACACTTCTCTGTCTGGCCATCTGATGGACATGCCTGGGTTTGGCGGTGGTTAGGAGAATGGTACTTGCCTGACTGCATTGTGCCCAGTGTAAAGTTTGGTGGAGGGGGATTATGTTTTGGGGTTGTTTTTCAGGGGTTGGGCTTGGCCCCCTAGTTCCAGTGAAGGGAACTCTGAAGGCAAAATTTTGGACAATTTCATGCTCCCAACTTTGTGGGAGGAGTTTGGGGATGGCTCCTTCCTGTTCCAACATGACTGCCCCCCAGTGCACAAAGCAAGGTCCATAAAGACATGGAGGAGCCAGTTTGGGGTGGAGGAACTTGACTGTCCTGCACAGAGTCCTAACCTCAACCCAATAGAACACCTTTGGGATGAATTAGAGCGGAGACTGCGAGCCAGGCCTCCTCCCCCGACATCAGTGCCTGACCTGACAAATGTGCTTCTGGAAGAATGGTCCAACCTTCCCATAGACACCCTCCTAAACCTTGTGGACGGCCTTCCCAGAAGAGTTGAAGCTGTTATAGCTGCAAAGGGCGGAGCCAACTCAATATTGAACCCTACGGACTAAGACTGGGGGCCATTAAAGGTCATGTGCGTGGAAAGGGCGGGGCCAACTCAATATTGAACCCTACGGACTTAGACTGGGAGGCCATTAAAGGTCATGTACGTGGAAAGGGCGGGCCAACTCAATATTGAACCCTACGGACTAAGACTGGGGGGCCATTAAAGGTCATGTACGTGGAAAGGGCGGGCCAACTCAATATTGAACCCTACGGACTAAGACTGGGGGGGCCATTAAAGGTCATGTGTGTGGAAAGGGCGGGGCCAACTCAATATTGAACCCTACGAACTAAGACTAGAGGGCCATTAAAGGTCATGTGCGTGGAAAGGGCAGGGCCAACTCAATATTGAACCCTACGGACTAAGACTGGGGGGCCATTAAAGGTCATGTGTGAAGAAAGGGCGGGGCCAACTCAATATTGAACCCTACGGACTAAGACTGGGGGGGCCATTAAAGGTCATGTGCGTGGAAAGGGCGGGGCCAACTCAATATTGAACCCTACGGACTAAGACTGGGGGGCCATTAAAGGTCATGTGCGTGGAAAGGTAGGGACCAACCAATACTTGGGGCAATATAGTGTGTATGTATATATATTTGTATATTATAAATAGTACCGTGTCTGGGATCTGGATATTAAAGAATGTTCATGATTTATAATATATATATATATATATATATATATATATTATAAATGGTAAACATTCTTTTAATATCCAGATCCCATACACGGTACTATTATTTCTCTTTCATATCTGCGGTTGATGTTTTGTTCGTTAACCACATTACAATGTCTGTGTGCGGAGTCCTCCCCCAGGTCGGTGGCCCCGATCCATTCATCATCGGCTCTCATTCTGTTTTATTTCAGCTCGTTCCTCAGATGCGGCTTCACCAGCATCCCCTCTGACAGCTTTGCCCCTTCGCAGACGATGCAGATCCTGTAAGTATTATTACTACCATCAGGACTAATTAGTAAGCGTCTAATTCCTCGTTCGTCACAACGTCTTCCAATCTTCTCTCCCGTATTGCGGTGTTCGTTTTCCTGTTACATATAAATGGGTTTTTAATGATTTTTGTAATAAGCCAAAGTACGAAATGTGCTTTTAATTTGTGTGATAGTTTGGAGGATATTAATTTTTTAAATGCATTTATTATTCAGTAGAAGAGACATTGCTTTCATAACTTTTTTGTACTTTTTGACATATTTTATCCAAACTTTGTTGGGTTTACGAAGAATGGAAAATAAAAAGAAGCACTCCGCTCCTTCCTCTGTAACTCTCCTCTCCTGAAATACTCTGCGCTGCTGGAGGACTCCGCTCCTTCCTCTATAACTCTCCTCTCCTGAAATACTCTGCGCTGCTGGAGGACTCCGCTCCTTCCTCTATAACTCTCCTCTCCTGAAATACTCTGCACTGCTGGAGGACTCCGCTCCTTCCTCTATAACTCTCCTCTCCTGAAATACTCTGCACTGCTGGAGGACTCCGCTCCTTCCTCTATAACTCTCCTCTCCTGAAATACTCTGCACTGCTGGAGGACTCCACTCCTTCCTCTATAACTCCTCTCCTGAAATACTCTGCACTGCTGGAGGACTCCGCTCCTTCCTCTGTAACTCTCCTCTCCTGAAATACTCTGCGCTGCTGGAGGACTCCGCTCCTTCCTCTGTAACTCCTCTCCTGAAATACTCTGCGCTGCTGGAGGACTCCGCTCCTTCCTCTGTAACTCCTCTCCTGAAATACTCTGCGCTGCTGGAGGACTCCGCTCCTTCCTCTATAACTCCTCTCCTGAAATACTCTGCTCTGCCGGAGGACTCCGCTCCTTCCTCTATAACTCCTCTCCTGAAATACTCTGCTCTGCTGGAGGACTCCGCTCCTTCCTCTGTAACTCTCCTCTCCTGAAATACTCTGCGCTGCTGGAGGACTCCGCTCCTTCCTCTGTAACTCCTCTCCTGAAATACTCTGCGCTGCTGGAGGACTCCGCTCCTTCCTCTGTAACTCTCCTCTCCTGAAATACTCTGCGCTGCTGGAGGACTCCTCTCCTTCCTCTATAACTCTCCTCTCCTGAAATACTCTGCGCTGCTGGAGGACTCCGCTCCTTCCTCTATTACTCCTCTCCTGAAATACTCTGCACTGCTGGAGGACTCCTCTCCTTCCTCTATAACTCCTCTCCTGAAATACTCTGCGCTGCTGGAGGACTCCGCTCCTTCCTCTGTAACTCTCCTCTCCTGAAATACTCTGCGCTGCCGGAGGACTCCGCTCCTTCCTCTATAACTCTCCTCTCCTGAAATACTCTGCGCTGCTGGAGGACTCCGCTCCTTCCTCTATAACTCCTCTCCTGAAATACTCTGCACTGCTGGAGGACTCCGCTCCTTCCTCTATAACTCTCCTCTCCTGAAATACTCTGCACTGCTGGAGGACTCCGCTCCTTCCTCTATAACTCTCCTCTCCTGAAATTCTCTGCTCCTTCCTCTGTCCAGTGTACTATCTGTCTGGTATAGGGGTGTGTCCCCGTCCATAGACCTCCATGCACACCAATCACCTGCTCATTGTACTGCATTATACACAACAAAATTCCTCCCATTTTTATGGGTCTTCAAAATCACAAATGTTCTTTATTATAATTATATCTTACAAATTGTAACACATTGTAAATTTCAATGTATCCATGCAGTGTTGTTACATAACATATTTACAATATAAAGGAATTTCACATGTTTACAGAGACTCAGCGTGTACCCGACGCGTTTCGGAGGCTGTAGCTCCTTCTTCAGGGGTAACTGCGTGTATCTGTCTGGTATAAGGTCCTGTTCCCCGTCCATAGATGTCCATTCACACCAATCACCTGCTCATTGTATTGCAGCACAAAATGAACCAATTCTATGTCAGTGGTTCATATAGTGAACTTGGTGTAGAGGACATCACAGAGGACAAGGGGGCGCTCTTTACGTCTGGAGGAAAAGAAATGTAATCTCCAAACACAGAAAGGGTTCTTCATGGTCAGAGCTGTGAGAATGTGGAATAGACTTCCTCCAGAGTTGGTTGTGGCCAGCTCAGTGGATTGCTGTAGGAAAGTCCTGGATTCTTTCTTGGATACACAGAATATAACTGGATATAACATTTATAGGGAAAGTAGATCCAGGGAATATCCGATTGCCTCTCGGGGGGTCAGGAAGGAATTTTTTCCCAGCAGGAGCAAATTGGATCGTGCTTTGCTGGGATTTTTTTTTTTGCCTTCCTCTGGATCAACTGTGGGTGTAGGATTATATCTTTTTAATGGTTGAACTGGATGGACTTTTGTCTTTTTTTCAGCCAGACTAACTATGTAACTATGTATATGTCATTTTTCACCTGTAGAGTTGCATCGAACATCTCTTTTTGGTACACTCAGCTGTTGATATTCTATGGGGGCTTTTTTTGCCTTCCTCTGGATCACCTGTGGGTGTAGGATTATAACTTTTTTTTTTTTTTTTTTTTTTTTAACTGGATGGACTTTTGTCTTTTTTTGAGCCAGGCTAACTACAGGTGAAAAATGACATATACATAGTTACATAGTTAGTCTGGCTAAAAAAAAGACAAAAGTCCATCCAGTTCAATCATTAAAGATAAAAGTTATAATCCTACACCCACAGTTGATCCAGAGGAAGGTAAAAAAAAAACCCACATAGAATATCATCAGCAGAGTGTACCAAGAAGAGATGTTCGATGTAACTCTACAGGTGAAAAATGACATATACAGAGTTACATCGAACATCTCTTGATGGTACACTCAGCTGATGATATTCTATGGGGGGGGGGGGGGGGGGGGGTTTGCCTTCCTCTGGATCAACTGTGGGTGTAGGATTATAATTTTTTTTTTTTTTTTTGTCAATGGTTGAACTGGATGGACTTTTATCTTTTTTCAGCCAGACTAACTATGTAACCAGGGGCGGACTGACAACTCATTGGGCCCCCGGGCACTAGGGGATCATGGGGGGCCCTGTGTCCTTGCCCAAACTCAAAAAAGCCTGTGAAAAAGGTACCAGGGACATCTCATGGGGCCCCCTACGGACCCCGGGCCCTTGGGCAGTGCCTGAGTTTCCAAATGGTCAGTCCGCCCCTGGATGGAACTATGTATATGTCATTTTTCACCTGTAGAGTTACATCGAACATCTCGTATTGGTACGTTCTGCTGATGATATTCTCTAGTCCATACTCTCTGGGTACTTTCATAATCTCATGTCTCAGATCTCCCTCTTTGCAGGTTGTTCACCTCCTGCTCCTTCGATGTGATCGCAGATGACGCCTTTTCAAAACTGAAGCATTTGGAATATTTGTAAGTGGAGCCGACAGTAGACGACGCGTTGTACAAAATCAGAGCGGAGGTAGGAGTGGGGAAGGCTATGTGGACCAGGTTACAGTCTGAGCTCATGACTACGAAGCCGTCTGGCTCTTCTAGGGGAGCAGAAGGGGCAGGACATGGTCTCTGCATGGCCACCACCAGGGTGACATTTAAAGCCCATTGCACCATAAAGCCACCCTAATTTCCCTTTCTCACTGATACATTTAAAGTTTTCTTTTTTTTTTTTTGCAAAATTGCCCAATTTTTGTCACAATTTTGAGAAAATTAAAACTCTGTTTTGCTCATCCGTAAAATCCCCTCAGGCTGACCTAGACTATTTCCTACATGAAGCCGTTAGCTAGAATACTAACAAGGTTCCGAAGAATGTGCAATCAATTTTTTAGATTTCAGTGAAATGTTTTTATTTACTTTTTTTTTAGGTTTATCGAAAACAACAGTATCAAATCAATCTCTAGAAATGCGTTTCATGGACTGCGGTCTCTGGTCCACTTGTAAGTACATTAGTAAATATATACAGTGCGTGGTCAATGGTTTGTGGGCACTTGGCCATCACAACTATATGAGAGTTTGGACATCCTATTCCAACAACATAGTCATTAATATGGAGTTCCAGCTCTTCTGGGAAGACTTTCCACATGATCTTAGGGGGTGTCTATGGCATTTTGTGTCCATTTGTGAGGTCAGGTATGGATGTTGTGAAGACCTGGCCCACAATTGGCATCTCAATTCATCCCAAAGGTGTTCAGTAGGGTTAAGGTCAGGGCTCTGTGCAGGACCCTCAAGACCACAAGTTGCTCCACATAATCTGGACAAACTATGCCTTTATGGAGCTCACTCCTGGGAAGACTTTCCACAAGATTTTGGAGGGTGTCTGTAGGAATTTGAGTCCATTTTTTAGGTCAAGTACTGATGTTGGATGAGAACACCTGGCCCGCCTTAAGCATTCCAATGTGTTCCAAAAGTGTTTAGAAGAGTTGAGGTCACAGCAGGATGCTTGAGATCAAGAGTTGTTCCATCTTTTAGAAACTATGTCCTTTTGGAGCTAACTCCTGGGAAACTTTTTCTCAAGATTTTAGAGTGTGTGTGGGAATTGTGCCCATTTGTGAGGTTAGATACTGATGTTGGTTGAGAAGACCTGGATCACCATCAGTCTTCCAATTCATCCCAAAGGTGTTCAGTACGGTTGATGCCAGGACACTTGACTTCCTCCACACCCAACTGGTCAAACCATTTCTTTATAGACTTAACCACCTTTGCACTTTTAACATCCTCCAGCCTCCTGGGAAGACTGTTCATAAGATTTAGGAGAGTGTCTGTGAAAATTGTGTCCATTTGTGAGGTCAGGTTCTGACATTGGATGAGAAGACCTGGCTCACAATTGCCATTCCACTTAATCCCAAATGTGTTCAGTACAGTTGATGCCAGGACACTTGAGTTCCTATACATCCAACTGGTCAAACCATGTCTTTATAGACTTAGACCACCTTTGTGGCTATAACATCCTCCACTCTCCTAAGTCTATAAAGACATGGTTTGACCAGTTGGATATATAGGAACTCAAGTGTCCTGGCATCAACCGTACTGAACACCTTTGGGATGAATTGGAAGACCGATGGTGATCCAGGTCTTCTCATCCAACATCAGTACCTGACCTCACAAATGGGCACACATTCCCAAAGACACCGTACAAAATCTTATGGACAGTCTTCCCAGAAGACTGGAAGATGTTATAGCCACAAAGGTGGTCTAAGTCTATAAAGACATGGTTTGACCAGTTGGGTGTGGAGGAAGTCAAGTGTTCTGGCATCAACCATACTGAACCGTTGCACCTGACTGACCCCTGTGTACAAAGCAAGCTTCATACCGACATGGTGTGACTAGCTTGATGTGGAGGAACTGGAGTGTCCTTTACAGAGCCCTGACCTCAACCCTATTGAACACCTTTGGGATGAATTGGAATGCCAGATGTGAGCCAGGTCTTCTCATTCAACTTCAGTACCTGACCTCACAAATGGGCACAAATTCCCACAGACACCATACCAAATCTTATGGACAGTCTTCTCAGAAGAGTGGAGGATGTTATAGCCACAAAGGTGGTCTGAGAAGACTGTCCATAAGATTTGGTATGGTGTCTGTGGGAATTTGTGTCCATTTGTGAGGTCAGGTACTGATGTTGAATGAGAAGACCTGGCTCACAATTGGCATTCCAATTCATCCCAAAGGTGTTCAGTAGAGTTGAGGTCAGGGCTCTGTAAAGGACACTCCGGTTCCTCCACATCAAGCTGGTCATACCATGTCGTTATGGAGCTGGCTTTGTACACAGAGGTCAGTCAGGTGGAACAGTTCAGTACGGTTGATGCCAGGACACTTGACTTCCTCCACACCCAACTGGTCAAACCATGTCTTTATAGACTTAGACCACCTTTGTGGCTATAACATCTTCCACTCTTCTGGGAAGACTGTCCATAAGATTCTGTACGATGTCTTTGGGAATTTGTGCCCATTTGTGAGGTCAGGTACTGATGTTGGATGAGAAGACCTGGATCACCATCGGTCTTCCAATTCATCCCAAAGGTGTTCAGTACGGTTGATGCCAGGACACTTGAATTCCTCCACACCCAACTGGTCAAACTATGTCTTTATAGACTTAAGCCACCTTTGCTGTTATAACATCCTCCACTCTCCTGGGAAGACAGTCTCTAAGATTTTGGAGAGTGTCTGTGAAAATTGTGCCCATTTGTGAGGTCAGGTTCTGATGTTAGATGAGAAGACCTGGCTCACAATTGGCATTCCAATTCATCCCAAAGGTGTTCAGTAGGGTTGAGGTCAGGGCTCTGTAAAGGACACTCCAGTTCCTCCACATCAAGCTGGTCATACCATGTCGTTATGGAGCTAGCTTTGTACACAGGGGTCAGTCAGGTGGAACAGAAAAGGGTCTACACAAAAAACTATTACCACAAGGTTGGAAGCCAACAATTGTCGATAATATTACAACCTACAAAAGATATTAACCGTACCCTTCCCTGGGGAAACCTGTCATCATTTGGAGGGGGTCCGCTTAGGCTAGGCCATAAAGTGTATTTGAAACTTCCAATAGACAGACTTATTCTTCTCATAGCTCCAAGCACTATGGTCTGGAATTTGTCAATAAATGACATTTTCTGTCCTGAACTAGCTTAGTCAAGTTTTATGTTGCCCGGATGAGGCAAATTTTATGTTTTCTTTTTGCTTTTCCTAAATTTTTCCCAATAGGAGCTTGGCTAATAATCATCTGGAGTCTCTTCCTAGTGGGTTGTTTCGGCCCCTGACAGCCATAAAACACATGTAAGTATGAAGCAGTGATTTATTTCCTGTAGAGAACTTGCACAAGTATAAAATATCCAGGGATGATCAGACGTTAGGCCTCGTACATACAATGGGAATATCGGACGAACGATTGACCATCTTTTTTTGCATGTTAGCCACATATCAAAATTGAGGAGGTTACTAAAGTTATGAAAATTCTCATATGACAGTATACAATTTCAGAAAAGATGTCAGGTTTTGTATTGTATTCTTTTGTTTCTGAGCATAATTTATTTATTTCAGGTACTTCTATAGCGCCATCAATGTACGCCGCGCTTTACATATATATTGTATATTCACATCAGTCCCTAACCCTCAAGGGGCGGAGACAACTCATGGGGCCCCTGTGTCCTTGCCCAAACTCAAAAAAGGCCTATGAAAAAGGTACAAGGGGCATCTCATGGGGCCTCCTACTGACCCTGGGCCCTCAGGCAATGCCCGAGTTTCCAAATGGTCAGTCCGCCCCTGGTCCCTAACTCACATTCATACATACACATACTAGGCACAATTTAGATAGGATCCAATTTACCTACCAGCATGTCTTTGGAGCATGGGAGGAAACCGGAGTACCCGGAGGAAACCCAAGCAGGCACAGGGAGAACATGCAAACTCCAGGCAGGTGACGCCATGGTTGGGATTCAAACCAGTGACCCTGGTACTGCCAGGTGGAAGTGCTAAGCATTTAGCCACTGAGCATGTGTGGTTTTGGTCTTCATATACATACAACATACCTTTTTATTTAATATATAAATAAATATATTTAAAAAATATTATATATATTTATTAAAATATTTATAAATATATTTGTTTTTGTTTTTTTGAACCCTCTCCTCTACTGCAGTGATCTGCGTGAAAACCCCTTACACTGCGACTGTCGAATCAAGTGGCTGGTGCACTGGGTACACGGACCCGGGAAAAACATTGCTCTTGGCTGCCAATGCCATGCGAGGAAGCCGGCAAAATAAAGGGGCGGACCTTGACTGAATTGTCGGAAAAAGACTTTGACTGTGTCACTGGCAGTAAGTACCTGCTATAGTACGTGGGTATATGGAGACCCTCACCTTGTAATACAACCTATTCAGTGAAAAATGGAAATGAAAGGCAAAAGGTTTGTGTGTAGATATACATCATATAGCCAAAAGTATTGACCGCCGGCCTTCCCACGTACATGACCTTTAATGGCCTCCCAGTCTAAGTCCGTAGGGTTCAATATTGAGTTGGCCCCGCCCTTTCCACGCACATGACCTTTAATGGCCCCCCAGTCTTAGTCCGTAGGGTTCAATATTGAGTTGGCCCCGCCCTTTGCGGCTATAACAGCTTCAACTCTTCTGGGAAGGCCATCCACAAGGTTTAGGAGGGTGTCTATGGGAAGGTTGGACCATTCTTCCAGAAGCACATTTGTCAGGTCAGGCACTGATGTCGGGGGAGGAGGCCTGGCTCGCAGTCTCCGCCCTAATTCATCCCAAAGGTGTTCTATGGGGTTGAGGTCAGGACTCTGTGCAGGACAGTCAAGTTCCTCCACCCCAAACTGGCTCCTCCATGTCTTTATGGACCTTGCTTTGTGCACTGTGGGGGCAGTCATGTTGGAACAGGAAGGGGCCATCCCCAAACTCCTCCCAAAAGTTGGGAGCATGAAATTGTCCAAAATTTTGCCTTCAGAGTTCCCTTTACTGGAAAGGGTAGGGGGCCAAGCCCAGCCCCTGAAAAATGCCCCCACCCCATAATCCCCCCTCCACCAAACTTTACACTTAGCACAATGCAGTCAGGCATGTACTATTCTCCTGGCAACCGCCAAACCAAGACACACCCATCAGATTGCCAGACAGAGAAGCGTGATTGGTCACTCCAGAGAACACATCTCCTCGGCTCTAAAGTCCAGTGGCGGCGTGCTTTACACCACGGCATCCGACACTTTGCATTGCACTTGGTGATGGAAGGCTTGGATGCAGCTGCTCGGCCATGGAAACCCATTCCATGAAGCTCTCTATGCACTGTTGTTGGGCTCATCTGAAGGCCACACACCAAGTTTGGAGGTCTTTAGCTATTGACTCTGCAGACAGTGGTAACTTCTGCGCACTGTGCGCTTCAGCATGCGCTGACCCCGCCCTGTCATGTGACGTGGCCTACCACTTGGTGGCTGAGTGGCTGTTGTTCCCAGTTGCTTCCACTTTGTTATAATCCCACTAACAGTTGAGCGTGGAATATTTTAGTTGTAGCCAGGAAATGTCACGGATGGACTTATTGCCCAGGTGGCCACCTATCACGGGACCACGCTTGGAGTCACTGAGCTCCTGAGAGCGACCCATTCTTTCACCAATGTTTGTAGAAGCCGTCTGCATGCCTAGGGGCTTGATTGTATACACCTGTGTCCATGGAGGGGATTGGAACACCTGAATCACATGATATGGAGGGGATTGGCACCTGAATCACATGATTGGGAAGGGATTGGAACACCTGAATCACATGATTGGGAGGGGATTGGAACACCTGAATCACATGATTGGGAGGGGATTGGAACACCTAAATCACAGGATTGGGGGGCGGGGCCAATACTTTTTTTTTTTTTATAAGAATCACATCACATGAACTTTGTTTTTCAGCTGCATACGGGGTCTAGAGAGGTGGGGGGAGGAGACTGCAGGGGACGTGCCAGCAAAGGGTGAGAAAGAGCTGTTTGGGGGCATTGGCAGAAGCCTCAGCCATTGGAGGACAGGCAGGCTGTTGTTTGAAATTCAGAATTCGGACTTTCAAAACTCAAATTCTGAGTTTCTAAATGCAGTACGCTTTGTTAGGAGGGTTGGGATGACTTTGAAACTCAGAACTGTGTTTACAAAACTTTTAGGATGGCCCTGGGGTTTTCATACCACTGACTAGAGAAGCCAAACTATTAAAAAAAAAAAAAAAAAAAGTGAAAAAGAAAAAAAAAAGTGAAGACACAACTTAGAACATCAAAAACAAAACTAAATAAACCTCCGAGACCATTGCAGCCTTAAAACCACCTTCTCCACTTTGGCTCCAGTAAAGGTCACAGCAATTTCCTCGAAGTGAAATCTTGTCAGTTTTGCTCATCCTGAGAAATCCACCAGAGACTGTCCAACCCAACCGTGTCAGCACAGAGAATGAAATATCTCTTTATAAAAGCAGGAAAGAGTGACAGCAGAAAAATAACAAAAATAACAAAAATAACAAGGGGTCTGCAGAGGGCCCATTTTATTTGAACCTTGTCTGCGTATAGATCTATTGTTGTCCCAAGCAGCACATTTAAATTCCATTGCCAGTTGGCTGATTCGCTACCTCTGCCTGAAGTCCATTCCACGCATCTACTATTCTCAGTAAAAGAATACATTCTCAGGTTAGATTTGAACTTTCCCACATGGAAGAAAAATATATTTCATTTATATTTTAAAAGTATTCTTCCGAAATATATTGACATATATTTGAAATACCATAATTCTGGCCGTGTTCAAAATATATATATATATATTGAATACGGCTAAAATTATAGTGTGTGTGTATGTGTATATATATATATACCAGGGGTGGACTGACAACTCATGGGGCCCCCGGGCAATAGGGGATCATGGGGCCCCTGTGTCCTTGCCCAAACTCAAAAAAGCCTATGAAAAAGGTACCAGGGGCATCTCATGGGGCCCCCTACTGACCCCGGGCAGTGCCCGAGTTTCCAAATGGTCATTCCGCCCCCTGATATACACACATTGGCGGCCGGCGGGAATAATTCCCCTTACACTGGCGGCCGGCGGGAAGAATGCCTTTACACTGGGGGCCGGCGGGAAGAATGCCCTTTACACTTGGCGGCCGGCGGGAAGAATGCCCTTTACTTTGGCGGCCGGCGGGAAGAATGCCCTTTACACTGGGGCCGGCGGGAAGATGCCCTTTACTTTGGGGGCCGGCGGGAAGAATGCCTCTTACACTGGGGGCCAGCGGGAAGAAATGCCTCTTACACTGGGGGCCGGCGGGAAGAATGCCCCTTACACTGGGGGCCCGGGAAGAATGCCCTTTACTTTGGCGGCCGGCGGGAAAGAATGCCCCTTTACACTGGGGGCCGGCGGGGGAAGAATGCCCCTTACACTGGGGGCCGGCGGGAAGAATGCCCCTTACACTGGGGGCCGGCGGAAGAATGCCCCTTACACTGGGGGCCGGCGGGAAGAATGCCCCTTACATTGGCAGGAAGAAGTTTTAATCCTTATGCTGCTAGTATTAATAAATAGATAGGAAGATAATATATTTACTTGCTTTAAACTTTTTTTTTTTTTGTACATTTCTTCAGTTTATTTCGGCCAAAATGATATTCTACATCCCAGGAGTGTTTGTGGCATTTTTTTTCCCTTTCATCTGGAGGAGGGGCTCTCTAATCTAAACACACCCTCCTGCATTTATGCCAGAACTAAGGGCAGGTGGATTCCAGGGAGTAAATGCTACATCAATCATCTGCCCTTACTCAAGATGGCTGCAGCTTAAAATACTAGGGGGTGGTTTTTGAAAGTGACTTCTCAACAAAATAAAGCATGGAGACATGGATGGATGGATGGATGGATGGGGGAGTCGCAAAACACATACGTATTTAAGCATTTCTTAACACTTTTTTTTGGTTTACTTGACTATTTTTTGAGATGTATTTGCTATGAATTATTTTAAGGCAAATTTCATGCAGTATTTATCTCTTAGTGAATGGACCTCAGTATTCTAAGTTAGATAACGTGTCATTTTATTTATTTTTTTTAATTTGAATTAAGTGGGGAAAGATTTAGAAACTCATCAGTCTGGCACAAGAAGTGGGCACTGGGGTACAAAAGCCAGATACAAGTGAAACCCCCCCCCAAAAAATTACCTTTAATCAGCATGATGTACCTTGTGTGAGTTCAGAATGTTCCAGTACCTCCAATTTGTCCCCCTTAGTAATTTGGGGTTCTATGTTGATTCTGTAGACATTATCCAGAGATGGACCTTCAAGTTTCCTCCTTGTCTGTGAAGGCCTTTGAATACCAGTCAGAGCAATACGTGGTGATACACATCCCTTCGAGGGCCGCTGCAACCTTCCTGGGTGGGGATGGTGGTGGGAAGTACAAACAACCCACCCCCCCCCCCCCCCCCCCCCCCCCCCACCAAACCCCCCCCCTCCCTTCTCTCTCTCCCCCTCTCCCTTTCTCTCTCTCCCCCTCCCTTTCTCTCTCTCCCCTCCCTTTCTCTCTCTCTCTCCTTCCCTTTCTCTCTCTTCTCCTCCTCCTTCCCCCCTCCCTTCTCCCTTCTCCCCTCCCCCTCCCCCTCCCTTCTCCTCTTCTCCCCCTCCCCTCTCCCCTCTCTCTCCCCTCTCCCCTCTCTCTCCCTTCTCCCCCCTCCCCCTCTCCCTTCTCCCCCCCCTCCCCCTCCCCTCCCTTCTCCCTCTCCCTCATCCCCCTTCTCCCACCTCTCTTAATCTCCCCCCCCATTTCCAGTCAGTCTTCTCTCTTATTCCCCCCCCCCCCCCTTCCATCTCTCTTTCCTGTGATCTTGACAGTTTTTTATGGTGGGGGGGGGGGGGGGGCGTTAATGGCTTAATTAACACTGTTGTTAGTCCTTAAAGTGCAGCCAGAAAGGGTCAATGTTCTGCCATTGGTCATGGATGCCTTAGTGAGCAGGGGACAGTTATTTAACCCCTTTGTGCTGCAATAGTGACACCGGTGTCAGTGTTAATTAACCCCTTTATGTTTGGGTTAAACACTGCCAGTAACTACTAATGCATCACAATGGGGTTAAATTAACTCTGCCACTGGGGAGGGATTAATGTAGAATTTTCAGTTTAACCCTAACTAGCCTTAAAAATTCTCTCCATCCCCCTCCTTACAATTATGCTGTATAGAAGAGACGTATACACCTATTTTCAGGTTGCTCCAGGTGGGTCACGTTATGCCCTGTGTGAAGCCGTGGTGGATGTAGGGGAGAGCCAACAACAGATGGAACATGGGACCCTCTAGCTGATGTCACCGCCTCAGGCTTTACCAGCCATTGTCGAGCGCTCTTTCCTCTCCCCTGCAGCCACCGCTGACACATGAGATCATGTGACCAGACCGGTGTGAGCGGAGAACAGGTAAGTCCACAGGTTAGGGGGCACAAATTATTTGCCTTGCTCCGGGCGCTGACACCCCACGTTATGGCACTGTATTAAAGGTCCACCTTTAAAAACAGACAGATGGATCCCTTGTGTGAAAGGGGCTTTACAAGAAATACCTTTGTTGGGTAACTTTTGTACAGCTAGAGTCACTTTAATGGGGTCGGAGAATTTAAATCTGATAACGGTTCAAGATTTATTTTTCCCCACTCACTTCCTGCCCTTGTGACACCAGTACAAGAATTGGGTGCCGCTGTCACCAGAAAGGCACAGACCGCAATAAAAGACCCTTTCAAAAGCTAAAAACTCTTCTCGTTTTACCAAAAATGTGGTTTTGCCCGTGACCTCATTGGAGAGGTTTCCTGCCACTTCCGGCCCTGCTATGGACATAAATGACAAAAAAAGGGCCTGGGATTTGAACCCTTCTCCACTCCAATCCCTTCAATCCAAAATAAATTAAAAGCGCAACTCCATTCCAAGTTTTATAATGTCTGTCTTAATGTTGTGGAGTTATAGATGTGAGTTGGTGTTGACAATTGTTCTTTTGTTGCTGCTTTAGTCTTCCATCTTTGTTTCCATGGTGCAGGTATTGCGGTGGTCTCCTGCTTGCCTTTGGTAATTGGCAGGCAGTTATTCGTCGTGGTGGCCCAGTTATTTGGTGGCACGTATGTCTACCGCCGAGACTCCTCTCCTGGAAGCGCATCTGCATTTCGTCCCTTCCAGCACTTTTCAAACATCCGCAAGCCCAACGATATTGAGAGCTTCACGTCCATCGAAGGAGACCTCTACTTCATCATCGCCGACAGTGCCAAGTCTGGCGCCAGCACCCTATACCGGTGGAATGGTGTGGGGTTCTACCCGCAGCAGCAGCTTCCTCGTTGGTATCGTGACACGGATGCTGAACCCCTAATGCTCTCGGGTTCCCCACATCTGATCATGAGTAGCGGCTCCCAGAGGCCTCTAGTATATCGTTTTGAGAACAAGCGCTTGGAACGCCTCACCGATATTCCGGAAGCCTGGGATGTCTATGCCGTCAAACACTTTACCGATGCGGAGGACGGAGTGTTTGCTTGCCTGGTGAGATACATGGGAGACTCTTCTTTGGTTAGGTGGGATGGCTCCATGTTTAAACAGTTGCAGCAGCTGCCGTCTCGAGGTTCCCACGTCTTCCAACCTCTTTTCCTTGGTCACCAATGGCACGCTCTCCTGGGCAATGACTATGGCTTCGCCTGGATATACCAGCTTGAAAAATGGAAACACTGGGAAGTTGAGGAGACTAACGACAAGGAAGGATCTTCAGGGCCTTTGGTGCCCTTGCAGGAACTCAAAGTGTTGGAAGCCAGAGCTTTAACCACTGTGCGTGTGCGGGGGAGGGAGTTTATTTTTGTGGCGAGCTTCGGAGGGGACACAGTGGTGTACGAGTTCATAGAGAAAGACAATTCAATATGAGCTTGTCCTGACAAATGTGCTAAGCAAGATATCAAAGCCATGAACTAAAAGCCATCAAACAACCACTATTATGAAAACCAAAGGCACTGTTTTGAATGAAACAGATTTATTTTTCATTTTCAGCATAAGGACACCGAAAAAGAACCTCATTTTCTAAAGAATAACAATTTGCTTCACTTCATTACAGTAAACTCAAACCTTAAGACTCAAAATCAAGAATTGCGATGGGGGTCAGGAGGAAATCACCCAATTAGAACCTCAAGGACTGATGGGGGTCAAGGAGGACCTAATCTAGCTGTAACCTTAATAATTGTGATAAGGTTATGGTTGGGTGTCTTCCCGACTCCATTGCAGCCCTCGAGGTTATGGCTGGGTGAGGGCCTCCTGCCCCTATGGAATGTGATGGTGGGTCAGAAAGGCATTACCCTTCTATAGCCTTAAGGATTGACAAAGGGTAAAGAGGATCTTACCTAACCATGCCCCTCAAGGACTGTGATGGAAAGCAGTTGGACCTTACCCAATCATATCCTCAAGCACTGTGATGGAGGTCAGGAGGACTTTACCCTTCCATAATCTTAAGGAATGTGGTAAGGTTGTGGTTAGGTGATGTCTTCCTGACCCCATTGCAGTCTTTAAGGTTATGGCTGGGCAAGGTCCTCCTGACCCTGTAAACTGCAATGCGGTCAGGAGGATATTACCCAACCTGCCTGCAAGGACTTTGATGGGGGGTCAGGGGGACCTTACACAACTATGACCTTGAGGATATGATTGGGTAAAGTCCTCCTGCCCTCTATCACAGTCCTTAAGTACTGTGATTTGGGTTCAGGAACACCTTACTCAGTCATAATCTTATAGTTTTTTAATAAGGTCAGGAGGAACTTGCCCGACTATAACCTCAAGGACTGTGTTGGGGGGTCAGGAGGACCTTACCCTGCCAAAACCTTAAGGAGTGTGGTAAGGCGATGCCTTCCTGACCCCAGCGTAGTCCTTGAGTGTATGGCTGGACAAGGTCCTTCTGACCCTTTAATCTGCAGTGGGGTCAGGAGAACGTTACCCAGCTATAACCTTAAAGGATAAGTTCACCTTTGGAACATATTCCACCCATGTTTAGGGTGGTACATGTAACATGTTCCCATAGCCAAAGCCCCCTCCCCCCTCTGACAGATAGTACAGGGAGACCTTTCCCTATGCTATCTGTCAGATTTGAGAACAGCGCGGCCATTTGGGACTCCGCTCACACAGCCACGTCACTCACTCACCATCTACACTTAGAGTGGCGCTGCCATCTCTCTTCTCTACCTGCATTAGGAGTATCTACAAGCTCTTACAGACGGCTGCCTCCTCGGACAAGTCCATACTACTACAAAGCCCCCCACTACAGATGGACTTGGACACCACCTCCACATGGACCTTCTACTAACCCCCATTGCCGATGGTCCATCCCCAATACGCACACAGGGTAGATGCGTCTTAGCGCTCCCTTCCCCCACTCACTTCTGTGAATAAGTGCCTACAAGTCCCAACAGCCTTAGCAGCTGTGGGCTTTTAGTTTTTAATGAACAATCACAGTGCTGTGGAGCGCCGTGGTAGTTCATTGAAGCTTCCTGACAGTATATCTGCTTGACTATACATCCCGTACGGCAAGCAGATATTTTGACAGGTCTGCAGGAGACCTGCATGGCATCAGCAATCTACTGATCGCTGGTGAAATGCTTTACAGGCTTCTTTTGGACAAAAATTACAAATGCACACTTTTTTTTTACCGGTAAAGAAACATGTATTTATTATTTTTGTCCAAAATGTGAACTTATCCTTTAAGGATTGCTAAAGAGTCAGGAGGATCTTACCCAACTTTGACCTCAAGGACTGCGACTGGGAGTTAGGAAGACCTTACCCAGCCATAACTTTTGGGATTGTAGCAAGTTTGTTGGGTAATGTCTTCCTGACCCAATTGCTGTCCTTAAGGTTATGACTGGGCGAGATACTCTTAACCCTATGGACTGCGATGGGTCAGGAGGATGTTACCCAATCATAACCTCAAGGACTTTGATTGGAGGTCAGGATGACCATACCTCAGCCATAACCTTGCAATAGGGTCAGGAGGAACTTACCCAACCATGACCTCAAGGACTGCGACTGGGAGTCAGGAAGACCTTACCCAACAAAGTTGCCACAATCCCAAAGGTTATGGCTGGGTAAGGTTTTCCTAACTCCCAGTCGAAGACCTTGAGGTCATGGTTGGGTAAATTCCTCCTGACCCTATTGCAAGGTTATGGCTGAGATATGGTCATCCTGACCTCCAATCACAGTCCTTGAGGTTATGATTGGGTAACATCCTCCTGACCCAAGGACTGTGATTGGAGGTCAGGATGACCATGCCTCAGCCATAACCTTGCAATAGGGTCAGGAGGAACTTACCCAACCATGACCTCAAGGACTGCGACTAGGAGTCAGGAAGACCTTACCCAGCCATAACCTTTGGGATTGTGGCAACTTTGTTGGGTAACTTCTTCCTGACCCAAATGCTGTTCTTAAGTTTATGACTGGGCAAGATAATCTTGCCCTATGGACTGCGATGGGTCAGGAGGATGTTACCCAATCATAACCTCATCGCAGTCCATAGGGTCAAGAGTATCTCGCCAGTCATCATAACCTTAATGACAGCAATTGGGTCAGGAAGAAGTTACCCAAAAAAGTTGCCACAATCCCAAAGGTTATGTCTGGGTAACTTCTTCCTGACCCATTTGCTGGCCTTAAGGTCATGACTGGGTGAGATACTCTTGACCCTATGGACTGCGATGGGTCAGGAGGATGTTACCCAATCATAACCTCAAGTACTGTGATTGGAGGTCAGGATGACCATACCTCAGCCATAACCTTGCAATAGGGTCAGGAGGAACTTACCCAACCATGACCTCAAGGACTGCGACTGGGAGTCAGGAAGACCTTACCCAACAAAGTTGCCACAATCCCAAAGGTTATGGCTGGGTAAGGTTTTCCTGACTCGCAGTTGCAGTCCTTGAGGTCATGGTTGGGTAAGTTCTTCCTGACCCTATTGCAAGGTTATGGCTGAGATACGGTCATCCTAACCTCCAATCACAGTCCTTGGGTCAGGAGGATCTTACCCAATCATAACCTCAAGGCCTGTGATTTGAGGTCAGGATGCCCATGCCTCAGCCATAACCTTGCAATAGGGTCAGGAGGAACTTACCCAACCATGACCTCAAGGACTGCGACTGGGAGTCAGGAAGACCTTACCCAGCCATAACCTTTTGGGATTGTGGCAACTTTGTTGGGTAACTTCTTCCTGACCCAATTGCTGTTCTTAAGTTTATGACTGGGCAAGATACTCTTGCCCTATGGACTGCGATGGGTCAGGAGGATGTTACCCAATCATAACCTCATCGCAGTCCATAGGGTCAAGAGTATCTCGCCCAGTCATAACCTTAAGGACAGCAATTGGGTCAGGAAGAAGTTACCCAACAAAGTTGCCACAATTCCAAAGGTTAGGGCTGGGTAACTTCTTCCTGACCCAATTGCTGGCCTTAAGGTCATGACTGGGTGAGATACTCTTGACCCTATGGACTGCGATGGGTCAGGAGGATGTTACCCAATCATAACCTCAAGGACTGTGATTGGAGGTCAGGAAGACCATACCTCAGCCATAACCATGCAATAGGATCTGGAGGAACTTACCCAACCATAATTTCAAGGACTGTGATGAGGGCCAAGAGTACCTTACCCAACCCTAACCTTAAGGATTGTGTTGGGGGGGGGGTCAACAACATCTCACCAAACCATGACTTCAAGAAACAAGACCTTCTGAAATGAACAATGACTGGTTAACAGAACTAGCAATTGAAACATAACCACAAGCAATGGACACTTTGCATGTTATATTTGTTCCGTACGTTTCAAATGTTGAATAATGTTGCAATCTTCACAGATAACAGTTACACTCGGACAGGCGTACATCTAAAGCCAGAAGAAAAATCTATTAAAATCATCTATAAAATCACATTTATAGGGCTGGTATGAAGGTGCTATTATTACATTGTATTAATACCATTAAAGCTCCTTCCACACGAGTCTCAACCGAGACCAAAACCTAAAACTATACAAATACATTGTAAATAAAGTATCAACTTTTAGAATAACTTGTGTCTGGAATCATAATTGTGTGTTCTACCTCAAAAGTCCCCTATACAAAGTTTGGATGGTTGGCAGTTGCATGTATATAGTCAGATCCCACCACCGGCAGTAGGACATCTCCAACGCCTCTTATGCATGTACCCCCCCCCCCCCCCCATATTGTTACTTCAGTCTGTCCCCTTGTTGCAGATTTCTCCTCGCTTCCTGTCCAGTGAAACCATTGTTAACAAGACAGGAAGTGAGGGGAAATCTCTCTAATGGAGCCCCCAAATAGCAGTAAAAACGTGACGGGAGTTCAATTCCTACCCAATGCCATCCAAAATTGGAAAAAGTATTTTCTGGCTTGATGTAATCTCAGTGATGAGTCCAAATTTTATTCCCTTCAAGAGGTATGGCCTCCGGAAAATTTCTGAGCATCAGACATGCATTTAAGGAGAGCGCTATTGGATGGGTGTGTGAGAGGATAAGGAGAGCGCGCATGTGCTGGGCGTGTGAGGCGATAAGCAGAGCGCCATCTGCTGGGCGTGTGAGGGGATAAGGAGAGCGCCATCTGCTGGGCGTGTGAGGCGATAAGGAGAGCGCCATCTGCTGGGCGTGTGAGGGGATAAGGAGAGCGCCATCTGCTGGGCGTGTGAGGGGATAAGGAGAGCGCCATCTGCTGGGCGTGTGAGGGGGGATAAGGAGAGCGCCATCTGCTGGGCGTGTGAGGGGATAAGGAGAGCGCCATCTGCTGGGCGTGTGAGGGATAAGGAGAGCGCCATCTGCTGGGCGTGTGAGGGGATAAGGAGAGCGCCATCTGCTGGGCGTGTGAGGGGATAAGGAGAGCGCCATCTGCTGGGCGTGTGAGGGGATAAGGAGAGCGCCATCTGCTGGGCGTGTGAGGGGATAAGGAGAGCGCCATCTGCTGGGCGGTGAGGGGATAAGGAGAGCGCCATCTGCTGGGAAGGTGAGAGGATAAGCAGAGCGCCATCTGCTGGGCAGTGTGAGGGGATAAGGAGAGCGCCATCTGCTGGGCATGTGAGGGGTAAGGAGAGCGCCATCTGCTGGGCAGTGAGAGGATAAGGAGAGCGCCATCTGCTGGGATAAGGTGAGAGGATAAGGAGAGCGCCATCTGCTGGGCATGTGAGGGGATAAGGAGAGCGCCATCTGCTGGGAGCGCCATCTGTGGGCAGGGGATAAGGAGAGCGCCATCTGCTGGGCGTGTGAGGGATAAGGAGAGCGCCATCTGCTGGGCGGCGTGAGGGGATAAGGAGAGCGCCATCTGCTGGGGGATGTGTGAGGGATAAGGAGAGCGCCATCTGCTGGGCGTGTGAGGGGATAAGGAGAGCGCCATCTGCTGGGCTGGGAGAGGCGCCATCTGCTGGGCGTGTGAGGGGATAAGCAGAGCGCCAACTGCTGGGCGTGGATCTGGAGAGCGCCATCTGCTGGGCGTGTGAGGGGATAAGGAGAGCGCCATCTGCTGGGCGTGTGAGGGATAAGGAGAGCGCCATCTGCTGGGCGTGTGTGAGGGGGATAAGCAGAGCGCCATCTGCTGGGCGTGTGAGGGATAAGCAGAGCGCCATCTGCTGGGCGGGGATGTGAGGCTGATAAGGAGAGCGCCATCTGCTGGGCGTGTGAGGCGATAAGGAGAGCGCCATCCATCTGGGCGTGTGAGGGGATAAGCAGAGCGCCCATCTGCTGGGCGTGTGAGGGGATAAGCAGAGCGCCATCTGCTGGGCGTGTGAGGGGTAAGGAGAGCGCCATCTGCTGGAAGGTGAGGGATAAGGAGAGCGCCATCTGCTGGGGAAGCGTGAGGGGATAAGGAGAGCGCCATCTGCTGGGCGTGTGAGGGGATAAGGAGAGCGCCATCTGCTGGGCGTGTGAGGGGATAAGGAGAGCGCCATCTGCTGGGCATGTGATAAGGAGAGCGCCATAAGGAGGCGAGGTGAGCGCCATCTGCTGGGGCATGTGAGGGGATAAGGAGAGCGCCATCTGCTGGGCATGTGTGAGGGGATAAGGAGAGCGCCATCTGCTGGGCATGTGAGGGGATAAGGAGAGCGCCATCTGCTGGGCGTGTGAGGCGATAAGGAGAGCGCCATCTGCTGGGCATGTGTGAGGCGATAAGGAGAGCGCCATCTGCTGGGCATGTGAGGGATAAGGAGAGCGCCATCTGCTGGGCATGTGAGGGGATAAGGAGAGCGCCATCTGCTGGGAAGGTGAGGGGATAAGCAGAGCGCCATCTGCTGGGAAGGTGAGGGGATAAGGTAAGGTAGCAGTGCTGCGCCTGCATTTCTACCACTTCCCCTTCCCCAATATTAAGCTATCTACTCCTCTGGGGTCTGAAACTACCTTATAGGTTTGTTACCAGTACAAGAAAAGGAAATATACTCATTATTATACATATTAATCCTTTACTGAATCTAAACCGCTGCGAGATAACAATAGATGTAAATCCAATCATTAAAATTTATATAAGATTTTACAAGCTCTACTCATTTCAAAAGTAATTTTCAATGTTTTTTTTTTTTAATCAACAGATTTCGTTATAATCTATGGAATCCCACAATGTCCTCATTGTGGAATTCTACAATGAGGACATCGTTCAGGCACTTCCTGTTACATAGGGTGACAACACTCTCCCCCTGTTCAGCATCTGCTCTCCTGTGTTGTCACATGCGCCCCCTGGTGGTGACTACAAGTAGCTGCGCCATCCCACCTTGCTCAGGGGTGGCGTGGCGCACCATTGTGACTATCAGGAAGGCAGCGCAATGATGTGCTGATGGAAAGGTGCATGTAGACAGGAAGTGGCTGAAAGGGTCAGCAGCACTGAGATATGGGGGGGGGGTTAGACATTCATGAATCAAAACATGACAAATGTTTGATACACAAAGCGTTGCCAAAATAAATGTTATCCAGTTTTACTTTAGGTATAAATGTTTCTCTAAATTTTGCTTTCAATTACAAAAAAATGTTTTGAATAAACCAAAAATAATCACAACTAGTATTACAAAGGGGTCGTGGCGTCTTTAGACACGTTTTTATATATTGCACCCAGGGAATTTGCATTTGTACACATTAAAGCAATCACGATTATCAGAAAACTCAATTGGGAAGATGATAGAGGATAGTAAAAAAAAAAAAAAAAAAAATCCCCCATTTTAGCAGAGCAGGGGGTCACAAATTTCCAACTTGAATCAATGGAGAATGCTGCCACCTGATGGACATTTTAGAGTAGTGCACACAATTCTACAATCTACTAGATTCAAGATTTATACAACATGGCCAAACATCCATGGACACCTGACCATCGCATCTATGGATCCCCCACTGCCCCCACGTTATGAAGCCCCCCCCCCCCCTGCCCCCCATGGACATTGAGTTGTCAACTCCCCACCTCCAACTCATGGCATTTAATAGGGAGACACCCCCCCCCCCCATATGGACATTACGTGGATTAGCTGCCCCCTTCCCATGTACTTTATTATGGGGTTGCCCCTCCATCATGAACATTAATATGGAGTTACCCCTAGTCCCCCCCCCCTCCTTATAGACATTAATATATGGTGGATTTGCCACCCCGTCATAGACATTATAATGGAGTTGCCCCCAGTCATGGACATTATAATGGAGTTGCCCCCAGTCATGGACACTATAATGGAGTTGCCCCCAGTCATGGACATTATAATGGAGTTGCCCCCCATCATGGACATTGAAATGGAGTTGCCCCCGTCATCCGTCATGGACATTAAGATGGAGTTGCTTCCCTCATCATGAACATTAATAGAGCTTTGCTCCCCCCCCCCCCTCCCATCATGGACATTAACATGGAGTTGCCCCCCCCCCCATCATGGACATTAATATGGAGACCCCTTTATGGACATTAAGGTGGATTAACTTCCCCCTTCCCATGGACTTTCTTAGGGGGGTTGCCCATCCATCATGAACATTATTATGAAGTTACCCTAGTCCCCCCTCCCCATCATGGATATTAATATGGTGGATTTGCTGCCCCTCCCCTCATGAACATTAACATGGAGTGGCCCCCCGTCATGGACATTAACATGGAGTGGCCCCCCGTCATGGACATTAACATGGAGCTGCTTCCCTTATCACAAACATTAATTGGGCATTGCCCCCCCAATCATGCATATTACTATGGAGTTTACCTAGCACCCCCCCCCCCCCCAATCATGCATATTAATATGGAGTATCCCCCACCGTGGACATTAATATGGAGTCCCCTTTATGGATATTAAGGTGGATTTGCTGCCCCCTCCTCACAGACTTTAATATGGGGTTTCCTCCCCCCCAATCACGAATATTAATATAAACAGTCCCCATAACCCCCCCCCAACGCACACAACCACCCCACCCCAATATGGTTTTACAAATTTCAAACTTGAATAAGTGGTGATTGCTGCCACCTTGTGGACATTCTAGAGTAGTGCGCACAGTCACATCAAGCCTAGTGTACTTTGCACTTCACTCAATGAAAAGCCATAGAAACGAATAGGACACACAAGCTTGGAAAGTTTTTCCTTTTTCCTCGTGACATCGGAACACGACCCAGTAAATTAAAAGTGCAGGTCCTAGATGTAAATAGTATTTGTTACTGTTGGTTTATATATGAAATTATAATATCTATGGGTCAGAGCCCGCCTGATTGGAGCGTGTAGGAAGGTCCTCCTATTACGTATTCTCGGTGAAAAAGATTGTAGAGTCAGTATGCCCCTGTCAGAAGAGAAACAGGGGCTGCCCGTGATGACCACCTCCTCTGAATACGCCATGCGCCTGGCAATCACGTTGACCCCACTTTCAGTAGTTTGAATCTCAGCCGGGCTGATTTTCTTGATATAATGACTTGTTTGGAGCCCATGACTAAAACTACTGAAGCCAGAGGCTTAACATGACAGCCAGGCAACTAGGAAATGAGCAGCAGGATTCCCATAGGACAAGTCTTTGAGGTAACTCCTGGAAATCTTGTCTTTATATGGACTTTACTCGGTCGCTTGCATAGCAGATACCAACCGGTGTCACCCTATAGCAGGAAGTGCCCAAAGGTCCTTCATGGCAGGATCACCAGGGATTATCCTGAAAGCTGCAGACTTTAGTTGACTTTTGAAATGACTTCAACATGTTGAAGTTTCTATCAGATTTTGGCGGTTGGGTTTACATCTACTGAACAGTCCATCAGAACAGGTAAAGGTTGGGAGATATGACATCTGGTGTCTATGGAATGCTCACACAGAGGCACCATTCCCGTTTACCTTCAGGTCTCTGGTGGAAGCATGAAAATGCGGAATATTTCCCAGCGGAAGACAAGGAGTCCTCTAGAGCCCATAAAACCAACACAGAACACGATAGCAGAAACGTATTTCCCTTGAACTTCTTAAATCTGCGCGTCCGCATTCGACTCAGCCAAACAGATCTATCCATTGAGCGTTGTTGGGCGACACCAGGAGGAATACGAAGACAAGTCTACAGCACGTTCAGTGGTGCCTTCATGTCTTGGCTATGTCTGTCCTAACAAGCCTGTCCTTACACCGCTGCCTGAAAAGTGGAAAAAAAAAAAAAAAGGTGATAGGGTGAGATAAGAGGGGCACTCCACCTAAAACTGTGAGGTTGTCCTCAGGATATTATATATTTCTCTTTCATATATATCCAAAATGGTCAAACATCTTTGGTCACCTGACCATCACATCTATGCAAGCTTGCTGGAGATCCCATTCCAAAACCATGACTATTAATATGGATCCCCACCAATGGAGTTGTCCACCATTAATATGGAGTCCTCCCAAATGGACATTAATACCGAATAATAAATGCTGAATATTGCACCCACCATGGCCACTAATATGGGGCCTCTTCATGGACATTAATATAGAATTGTCCCCCATTCCTTCCCATGGCCATTATTATGGAGCCCCTAATGAAATTTAATTTGGCGTAGCCTTCCCCATGGGCCATTGATATGGAGTTGCATCCTATGGTCATGAATGTGGAGCCCCCCAATAGCCATTAATAGGATAATATGGAGGCCTTCCTTATGGACATTAATATGGGAGTTGTGACCTCCCCCCCCTTTCCTGTAGCCATTAACATGCTCTTCAAAGGTCATTAATATGGGGGCCTTCCTCATGGACTATAATATGGGAGTTGTGACCCCCCTTTCCTCTGGCCATTAATATGGAGCCTGCTCATGGACATTAATATGGCATTGTGACCCTCCTTTTCCATGGCTATTAACATGGAATTGCTCTCCCCATTGGGTCATTGATATGGAGATGCACCCAATGGACATTAATATGGAGTTGTGACCCCCCCTTTCCCATGGCCATTAATATGGAGCCCCCCAGTGGACATTAATATGGGAGTTGTGATGCCCCCTTTTCTGTGGCCATTAATATGTAGACTCCCCATGGACATTAAATATGGCATTGTGACCCTCCTTTCCCGTGGCCATTAATATGGAGTTGCCCTCCCCATGGGCCAGTAATATGAAGTTGCACCCAATGAACATTAATTTGGAGTTGTGACTCCCCTTTCCCATAGCCATTAATATGGAGCCACCAATGGACAATAATATGGAGTTGTGACCCCTCCCCCCCTTCCCTTTAGTCATTAACATGGGGCTCCCCAATGGACATTAATATGGTGGCCTTCCTCCTGGACTATAATATGGGAGTTGTGACCCCCCTTTCCCCTGGCCATTAATATAGAGCCTGCTCATGGACATTTAATATGGGGTTGTGACCCTCCTTTCCCATGGCCATTAATATGGAGTTGCCCTTCCCATTGGTTCATTGATATGGAGTTGCACCCAATGAAAATTAATATGGAGTTGTGACCCCCCCCCCTTTTTCCATGACCATTAATATGGAGCCCCCCAATGGACATTAATATGGGGGTTGTGATACCCCCTTTCCCGTGGCCATTAATATGGAGTTGCCCTCCCCACGGGCCATTAACACGAAGTTGCACCCAATGAACATTAATTTGGAGTTGTGACTCCCCTTTCCTGTGGCCATTAATATGGAGCCCCCAATGAACATTAATATGGAGGCCTTCCTCATAGTTATTAATATGGGAGTTGTGACCACTCCCCTTTCCTGTGGCCATTAATTTGAAGCCCCCCTCCCCATGGACATTAATGTGGAGTTGTGACCCTCCGTTCCCAAGGCCATTAATATGGAGTTGCCCTCCTCATGGGCCATTCATTTTGAGTCGTCCCCCCCCCCATGGCTACTAATATTGCCCCCCTTCTCATAGCCAATATTATAGCATCTTTAATACTGGTCTTTAATACAGAGTTGCCCTCCCCATTATAATTTTTATGAAGCCCCCAAGAAGACCTTATTATGGGGCCCTCCTCATGGACATCAATATGGAATCCCCACCTATCCTTTCTTCCGATGGACATTTTTTTGGAGCCCCTCATAGACATTAATATGGAGTTGTCACCTTCCCCCATTATGGTCATTAATAAAGGGCTTGTCCCCCCCCGCCCCTCCCCCTATGGACATTAATATGGAGTGTGCCTCCTACAGTCTACAGGGAAGGCTTTCTACAAGATATTGGAGGGTTTCTGTGGGAATTTGTGCCCTTTTGTGAGGTCAGGTACTGATGTTGGATGAGAAGACCTGGATCACCATTGGTGTTCCAATTCATCTTAAAGATGTTCAGTAGGGTTGAGGTCAGGGCTCTGTGCAGGACACTCCAGTGGTTCCTCCACCCCAAACTGGTCAAACCAAGTCTTTATGGAGCTGGCTTTGTACACCGGGACACAGTCATGGTGAACAGAAAAGGTTCTTCACCCAACTGTTACCACATGGTTGGAGGAGCCCAATTGTCTACAATGGTAATGTCTACAATGTCATATCAACAGAACCCTTCACTGGACACACCTCAACTCCATCCTTTGGAGGGGGGGGGGGGTCACATTATTTGGGCCATATGGGTAGTTGTGATTGTAAATCGAACCAATCTGGTCAGTGACAGCAAAGAAGAATGAAGCACAATCTACCTTGACTATTGCGCTTTTCTTCCTCTTGCAAATGTCGAAATGAGCTGCAAAGAAGGAGAAAACATGTCAGTGTATAATCCTTGTAGGAGGAAATCGGTTGGCACTTTGTCATGTTATCAGGATGACACGATGCTTTGATCATACGCCGTTACATTGTACCGTGCCGCTGACACCATACAGATCCATGCGTTCCGTCAGTCAGCATTCAATCTCCTTTCTCTGCCATTCATAAAAGGTATTTTAGTAACAGAACTGAGCTAAACCAAAAATCACTACACAATGGACCAGGGGTGGACTGACAACTCATGGGGCCCCCGTGTCCTCACCCACACCCAAAAAAGCCTATGACAAAACAAATGAAAGGTACCAGGGGCATCTCATGGGGCCCCCTACTGACCCCGGGCCCTCGTCCTGCAATGGACTACAACCAGGGCTGCTGTTAGAAACCATGAGGCCCCATACAGCTGACCTGACAGGGTCCCCTCCAAAAAAAACTGTTTTCGGTGCTTCAGTTATGAATGAACACAGTGAGTGATTGGTACCGATCACTCATTGTGTTCATTCAGGAAAGAAAGGGCTGTTAAATGTGACATATTTTCCGGACCCTTCCCCCACTCTTCATCCTGAAGGATCCTATTGTGTGCTTGTAGCTGCCATGGGAAGGAGAGGAGGGAAGCCGGCACTGTGGGGGCCCAGGCAGCTGGGTGAATCAGATGTGCACAGGGAAGGTGTTCGGCATGGTAGACATGGGTGGGGGTGGGGGGGGGGGGGGGGGGGGTTGTTACTGGAACCTAAAGTGGAGAAGAATACAGCTTTCAGATGCTGCAGAGAGATCCATACAGGGGATCTGTTCCAGTAATTGCCCCCTCACCGTGCCGAACACCCTCCCTGTCCGCACCCAATTCACCCAGCTACCTGGGTCCCCCTGCTGGCCTGGGCCCCATACAAGAGAACGGGTCAGGATCCTACTGTGTGCAAGTGGGAAGAAGAGGAGGGAAGCTGGCAGCACTGTGGGGGTGGGGGCACACAAGGGAGGCCTGGGCAGGGAGGGTGATGGGTGATGCAGCGGGGGGGTAGGGAGTTATTGGAACCGTTCCCCTGTATGACCATCTCTGCAACAGCTGGAAGGGAGAGGAGAAGAATCCAGCTTTTCGGCTGCTGCAGGAAGAGCCATACAGGGGATTGGTTCCAGCAATTCTGAGTCGTGCTAATCACCGTCCCTGCCCACATCCAGTTCACCCAGCTGCCTGGGCCCCCCTACTGGCCTGGGCCCCATACAGGAGGACTGGTGGTACCCCCCTTATCTACGGCCCTGAATACAACACCAGACTACAGAGCAGCAAGGAGGTTCGGCTCACTAAAATTCTGGAAATTCCATGTTACGGCCACTAGATGGTGCAGAGGAGCCAACATTTTCTAGGATGGTCAGCGCCACCTAATGGCCATAATGTGGTATTTTCAGCATTCACACATTTGATCTGCAAAGAACATGTTTCTCCCATTTGTACAGAACACATTTATCTGCAGTTTAAAGAATGCACCCCTTTCAATAAAACATGTTTGCACTAAAGAAACCCAAACATTTCTCTCCCATAAGGGAGGGTTCTCTATGTGCAGAAAATACCCCCCCCCCCCTCTGAGCCACCTATTTTCTCCGCCCCCCTACCCACCTCCAAGCATCTTCCCTTAGTTCCACCCCCTACCCACCTCCCAGTCACCAAGTATCATGTTGTAGTGATAGGTCATTTGTATGGAATTTGATGAAAAGCAGTAAAATAGATTCCCCAGCAACAGTACACCCCCCCATGACAGATTTTACCCCAACAACAACAATAGACCCCTCCCTCAACAGTAGACCACCCCATCAATGATAGACCTCCATTTGCAACAATAGACCTCCATCTGCAACAAAAATATCCTTCCCCACAACAATAGATCCTGCTCGGCAACAATACACCCTTTCCTCAACAGCTGTTCCCTCCCAAAGACAATAGACACCCCCAACAAAAAATATCAACAACAATAGATCCTGCCCGGAAAGAATACACCCTCTCCTCAACAGCAGATCCCTTCCAAAGACAATACAGCCCCCAACAAAATATCCCCAACAACAGATTCTCCCCAGCAACAATACATCCTTTTCCTCACAGCAGTTCCCAAAGACAATAGATCCTCCCAACAAAATATCCCCAAAAACAATAGATCCTGTCAACAATACATCCTTTCCTCAACAGCAGTTCCCTCCCAAAGACAATAGACCCCCCCCCCAACAAAGTATCCTCCAATAACAATAGATACTCCCCAGCACCAATAGACCCATTTGCCAACAGTAGATCCCCCCTGCATCAAAACATCCCCCAACAATAGATCCCCCAGAGACAATAGATATCCCAGCAGCCAGCAACAATAGAACCTCCAGCACACCCAGCACCCTTTGCTATTACATATATTCAGTGTTGGAGGTGCCAGAAATGCGTTCCCCTGTGTTCCCACCAAAGAAAACTCCCTGATTATTACCAATAGATGGCGCTGACAATCATAACAGGAGAGCTCCACACCGCCATCTAGCATAATGAATTCACACATTCAACTTGCAACGAACATAGCTGGAGAACATTCGATTTTTTTCCCCACATCTGTACAGAACGAATTTATATGCAGTTTCAATGGACAGACGGCTCAAAGTGAATGGGAAACCTAATAAACTCCTCTTTCTTGCTTCCTTTTCTTCTGTCAAGTATACAAATAAAGGATACAATCTAAGGACTGGTAGAGGGCAATACAGGGCCGTGGTTAAGGGGGTACCACCAATGCTCATGTATGGGGTCCAGGCAGCAGGGGGACCCAGGTAGATGGGTGAATTGGGTGTGGACAGGGAGGGTGTTCGGCACGGTGAGGGGGCAATTATTGGAATTGATCCCCTGTATGGCTCTCTCTGCAGCATCTGAAAGTTGTATTCGTCTCCACTCCTGGTTCCAGCAATTTCCCTTCCCCCTTACGCCCACCATGCCGATCACCTTCCCTGTGCACACCCAGCTGTCTGGGCCCCCACAGTGCCGGCTTTCCTCCTCTTTTTCCTACCGGCAGCTACATGCACACAATAAGAACCTTCAGGATGGAGAGTGGGGGAAGGGTCGGATAATTATATCACATTAACCAGCCACTTTCTTTTCTGAATGAACACAATGAGCGGTTGGTACTGATCACTCACTGTGTTCATTCATAACTGAAGCATGGTAAAGTGTGGCTTTCTTTTTTTTTTTTTTTGAAGGGACCCTTTCAGGTTGGCTGTATGAGGTGTGGCTGGGTTTCTATCAGCAGCCCTGGGGCAATACATTACATTTTTTTCTTGGTTCTTGATTTTTTTTTTTTTACATTTTTTGTACATTATATTTTGTTCTTGATCCACTTTAATTCCTTTGGATAAAAAATAAATAAATACTTACTCAGCAGAACTATGATTCCTATAGTCAGCATCCCCCCAGCAAACATTAAACCTCCCATGCGGAGAGCATTGTAATCTGGAGGAGAGAAAAAAACACAGATTATCCTGATGACACATTGTACCTTTATAGGTATATAGTTACATAGTTAGTCTGGCTGAAAAAAAAGACAAATGTCCATCCAGTTCAACTATAGAAAAAACAAAACAAAAAAAAACATTATATCATGATGCTGTATTATTTTTTTATAGCATAATTAAATATGGAATGATGACCATGTATTGTTTTCAGGCTTCCCTTATGTATATGCTAATGAACTTGTTGGACTGGTTCATGGAGCTCAGGACACAGGGATATATCCAGGGAAGAATTTCTTTTTTTTTTTTTTTTGCATGAAATTTTAAATTTACATAGGAGCATATAAAATAATTTGTTGTGTCGGATTTTATACAGAAACTGTAGCTGCTGACTTTAAAAAAAAAAAAAAAAAAACAGCCACTCACCTGTCCTTCGATCTCGCAGTGTCCTCCATGCAGCTCTTTTCACCAGTTGTCCGTTGTTCCTGGCGCAGGCATCTTCAGCTTGGGCACAGCTTGCGGCTTCACAGTCCGGTGCCTACTGCGCATGCGTGGGGTAGTAGCGCGCTTTGCGAATGGTCCCATAGTCTTCTGGGACCCGTCAAGTGTCCCAGAAGACTATGGGGATGGAAGGGGGGGGGGGTGGACAACATCCGTTCCGATCACCTAGGCCACGGGTGTCAAACTGTCGGCCCTCCAGCTGTTGCCAAACTACAAGTCCCATGAGGCATTGCAAGATTGACAGTTACAAGCGTGACTCCCAAATGGCAAAGGCATGATGGGACTTGTAGTTTCCCAACAGCTGGAGGGCCGCCAGTTTGACACCCCTGGCCTAGGCGACAGGTACCGGCTCCCCAAAGGTGCCAATCTTTAAAGCGGAACCTCCCCTTTTGGGTGGAGCTCCACTTTAACCTGTTCTTGCACACACATACGCGACCTCATGGAAGTGGACCTTTTTCATGAGGGCTGCATATATGGGTTGAATGGGGAAAAAAAATCTAAAACATTCCCCAATCCATGTTATACAGCGCTAATGGATGGATCGGCAGGGCGGGCTATACCCAGGCAGCGGCTGCATCCAATTGGATACAGCTGCTGTTTGACAGTTTTCCACCCGATTCCACTGATCTTTCCATTGAACGATGTTGGATGGGAGGGAAGGGGCCAACAGGACCACCCGCAGAGGCAGGGGCGGACTGACCATTTGGAAACTCGGGCACTGCCCGAGGGCCCGGGGTCAGTAGGGGGCCCCATGAGATGCCCCTGGTACCCTTCTTCATAGGCTTTCTTGAGTTTGGGCAAGGACACAGGGGCCCCCGTGATCCCCTATTGCCCGGGGGCCCCATGAGTTGCCAGTCTGCCCCTGCGCAGAGGGAATATTAGCCGGTTCATCAGTACACGGCCAGCTTAATACGTCACTCACCATAATGAAATGGATCATTTTCTGCATCGCATCCTGTGAGGGGAAGCAGACAGAAGGGAGTGTTAAAATAAAAAGAAAGAAAAACAATTCTAACAAAAATAAATAAAATCTAATAAAAATCATAGAGCTGTGAGAGGCTGGGCTGGAGGCAGCGGAGAAGAGTCCTGTGCCATTGTCATGGAAGGACCGGGAAAGGACATATTTTGGGGATGAGGAACACCAAAGAAGAAACTGAGAGACAAATCCTCAAATGTTCCCAAAGTTGGGGTCTAAAGATCAGCGCATTGTTCAGCGCTGATCTAATCTCGAAGTCCACCATTAAACACATCACCTCCCTTCTCATGCAATAAAGCAACCATTACAATGGAGTCCATGGGAACATAAAAATGATAGAAGAGCCCTGAGATACGCTCAGACTTGATTGGATGTTGTCAAGAAAACAAATTAAAAAAAAAAACAAAAAACAAAGAAACAAAAAAAAAAAAAAACAGCATGTAACAGATATAAGGACTGCCTATGCACAGCAGTGAGAGGTGTCACTAGGGGGTAATATCACTAGGGGGCGCTGGCGAGCACTGGGGCCGGTTGACCCCCTCTATCCAAACTCTGCAGAACTGGAAATCCATTCTACTCACCTGTTATAATCACACGAGAATCAGAAGACTGCAATGAAAAATCTAAGAAAGGGGACAAACAAAGGCGGGTATGTCTTTACATACAACATAAAGGAAGAGAGTTCTCAGCTGCAAAGCAATTCAATGTAAGTCGGGAGCAGCCAGGAGGGGTCAGGAGACAGATTTACTAGAGAAAAGAGAAGCGCGGGAGGGGGGGGGGGGGGGGGAGAGAGTGTGGGTGTTCAGGTGGTAGGAACAGGGGGGGCATGTGAGAGAGAGAAAGAGAGAGGGGGGGAGAGCGCGAGAGAGAAAGAGAGGGGGGGGAGCGCGAGAGAGAAAGAGAGAGGGGGGAGAGGGGAGAGAGAAAGAGAGAGCGTGAGAGAAAGGGGGAGAGAGCGAGAGAGAGAGAGGGGGGGAGAGAGCAAGAGAGGGAGAAGGGGGAGCAAGAGAGAGAGAAGGGGGAAGAGAGAGCGCGAGAGAGAGAGGGGGAGAGAGCGCAAGAGGGAGAGGGGGGAGCGAGAGAGAGGGGGAGCGAGAGAGAGAGGGGGGAGCAGAGAGAGGGGGGGGAGGCGAGAGAGGGAGGGGGAGAGAGAGCGCGAGAGAGGGGGGAGAGAGCGCAGAGGGGGGGAGGGGGAGAGGGAGAGAGAGGGGGAGAGGAGGGAGAGAGCGCAGAGAGAGGGGGAGAGAGCGCGAGAGAGGGAGGGGGAGAGAGCGCAAGAGAGGGGGGAGAGAGAGGGGAGAGAGAGCGAGAGAGGGGGAGAGCGCGAGAGAGGGGGAGAGAGCGAGAGGAGGGGAGAGAGCGAGAGAGAGGGGGGGAGAGAGAGGGGAGAGAAGGGGGAGAGAGCGAGAGAGAGAAGGGGGAGAGCGAGAGAGAGGGGGGAGAGAGCGAGAGAGAGAGAGGGGGAGAGAGAGCGAGAGAGAGAAGGGGGAGAGAGCGAGAGAGAGAAGGGGGAGAGAGCGAGAGAGAGAAGGGGGAGAGAGCGCGAGAGGGGGGGGGGGAGGAGAGCGAGAGAGAGGGGGAGAGAGAGAGGGGGGAAGAGAGAGGGGGGAAGAGAGAGAGGGGGAGAGAGAGAGAGAGGGGGGGAGAGCGAGAGAGAGGGGGGAGAGAGCGAGAGAGGGGGAGAGAGAGGGGGGGGAGAGAGCGAGAGAGAGGGGGAGAGGGGAGAGAGAGGAGAGAGAGAGAGCGAGAGAGGGGAGAGAGCGAGAGAGGGGGAGAGAGAGCAAGAGAGGGGAGGAGCGCGAGAGAGGAGGGAGGGGAGAGAGCGAGAGAGGGGAGAGAGCGAGAGAGGGGAGAGAGCGAG
The DNA here is from genome assembly GCA_951230385.1 of Staurois parvus. Classification (NCBI taxonomy): domain Eukaryota; kingdom Metazoa; phylum Chordata; class Amphibia; order Anura; family Ranidae; genus Staurois; species Staurois parvus. Next base: position 71,068 of record CATNWA010015634.1, on the reverse strand, counting down.
AGAGGGGAGAGAGCGAGAGAGGGGGGGAGAGAGAGAGCGAGAGGGGGAGAGAGAGAGAGAGGGGGGTAGAGAGCGAGAGAGAGGAGGAGAGAGCGAGAGAGAGGGGAGAGAGGATGAGAGCGAGAGAGCGAGAGAGAGGGGGGAGAGCGAGAGAGGGGGGAGAGAGAGCGAGAGAGGGGGGAAGAGAGCGAGAGAGAGAAGGGGGAGAGAGCGAGAGAGAGAAGGGGGAGAGAGCGAGAGAGAGAGGGGGGAGAGAGCGAGAGAGAGAAGGGGGAGAGAGCGAGAGAGAGGAGGGGGAGAGAGCGAGAGAGAGGAGGGGGAGAGAGCGAGAGAGAGGGGGGGAGAGAGCGAGAGAGAGAGGGGGAGAGAGCGAGAGAGAGAGGGGGAGGAGAGCGAGAGAGAGAGGGGGGGAGAGCGAGAGAGAGAGGCAGAGAGAAAGAGGGGGGGGGAGCGAGAGAGAGGAGAGAGAGAGAGGGGGAGAGCGAGAGAGGGGGGCAGAGAGAGAAGAGAGGGGGGAAGAACGAGAGAGAGGGAAGAGAGGGGGGAGAGAGAGGGGAGAGAGAGGAGGGGAGAGTGAAAGAGAGCGAGGCGAGGGAGAGGGGGAGAGAGAGAGAGCGCGCGAAGAGTGATAGAGAGGGAAGGGGGGAGGGGAGGAGAAGGAGAGAGAGAGAGCAAGAGAGAGGGGGGGAGAGAGGGGGAGAGAGAGAGGGCGAGAGGGGGGGAGAGAGAGGAAGGGAGAGAGAGAGAGAGGTGAGAGGGGGGAGAGAAAGAAAGAGAGTGGTTAGCTGACACCCAGGACTGCAGGGGGATATACTGTACTGTAGACATAATGCTGAAAGTGGCAAAAAAGTGGCTGAAAGAAGAGCGAGAGATTGTATGGAAGAGCGAGAGATTGTACAGAATGTGGGAATCCATCTACCTTGCAGAACATCGCGAGCTCTCAGGGCCACCATGCACAGATCACACCAGAAGCACCAACACCGCTCCAGCCTATGGCGGGGACACTCTTTATAGGTTTCCATGGACATTATTTACTGCAAACACAGTCAGGAGAAAACAAGACAAGGCGAGACAATAGAGGAATGTACAATACAGACCTGCGAGGGGATCAGACAGACAATGAGCTCTCAGTATACAGACTCCCACAACAGCCAGAGGGGACAGAAGATCTCCCGGATGATGCATAGTGACAAGCACAATGGTGGCTCTGAATTTCCAGGGATTATAGGCAGCCTGTTCTGTCCTGATCCCAGATATTGGAGGTCAATGTTACTTTCATCAAAGGGCCGGATCTAGCCTGCCTGATCTGGGGGTGCATTAAAAAATAAAAAAATCAGGGGGCATAATGTCTTTGTCCCCATCAGAATCTCCTCTTAACTTGTCTCCATCAGTGTACCCCCATACCTTTCATCTTCAGGCAGGTAGAGGGCAGGAGGCAAGGGTCTGCCCCATGGACTGTGTGTGGGGGAAGGGCTATTGGGAGATGTAGTTCTGGGGGCATGCAAACCTCACGGAAGGGATAATATGCTGGTGATAGCTCCGGGGGAGGGGGGTCATTCTTGAATAGGCAAATTTATAATATACAGCAGTGGCCTCCAAACTGCAGCCCTTTGCTTGCCTTTATCCGGCCCTTGGAGCACCATTCCTCCCACTGACTTTAACAATAGGGCATAATTTCTACCACTGAAACCAATGATGGGGCACCATTCTCCCCCACTGACACCAAAGATGGGGCATCATTCCCCCCCACTGACAACAAAGATGGGGCATCATTCCCCTCCACTGACACCAAAGAGGGGGCACCATTCCCCCCCACTGACACCAAAGATGGGCACCATTCCTCCCACCGACATCAACAGTGGGGGACTATTCCTTCCACTGACACCAATGATGGGGCACTATTCCTCCACTGACACCAATGATGGGGCACTATTCCTCCCACTGATACCAATGATGGGGCACTATTCCTCCCACTGATACCAATGATGGGACACTATTCCTCCCACTGACACCAATGATGGGGCACTATTCCTTCCACTGACACCAATGATGGAGCACTATTCCTCCCACTGACACCAATGATGGGGCACTATTCCTTCCACTGACACCAATGATGGGGCACTATTCCTCCCACTGACACCAGTGATGGGGCACTATTCCTCCCACTGATACCAATGATGGGGCACTATTCCTTCCACTGACACCAATGATGGAGCACTATTCCTCCCACTGATACCAATGATGGGGCACTATTCCTTCCACTGACACCAATGATGGGGCACTATTCCTCCCACTGACACCAGTGATGGGGCACCATTCCTCCCACTGACACCAGTGATGGGGCACTATTCCTCCCACTGACACCAGTGATGGGGCACTATTCCTCCCACTGACACCAGTGATGGGGCACTATTCCTCCCACCACTGACACCAATGTTGGGACACCATTCCTCCCACTGACACCAATGATGGGGCACTATTCCTCCCACTGACACCAATGATGGGGCACTATTCCTCCCACTGACACCAATGATGGGGCACTATTCCTCCCACTGACACCAATGATGGGGCACTATTCCTCCCACTGACACCAATGATGGGGCACTATTCCTCCCACTGATACCAATGATGGGGCCCTATTCTCCCCGCTGACACCAATGATGGAGCACTATCCCTCCCACTGACACCTCTAACGAACATGCGTCAGTTATGAATGAATACAGTGGGTGATGGGAATGGATCATGCATTGTGTTCATTCCGAAAAGGAAGTGGCTGGTAAATGTGACATACCCTTCCCCCCACTTTCCATCCTGAAGGAATCTATTGTGTGCTTGCAGCTGCTGGTGGGGAGGGGAGGAAAGAAGGGAATCCAGCAGCACTGCGGGGTGGGGGCACACAAGGGGGCCTTGGCATTGGGGAGAAACGTATGCTGCAGAGGGAGGGTGATGGGGGGGGGGGGGGGGCAATTGCTGGAACTGATCCCCTGTATGGCTCTCTCTGCAGAAGCTGAAAGACCGCTTTCAGCTGCTGCAGAGAAAGCCATACAGGGGACTGGTTCCAGTAATTGCGCCCTTCCCCCTGCTCTGCCAATCACCCTCCCTGCCCACATCTGATTCGCCCAGCTGCCTGGGCCCCCCCGCTGACCTGGCAACACTTTGCTGGAACTCTGTAGCAAGTCAAATATGTAAGAAGGAAAGTTGAAAGATTGCAACAGGGGCTGATCTGTGACAAACATTTGTGACCACAGCCAAGTACTGCACAGGCACCAGAATTTACATGAGCGCCATCTCCGGCCTGACATATATTAGTCCAGGAAATAGATGGTGACGCTCGCTGAACAAAGATGGTGCCGTCCTAGTATGGCTAACACACTGCAGAGAGTGTAACCTATAAGGGGGAGTTCTTGTACTGCAGCTTCAAGTTTTTGATAAGCTCTCAGTTTTCTGATGAGGAAAGTTGCGGGGTCTGCATCCCTTTAGAAGTATTTAACCCTTGGGGGGAGTTTATCACCAAAACTGAAATTCCTATTGCAGAGGATGCCTAAAATCTGCCCTGTATCCTAGTGCAGACTTCTGGGGAAAATAAATAATCGGTGAGCCAATCACACAAGCAGGAAATGTCATTTCTGGGGCGTTCCCTATTGGTAGAGCACACCTCCAAGTTTGCATTGAATTTTTCAGAGAATTTCAGTGGCTGCAGACTGAACATGAAATGTGCTGTGCGGCAATTGTACGCGCTGTATAGATTTTTATTCCAAGAAAGTGGAGTTACCCTTTAAGTGACACTGAACCCCAAACCAAAAATGTAATACAGGACTCAAAAAACTGAAAGGAACTCTTTGAAAACCCATCAGATCTCAATGGGGAGGAATCTCCTGCTGGATCTCTATCCTGACATGGACGGGGGATGGGTGAGGAACGTAAGGACGCCCCATCGTTGGATGAAAATGATCGACCTACAGAGGACTGAATTCACAGACACCCCGAAAATCAAAGTGAAGAAATGATGCAGCAGGCGAGTCCATGTTGGTGAAATGTCATTGCAGCGACTCAGAATGGTCCTCAGTAGTCTGTGTGGCCCCCACGTGGTTGTATGCATGCCTGACAACGTCGGGGGAGGGTCCTAATGAGACCACGGAAGGTGTCCTGGGGGATTTCCTCCCAGATCTGGACCAGGGCATCACTGAGCTCCTGGACAGTCTGAGGTGCAACCTGGCGGCATCGGATGGACCGAAACATGACATCCCAGAGGGGTTCTATTGGATTTAGGTCAGGAGAGCGTGGGGGCCATTCAATGGTATCAATTCCTTCATCCTCCAGGAACTGCCTGCATACTCCCCCCACATGAGGCCGGGCACTGTCTGCACCAGGAGGATCCCAGGACCCACTGCACCAGGAGCACCAGGAGGAACCCAGGACCCACTGCACCAGGAGGAACCCCAGGACCCACTGCACCAGGAGGAACCCAGGACCCACTGCACCAGGAGGAACCCAGGACCCACGGCACCAGGAGGAACCCAGAACCCAAGAGACCCACGGCACCAGGAGGAACCCAGAACCCACGGCACCAGCGTAGGGTCTGACAATGGGTCCAAGGACTTCATCCCCATACCTAATAGCAGTCAGGGTGCCATTAACTAGCCTGTAGAGGTCTGTGTGTCCCTCCATGGAGATGCCTCCCCAGACCATCACTGACCCACCACCAGAACGGTCATACTGAACCATGTTACAGGCAGCAGAACGTTCTCCACGACTTCTCCAGACCCTCATTCCTGCACCAGGAGGAACCCAGGACCCACGGCACCAGGAGGAACCCAGGACCCTCACTGCACCAGCGTAGGGTCTGACAATGGGTCCCAAGGACTTCATCCCCATACCTAATAGCAGTCAGGGTGCCATTAACTAGCCTGTAGAGGTCTGTGTGTCCCTCCATGGAGATGCCTCCCAGACCATCACTGACCCACCACCAGAACGGTCATACTGAACCATGTACAGGCAGCAGAACGTTCTCCACGACTTCTCCAGACCCTCATTCCTGCACCAGGAGGGACCCAGGACCCACCGCCCCAGGAGGAACCCAGGACACCCCCTGTACCAGGAGGAACCCAGGACACCCTGCACCAGGCTAGGAACCCAGGACCCACCACACCAGGAGGAACCCAGGACCCACTGCACCAGGAGGAACCCGGTGACACACTGCACAAGGAGGAAAACCAGGACCCAAGGCACCAGGAGGAACCCCAGGACCCCCCCTGCACCAAGAGGAACCCAGGACCCACCGCCCCAGGAGGAACCCAGGACCCCCTGCACCAGGAGGAACCCAGGACCCACTGCACCAGGAGGGAATGTTTCTACCCAGGACCCACCAGTGTAGGGTCTGACAATGAGTCCAAGGATTTCATCCCCATACCTAAATGGCAGTCAGGGTGCCATTGTCTAGCTTGTAGAGGTCTGTGCGTCCCTCCATGGAGAAGCCCCCCCAGACCATCACTGACCCACCACCACAATGGTCATGCTGAACCATGTTACAGGCAGCAGAATGTTCTACACGGCTTCTCCAGACCCTTTCACGTCTGTCACATGTGCTCAGGGGGAACCTGCTCTCATCTGTGAAAAGGACACAGGGCGCCAGTGGTGGAACCTGCCAATTCTGGGGTTCAAATGGCCAATGCCAATCCAGCTCTGTGGTGGTGAGCAGTGAGCACAGGGGCCACTAGAGGACGTCGGGCCCTCAGGCCACCCTCATGAAGTCTCTGTTTCTGATTGTTTTGGTCAGAGGACATTCCCACCAGTGGCCTGCTGGAGGTCATTTTGTAGGGCTCTGGGGCAGGGCTCATCCTGTTCCTCCTTCTCACAAAGGAGCAGATACCGGTCCTGCTGATGGGTTAAGGACCTTCTACGGCCCTGTCCAGCCCTCTCCTAGAGGAACTGCCTGTCTCCTGGAATCTCCTCCATGCTCTTGTCTCCTGGAATCTCCTCCATGCTCTTGTCTCTGGAATCTCCTCCATGCTCTTGTCTCCCGGAATCTCCTCCATGCTCTTGAGACTGTGCTAGGAGACACAGCAAACCTTCTGGCAATGGCATGTATTGATGTGCCATCCTGGAGGAGTTGGACTGCCTGTGCAACCTCTGTAGGGTCCAGGTATGGCCTCATGCTACCAGTAGTGACACTGACCCCGAGCCAAATGCAAAACCAGTGAAAAACGGTCAGAAACAACGAGGAGGGAAAAAATGTCACCTGTAAAAAACCATTCCTGTTTTGGGGGTCGTACTCATCGTCTCATTGTTGCCCAATCTAGTGTAGCTGTTTGTTAATTTAATGAACACCAAAAAGCAGCTGAAACTGATTTACCACCCCCCTCTGCTACTTACCCGACCAGATCCAGTCATCTCGGGAGCTTCATCGACTTGATGCGACTCGGATTACAAAGTCTTCCTTTCATTTTTTTGAGCAGTGTGTATTGTAGCTTACCAATCATTAGACGTGGCGGCTGCATTAGTTTTCTTTTAGGCTTTTTTCTTCTGTTTTCACCTGGTGATCTGGCTAGTGACCCTCCTCCTGTATTAGAGCGCCCCCACATTGGATGAAGGGGCACAGGAGGCACCTTTTCGACAACAGCATTGTCAGTCTAGGTGGGAGGGGAGTGTTCCATGGACTAGCAGATTTACAACCTCATTCACCCAATAAAGTTTCTCCTTTAAAACACTCCGTGTCGTAACGCTCAACCACAACACACACATCGGGGGGCTCCGCGGACAGGAATCGGAGGACGCACCCCAGCGGCTTTCAAAGAAGACGACGCGCTGTGAGAAAACAAACCGACTTTATTGAATTAGTAGTTAAAAATGTTACAGAAAATAGTTTACATAACAACGAGGGGGTGGGGGAGGGGGGGGGGCGGGATCAGAGGCCGCGGAGCACAAACTGTTATAAAGTAACTTTAAAAAAAAAAAAAAAAAAAAGTTTCTGAATTAGACGTCACATTCAGCAGCGACTGGCGCTCCCTGCAGGAGAGAGAGAGAAAAAATCAATTACAGCCGGAAAGCGAAACGCTGCAAATGTGCATTTACTGCGAACTCAACACGGCAAATACTACTCCTGATCATTGCTTTCTGTTATAGAGGGTGTCCCCGTCCACTGGGGCCCCCCCCCCAAGGCACTCCTCACCAAGGGACTCCCAAGGCACTCCTCACTAGGGACTCACTAAGCAACCCCCAAGGCACTCCTCACTAAGCACCCCCAAGCCACACCTCACTAGGGACACCCCCAGGGCACATCGACTCTCACTAAGCACCCCCCAAGCCACTCCTCACTAGGGACTCCCCAAGGCATAGCACTTACTCACTAAGCACACCCCCAAGGCACTCCTCACCCCCTCATTAAGCACCCCCAAGCCACTCCTTCACTAGGGACTCCCCCCCCATCCCACTCTCACTCCCTAAGCACCCCCAAGCCACTCCTCACTAGGGACTCCCCCAAGGCACACCTCACTAAGCTACCCCCCCCAGGCACTCCTCACTAAGGACTCCCCCTTCTATTATGGAGCACCCATCCCCGTGCCTGCTACCCAACACCACCACTCTGTACCGGAACCCCTCAGTTCACCATGCAGCACCACCACCACCTCCATTTATAGAGGATCCACCCAACCTACAGAGCATCAGCTCCTACCAGCCTTTCTGTGGTCCTTCTAAACTACTATCCACCTTCATTATGGAGGCACTGCGTAGTACCACCCCATTTAAGTAGAGGATCTCTGCGCCAACACACCCCATTTATAGAGGATCTCTGCGCCAACACCTCACCCCATTTATAGAGGATCTCTGCGCCACCACCACCCCATTTATAGAGGATCTCTGCACCAACACCCCCATTATAGAGGATCTCTGCGCCCAACACCCCATATTTATAGAGGGATCTCTGCGCCAACACCCCATTTATAGAGGATCTCCGTGCCAACACCCCATTTATAGAGGATCTCCACACCAACACCCCATTTATAGAGCATCTCCACACCAACACCCCATTTATAGAGGATCTCCGTGCCAACACCCCATTTATAGAGGATCTCCACACCAACACCCATTTATAGAGCATCTCCACACCAACACCCCATTTATAGAGCATCTCCACACCAACACCCCATTTATAGAGCATCTCTACACCAACACCCCATTTATAGAGGATCTCCACACCAACACCCCATTTATAGAGGATCTCCTACGCCAACACCCCATTTATAGAGGATCTCCGCACCAACACCCCCATTTATAGAGGATCTCTGCGCCCAACACCCCATTTATAGAGAGGATCTCCGTGCCAACAACCCCATTTATAGAGCATCTCCACACCAACACAACCCTATTTATAGAGGATCTCCACACCAACACCCCATTTATAGAGGATCTCCACATTTAAGAGCATCCCGATCACACCCCCATTTATAGAGGATCCCCAAACCACCACCACCCCCTTTATAGAGGATCTCCACACCAACACCCCATTTATAGAGAGCATCTCCACACCAACCACCCCCATTTTATAGAGATCTTTACTTATAGAATCCATCTTACACCACCAACCACCCAAACTTATAAAGCATCTCTCCACCAATCACCACCCACATTAGGAGCATTAGTGAAGTTCTGTACCAACCTCTTGCACCAAGAGAGTCTGCTCCCCCCCCCCCCCAACTTTTAAAGTATTTCCACACACAACCACCACCCTCTAATTTATAGAGCGTCCACCCCAACCACCCCACTTTTCCCTTATACCACCTCCACCAACCCCTACTTATAGAGGTTCCAACCAGCCATCTCCATGCATGCAGCATTTAGCACCACCATTCCCCCCCGACTTTATTACACATCTTCTTTCCTCTGTCATCTCCCACCATACCCATCACTACACAGACAGCTCTTACTGCCCACACCCTCACTTGTAGAGTGTATCCCCCTTTCCCTCCCACCCTTCTCATCACCATGCCGCACTCTGCACCCCACTTATAGAGGATCTCTTCGCCGCCATTCCACTCTAGAGCGTCCCCTCCATTTTGTTTCCTATGCACCACCCCCATCATACAGCAGCACTCTGCACCACCACACCAACTACTTATAGAAGGTCTCCACACCACCACCCTACTTATAGAAAGTCTGCACATCACCACCCTACTTATAGAAGGTCTCCTCTCCACACCACCACCACACCTCCCTACTTATAGATGGTCTCCACACACCACCACCCCTACTTATAGAAAGTCTCCACACCACCACCCTACTTATAGAAGGTCTCCACACCACCACCCTACTTATAGAAGGTCTCCACACCACACCCTACTTTATAGAAAGTCTCCACACCACCACCACCCTACTTATAGAAGGTCTCCCACACCACCACCACCACCCTACTTATAGAAGGTCTCCACACCACCACCCCTACTTATATAAGAAGGTCTCCACACCACACCACCCCTACACTTATAGAAGGTCTCCCACAGAAGAGTCTCCACCACCACCCCCCCACTTATAGAAGGTCTCCACACCACCACCACCCTACTTATAGGAAGGTCTCCACACACCACCACCCTACTTATAGAAGGTCTCCACACCACCACCACCCTACTTATAGAAGGTCTCCACACCACCACCACCCCCATACTTATAGAAGGTCTCCACACCACCACCCCACCCCCAACTTATAGAAGGTCTCCACACCACCACCACCCCTACTTATAGAAGGTCTCCACACCACCACCACACCTACTTATAGAAGGTCTCCACACCACCACCACCCCACTTATAGAAGGTCTCCACACCACCACCCCACTTATAGAAGGTCTCCACACCACCACCCCTACTTATAGAAGGTCTCCACACCACCACTTATAGAAGGTCTCACCACTACCCCACTTATAGAAGGTCTCCACACCACCACCCCCACTTATAGAAGGTCTCCACCACCACCCCCCTTACTCCAGGGGGGGGTCCCCCACTTATAGAAGGTCTCCACACCACTACCCCACTTATAGAAGGTCTCCACACCACCACCCTACTTATAGAAGGTCTCCATACCACACCACCACCACCCTACTTATAGAAGGTCTCCACACCACTTCCCCCCCACTTATAGAAGGTCTCCACACCCACCACCCTACTTATAGAAGGTCTCCACACCACCTACCACCACCCTACTTTATAGAAGGTCTCCACACCACCACCCTACTTATAGAAGGTCTCCACACCACCACCACCCCTACTTATAGAAGGTCTCCACGCCACCACCCCCCCACTTATAGAAGGTCTCCACACCACCACCCTACTTATAGAAGGTCTCCACACCACCACCACCCTACTTATAGAAGGTCTCCACACCACCACCCCCCCCCCACTTATAGAAGGTCTCCACACCACCACCACCCTACTTATAGAAGGTCTCCACACCACACCACCACCCACCCCCTACTTATAGAAGGTCTCCACACCACCACCCCACCCCACTTATAGAAGATCTCCACACCACCACCCCACTTATAGAAGGTCTCCACACCACCACCCCACTTATAGAAGGTCTCCACACCACCACCCCACTTATAGAAGGTCTCCACACCACACCACCACCCCTACTTATAGAAGGTCTCCACACCACCACCCCACACTTATAGAAGAAGGTCTCCACACCACCACCACCCCACTTATAGAAGATCTCCACACCACCACCCCACTTATAGAAGGTCTCCACACACCACCACCCCACTTATAGAAGGTCTCCACACCAATACCCCACTTATAGAAGGTCTCCACACCACCACCCTCCACACCCTACTTATAGAAGGTCTCCATACCACCACCCCACTTATAGAAGGTCTCCACACCACCACCCCACTTATAGAAGGTCTCCCACACCACTCCCCCACTTATAGAAGGTCTCCCACACCACTACCCCACTTATAGAAGGTCTCCACACCACCACCCTACTTATAGAAGGTCTCCATTCCACCACCACCCCCACCCTACTTATAGAAGGTCTCCACACCACTTCCCCACTTATAGAAGGTCTCCACACCACCACCCCCTACTTATAGAAGGTCTCCACACTCCACCACCACCCTACTTATAGAAGGTCTCCACACCACCACCCACTTATAGAAGGTCTCCACACCACCACCATCCCTACTTATAGAAGGTCTCCACGCCACCACCCCCACTTATAGAAGGTCTCCACACCACCACCCTACTTATAGAAGGTCTCCACACCACCACCACCCTACTTATAGAAGGTCTCCACACCACCACCCCACTTATAGAAGGTCTCCACACCACCACCCTACTTATAGAAGGTCTCCACACGCCACCACCACCCTACTTATAGAAGATCTCCACACCACCACCCCACTTATAGAAGATCTCCACACCACCACCACCCACTTATAGAAGGTCTCCACACACCACCACCCCCCACTTATAGAAGGTCTCCACACCACCAATACCCCACTTATAGAAGGTCTCCACACCACCACCACCCTACTTATAGAAGGTCTCCATACCACCACCACCCCACTTATAGAAGAAGATCTCCACACCACCACCACCCCACTTATAGAAGATCTCCACACCACCACCCCACTTATAGAAGGTCTCCCACACCACCACCCCACTTATAGAAGGTCTCCACACCAATACCCCACTTATAGAAGGTCTCCACACCACCACCCTACTTATAGAAGGTCTCCATACCACCACCCCACTTATAGAAGGTCTCCACACCACCACCCCCCTTATAGAAGGCCTCCATACCACCACCTCAATAACAAAAATGTCTCCTCACCTTTGTTCCCTCCCACTGAACCCATAACCATGCAATACGTAGCCCCACCACCTCACATAGGAGTATCTCTTACCCCTCTGCTCTCTACTGGGGCCCATCTGAGAGCTCCCACTGTGATTTCCACTCCATTAACCTAAATTGTAGAACATTCCCCGCCCCCCTCTACCCTTTACCTGTCATTCTGAAGTGACCACCACCTCCCCACTCCTAACTGGTGGAAGCTTCTTACTGGGGCCCCTCCGAGTACTTTCCACCATCACGGTCCCTTCACACCACCACCCCCACTTACAGAGGGTCTGCATGCCACCAACCAACTTGTACAACATTTCCTCACTGGGGCCCCTCTGAGCCCTCCTGATGGTGTCACTATACCCCACTCTGCACCACCCCTCATGCAGCATCACTGGGGTCTACTTGGAGCTCTCCGCACTCTGCCTGCAGTAATGCTCAACATACCCTCTCTGAGCACCAGACACCATGCATGCCGCTATTCAGATTAAATTTCCCGCTTTAGGAATGTGGGGACCCCTAGGCAATTGCCCAACCCCCTCCCCCAAACACTGACCCCCCTACACATGCCTACTGGGAACGCCATCCATGTGAACAGCTCTTTTTCGAGATTTAGGGAAACATCTTTGCTCTGGAAAAGAAGGACCAGAACCACTGTGGAGGGACTAGAGGCGGCTGGGCCAGGATAGATAAAAGGCGCATACTCCAAGTGGATTTAGTTACCTGGAGTGATGATGCTGCTGTTCCTGGGCTCGGTGCCGGTGCCTGAAGACAAAGAGGGAGAGATGAATCAAAGCGCGTTCAGCATTTTATAGAGGAAAATAAACAAACGCATAAAAAGGACGAGCAGAGGAAGCTGAGCACTCACTCCTTCTTGTTAAATTTGCATCTGCATTTCCCACCTGAAAAAATAAAGACGTCAAATGAATACAAAGAGCAACAGACGGCACAGCGCCCCCCTCCAGCAAAGAGGACCTGTCACAGTGCAATCAGTTCCTGCATGACAGTATACAGCGACTGTATCCAATTCCTGACAAATACAATCCTTCAGCTCCAGTTAGTGACTTGGCCTAGGCTGAGATGATGCCTTCAGTCTGCTGCAGGCAGGAGGAAGCATTTCCTCAGTCTCCCCTCCCCCAGTAATCAGACTGTGCATTGTAACTTTGTAGGAGGAGGAAGCATTTCCTCGGTCTCCCATCCCCCAGTGATCAGACTCTACATTGTAACTTTGTAGAAGGAGGAGGAAGCATTTCCTCAGTCTCCCCTCCCCCAGAGGTCAGACTGTGCATTGTAACTTTGTAGGAGGAGGAAGCATTTCCTCGGTCTCCCATCCCCCCCCAGTGATCAGACTCTACATTGTAACTTTGTAGAAGGAGGAGGAAGCATTTCCTCAGTCTCCCCTCCCCCATAAGTCAGACTGTACATTGTAACTTTGTAGAAGGAGGAGGAAGCATTTCCTCAGTCTCCCCTCCCCCAGAGGTCAGACTGTACATTGTAACTTTGAGGAAATTACTCCCCCCCCCCTTCTACAGTCTCCCCTCCCCCAGTAATCAGACTGTACATTGTATGTAACTTTGAAGAGGGAAGGAGGGGGCGGAAGCATGTACCTCATTGTCCCCTCCCCCAGTGATCAGACTGTACATTGTAACCAGGGGCGGACTGACCATTCGAGCACTCGGACACTGCCCGAGGGCCCGGGGTCAGTAGGGGGCTCCATGAGATGCCCCTGGTACCTTTCATTGGCTTTTTCATAGGCTTTTTTGGGCGTTGATGAGGACACAGGGGCCCCATGATCCCCTTGCCCGGGGCCCCATGAGTTGTCAGTCCACCCCCGATTGTAACTTTGGGGTATAGGAGACTGAGGAAATGCCTCCTCCTCCTACAAACGTACAATGTACAGTCTGATCACTGGGAGAGGGGAGACTGAGGAAATGACTCCTCCTCCTTCTACAAAAGTTACAGTCTCCCCTCCCCCCAGTGACCAGACTTTACATTGTAATTTTGCAGAAGTGCTTCCTCCTTCTACAAAGTTACAATGTACAGCCTGATCGCTGGGGGAAGGGGAGACCGAGGAAATACCTCTTCCTCCTACAAACGTACAATGTACAGTCTGATGACTGGGAGAGGGGAGACTGAGGAAATGCCTCCTCCTCCTTCTACAGTGATCATACTGTACAATGTAACTTTGTAGAAGGAGAAGGAAGCATTTCCTCAGTCTCCCCTTCCCCCAGTGATCAGGCTGTACATTGTAACTTTGTAGAAGGAGGAGGCATTTCTGCAAAATTACGATGTAAAGTCTGGTCACTGGGGGGAGGGGAGACTGTAACTTTTGTAGAAGGAGGAGGAGTCATTTCCTCAGTCTCCCCTCTCCCAGTGATCAGACTGTACATTGTAGAAGGAGGAGGCATTTCTGCAAAATTACAATGTACAGTCTGTAGAAGGAGGAGGAGGCATTTCTTCAGTCTCCCCTCCCCCAGTGATCAGACTGTACATTGTAACTTTGTAGATGGAGGAGGAGGCATTTCCTCAGTCTCCTATACCCCAAAGTTACAATCAGGAGCGGACTGACAACTCACGGGGCCCCCGGGCAATTTCCTCAGTCTCCTCTCCCCCCCCCTTTCCCTGTGATTGGACTGTACATTGTAACTTTGTAGAAAGAGGAGGCATTTCTGCAAAATTACAAAGTTACAATGTACAGGCCGATCACAGGGAAAGGGGGGAAAGGAGACTGAGGAAATTGCCCGGGGGCCCCGTGAGTTGTCAGTCCGCTCCTGATTGTAACTTTGGGGTATAGGAGACTGAGGAAATGCCTCCTCCTCCATCTACAAAGTTACAATGTACAGTCTGATCACTGGGGGAGGGGAGACTGAAGAAATGCCTCCTCCTCCTTCTACAGACTGTACATTGTAACTTTGTAGCAGGTCAGATGGTGAAAGACTACAGCAGGGGCTGATCTGTGTCCGACATATGTGAACACAGAACTGCACAGGCACCTGGATTCACATTACCTCATCATCATCATCTGAGCTGGCCCACTAGCATTACCCTCGCCTACAGAAAGCCGGGATGGCATGGGGAGTATTTTTAAAGTTTTTTTCTACATTTTTTTTTTCTTAACAGAGCGGAGGGCTACAAAAGAACTTTGCATTGTCACAGTAGGACTGCTTTCATTTTATACAGTTACTTACTCAGCAGTATGATGATCCCCATCGCACACAGGATCCCCGCCATGATCAGCCCCACCACCTTTAACGACTCGTAATCTGAAAGAAGAGACAACGAGGTCACACACCATCTCCCCAAAGTGAGGAAAAACTCAAGTGTGTGAATTAAAAGACGGCGGCCTTTCTGCTCCCTTATTATGTGACAGCCTAGCCCTAAAAAGCATTTGTACCCACAATTCCATTCTCCATTTTTTTGGGGGAGTGTAGCACCCTCCTCGTTCAGCTAGGGGGAGCTATACCCTAATGGGTAGACAGGAGCTGTGAGAGGCTTCTAGAACTTCCCCCTGCTCTGGAAGTTTTTGGAGGAGGACCTTGGAGGCAGTGGGTAGAGTTGAGGAGTGGCTGGCTGCACTCTTAAGGGAACTCAGCCAATCTCCAACAGAAGGCTTGGCAAGGGGGGGGGGGGGGGGGGGGGGGGGGGGGGGGGGGGGGGGGGGGGGGGGGGGGGGGGGGGGGGGGGGGGGGGGGGGGGGGGGGGGGGGGGGGGGGGGGGGGGGGGGGGGGGGGGGGGGGGGGGGGGGGGGGGGGGGGGGGGGGGGGGGGGGGGGGGGGGGGGGGGGGGGGGGGGGGGGGGGGGGGGGGGGGGGGGGGGGGGGGGGGGGGGGGGGGGGGGGGGGGGGGGGGGGGGGGGGGGGGGGGGGGGGGGGGGGGGGGGGGGGGGGGGGGGGGGGGGGGGGGGGGGGGGGGGGGGGGGGGGGGGGGGGGGGGGGGGGGGGGGGGGGGGGGGGGGGGGGGGGGGGGGGGGGGGGGGGGGGGGGGGGGGGGGGGGGGGGGGGGGGGGGGGGGGGGGGGGGGGGGGGGGGGGGGGGGGGGGGGGGGGGGGGGGGGGGGGGGGGGGGGGGGGGGGGGGGGGGGGGGGGGGGGGGGGGGGGGGGGGGGGGGGGGGGGGGGGGGGGGGGGGGGGGGGGGGGGGGGGGGGGGGGGGGGGGGGGGGGGGGGGGGGGGGGGGGGGGGGGGGGGGGGGGGGGGGGGGGGGGGGGGGGGGGGGGGGGGGGGGGGGGGGGGGGGGGGGGGGGGGGGGGGGGGGGGGGGGGGGGGGGGGGGGGGGGGGGGGGGGGGGGGGGGGGGGGGGGGGGGGGGGGGGGGGGGGGGGGGGGGGGGGGGGGGGGGGGGGGGGGGGGGGGGGGGGGGGGGGGGGGGGGGGGGGGGGGGGGGGGGGGGGGGGGGGGGGGGGGGGGGGGGGGGGGGGGGGGGGGGGGGGGGGGGGGGGGGGGGGGGGGGGGGGGGGGGGGGGGGGGGGGGGGGGGGGGGGGGGGGGGGGGGGGGGGGGGGGGGGGGGGGGGGGGGGGGGGGGGGGGGGGGGGGGGGGGGGGGGGGGGGGGGGGGGGGGGGGGGGGGGGGGGGGGGGGGGGGGGGGGGGGGGGGGGGGGGGGGGGGGGGGGGGGGGGGGGGGGGGGGGGGGGGGGGGGGGGGGGGGGGGGGGGGGGGGGGGGGGGGGGGGGGGGGGGGGGGGGGGGGGGGGGGGGGGGGGGGGGGGGGGGGGGGGGGGGGGGGGGGGGGGGGGGGGGGGGGGGGGGGGGGGGGGGGGGGGGGGGGGGGGGGGGGGGGGGGGGGGGGGGGGGGGGGGGGGGGGGGGGGGGGGGGGGGGGGGGGGGGGGGGGGGGGGGGGGGGGGGGGGGGGGGGGGGGGGGGGGGGGGGGGGGGGGGGGGGGGGGGGGGGGGGGGGGGGGGGGGGGGGGGGGGGGGGGGGGGGGGGGGGGGGGGGGGGGGGGGGGGGGGGGGGGGGGGGGGGGGGGGGGGGGGGGGGGGGGGGGGGGGGGGGGGGGGGGGGGGGGGGGGGGGGGGGGGGGGGGGGGGGGGGGGGGGGGGGGGGGGGGGGGGGGGGGGGGGGGGGGGGGGGGGGGGGGGGGGGGGGGGGGGGGGGGGGGGGGGGGGGGGGGGGGGGGGGGGGGGGGGGGGGGGGGGGGGGGGGGGGGGGGGGGGGGGGGGGGGGGGGGGGGGGGGGGGGGGGGGGGGGGGGGGGGGGGGGGGGGGGGGGGGGGGGGGGGGGGGGGGGGGGGGGGGGGGGGGGGGGGGGGGGGGGGGGGGGGGGGGGGGGGGGGGGGGGGGGGGGGGGGGGGGGGGGGGGGGGGGGGGGGGGGGGGGGGGGGGGGGGGGGGGGGGGGGGGGGGGGGGGGGGGGGGGGGGGGGGGGGGGGGGGGGGGGGGGGGGGGGGGGGGGGGGGGGGGGGGGGGGGGGGGGGGGGGGGGGGGGGGGGGGGGGGGGGGGGGGGGGGGGGGGGGGGGGGGGGGGGGGGGGGGGGGGGGGGGGGGGGGGGGGGGGGGGGGGGGGGGGGGGGGGGGGGGGGGGGGGGGGGGGGGGGGGGGGGGGGGGGGGGGGGGGGGGGGGGGGGGGGGGGGGGGGGGGGGGGGGGGGGGGGGGGGGGGGGGGGGGGGGGGGGGGGGGGGGGGGGGGGGGGGGGGGGGGGGGGGGGGGGGGGGGGGGGGGGGGGGGGGGGGGGGGGGGGGGGGGGGGGGGGGGGGGGGGGGGGGGGGGGGGGGGGGGGGGGGGGGGGGGGGGGGGGGGGGGGGGGGGGGGGGGGGGGGGGGGGGGGGGGGGGGGGGGGGGGGGGGGGGGGGGGGGGGGGGGGGGGGGGGGGGGGGGGGGGGGGGGGGGGGGGGGGGGGGGGGGGGGGGGGGGGGGGGGGGGGGGGGGGGGGGGGGGGGGGGGGGGGGGGGGGGGGGGGGGGGGGGGGGGGGGGGGGGGGGGGGGGGGGGGGGGGGGGGGGGGGGGGGGGGGGGGGGGGGGGGGGGGGGGGGGGGGGGGGGGGGGGGGGGGGGGGGGGGGGGGGGGGGGGGGGGGGGGGGGGGGGGGGGGGGGGGGGGGGGGGGGGGGGGGGGGGGGGGGGGGGGGGGGGGGGGGGGGGGGGGGGGGGGGGGGGGGGGGGGGGGGGGGGGGGGGGGGGGGGGGGGGGGGGGGGGGGGGGGGGGGGGGGGGGGGGGGGGGGGGGGGGGGGGGGGGGGGGGGGGGGGGGGGGGGGGGGGGGGGGGGGGGGGGGGGGGGGGGGGGGGGGGGGGGGGGGGGGGGGGGGGGGGGGGGGGGGGGGGGGGGGGGGGGGGGGGGGGGGGGGGGGGGGGGGGGGGGGGGGGGGGGGGGGGGGGGGGGGGGGGGGGGGGGGGGGGGGGGGGGGGGGGGGGGGGGGGGGGGGGGGGGGGGGGGGGGGGGGGGGGGGGGGGGGGGGGGGGGGGGGGGGGGGGGGGGGGGGGGGGGGGGGGGGGGGGGGGGGGGGGGGGGGGGGGGGGGGGGGGGGGGGGGGGGGGGGGGGGGGGGGGGGGGGGGGGGGGGGGGGGGGGGGGGGGGGGGGGGGGGGGGGGGGGGGGGGGGGGGGGGGGGGGGGGGGGGGGGGGGGGGGGGGGGGGGGGGGGGGGGGGGGGGGGGGGGGGGGGGGGGGGGGGGGGGGGGGGGGGGGGGGGGGGGGGGGGGGGGGGGGGGGGGGGGGGGGGGGGGGGGGGGGGGGGGGGGGGGGGGGGGGGGGGGGGGGGGGGGGGGGGGGGGGGGGGGGGGGGGGGGGGGGGGGGGGGGGGGGGGGGGGGGGGGGGGGGGGGGGGGGGGGGGGGGGGGGGGGGGGGGGGGGGGGGGGGGGGGGGGGGGGGGGGGGGGGGGGGGGGGGGGGTGGGGGGGGGGGGGGGGGGGGGGGGGGGGGGGGGGGGGGGGGGGGGGGGGGGGGGGGGGGGGGGGGGGGGGGGGGGGGGGGGGGGGGGGGGGGGGGGGGGGGGGGGGGGGGGGGGGGGGGGGGGGGGGGGGGGGGGGGGGGGGGGGGGGGGGGGGGGGGGGGGGGGGGGGGGGGGGGGGGGGGGGGGGGGGGGGGGGGGGGGGGGGGGGGGGGGGGGGGGGGGGGGGGGGGGGGGGGGGGGGGGGGGGGGGGGGGGGGGGGGGGGGGGGGGGGGGGGGGGGGGGGGGGGGGGGGGGGGGGGGGGGGGGGGGGGGGGGGGGGGGGGGGGGGGGGGGGGGGGGGGGGGGGGGGGGGGGGGGGGGGGGGGGGGGGGGGGGGGGGGGGGGGGGGGGGGGGGGGGGGGGGGGGGGGGGGGGGGGGGGGGGGGGGGGGGGGGGGGGGGGGGGGGGGGGGGGGGGGGGGGGGGGGGGGGGGGGGGGGGGGGGGGGGGGGGGGGGGGGGGGGGGGGGGGGGGGGGGGGGGGGGGGGGGGGGGGGGGGGGGGGGGGGGGGGGGGGGGGGGGGGGGGGGGGGGGGGGGGGGGGGGGGGGGGGGGGGGGGGGGGGGGGGGGGGGGGGGGGGGGGGGGGGGGGGGGGGGGGGGGGGGGGGGGGGGGGGGGGGGGGGGGGGGGGGGGGGGGGGGGGGGGGGGGGGGGGGGGGGGGGGGGGGGGGGGGGGGGGGGGGGGGGGGGGGGGGGGGGGGGGGGGGGGGGGGGGGGGGGGGGGGGGGGGGGGGGGGGGGGGGGGGGGGGGGGGGGGGGGGGGGGGGGGGGGGGGGGGGGGGGGGGGGGGGGGGGGGGGGGGGGGGGGGGGGGGGGGGGGGGGGGGGGGGGGGGGGGGGGGGGGGGGGGGGGGGGGGGGGGGGGGGGGGGGGGGGGGGGGGGGGGGGGGGGGGGGGGGGGGGGGGGGGGGGGGGGGGGGGGGGGGGGGGGGGGGGGGGGGGGGGGGGGGGGGGGGGGGGGGGGGGGGGGGGGGGGGGGGGGGGGGGGGGGGGGGGGGGGGGGGGGGGGGGGGGGGGGGGGGGGGGGGGGGGGGGGGGGGGGGGGGGGGGGGGGGGGGGGGGGGGGGGGGGGGGGGGGGGGGGGGGGGGGGGGGGGGGGGGGGGGGGGGGGGGGGGGGGGGGGGGGGGGGGGGGGGGGGGGGGGGGGGGGGGGGGGGGGGGGGGGGGGGGAGGGGGGGGGGGGGGGGGGGGGGGGGGGGGGGGGGGGGGGGGGGGGGGGGGGGGGGGGGGGGGGGGGGGGGGGGGGGGGGGGGGGGGGGGGGGGGGGGGGGGGGGGGGGGGGGGGGGGGGGGGGGGGGGGGGGGGGGGGGGGGGGGGGGGGGGGGGGGGGGGGGGGGGGGGGGGGGGGGGGGGGGGGGGGGGGGGGGGGGGGGGGGGGGGGGGGGGGGGGGGGGGGGGGGGGGGGGGGGGGGGGGGGGGGGGGGGGGGGGGGGGGGGGGGGGGGGGGGGGGGGGGGGGGGGGGGGGGGGGGGGGGGGGGGGGGGGGGGGGGGGGGGGGGGGGGGGGGGGGGGGGGGGGGGGGGGGGGGGGGGGGGGGGGGGGGGGGGGGGGGGGGGGGGGGGGGGGGGGGGGGGGGGGGGGGGGGGGGGGGGGGGGGGGGGGGGGGGGGGGGGGGGGGGGGGGGGGGGGGGGGGGGGGGGGGGGGGGGGGGGGGGGAGAGGGGGGGGGGGGGGGGGGGGGGGGGGGGGGGGAGGGGGAGGGGGGGGGGGGGGGGGGGGGGGGAGGGGGGGAGGGGGGGGGGGGGGGAGGGGGGGGGGGGGGGGGGAGGGAAGGCACCCCCAAGGGAGAGAGAGAGAAGAAGGGGGGGAGGAGGGAGAGAGAGAGAGAAGGAGAGAGACAGAGAGAGAAGGAGAGAGGGGGAAGAGAGAGCTTGCGGTTAGCGCACCACCCCCCCCTGCAGGGGGATATACTCCTACATTGTAAGAGAGAGGGAGGGGGGGGGGGGGGGGGGGGGGGGGAGGGGGGAGGGGAAGAGAGAAACCAGAGGGGGGAAGAGAGAGGGAGGAGGGGGAGACCCCAGAATGGAAATGCTGCACTCCACCGTACCCAACCCCCCCCCCCCCCCTATCCACAAAGAATAGAATACAAAGAGGAACGGGTCACTAAATGCAACATTTATCATTTATAAAACAGCAATGAGAATCTGGATTTAAAAACAAAAAACACACAAACGCACACACACACCCCCCCCCCGCACACCCCAAAAATGCACACACAAACGCACACACAAACGCACACACAAACACCCACAACCCCCCACAAAAACGCACCCCCCCAAACCACACACAAACCACCACCCCCCCACACACAAAACCACACACAAACGCACACAAACGCACACACAAACGCACACACAAACGCACACACAATGTATCAGTGAGATCACAGCCTGTTGTCTTATTTGTAACCTCTATTGAAGGGTTCATCTCTGCAATGTGTTACGTCATGTTAATGTGCACTGCACATCTATTGTTGCTGGCTGCTGGAGAATTTAGAGATCTGTTGTTGCTGCGGGAATCTATTGTTGCTGGGGGGGGTTATTGTTTGCTTGGGGGGTCTATACTAGCTGGCTGCTGCAGAGCTTAGAGATCTGTTGTTGCTGCCAGGGATCTATTCTGCCAAGGGGGGGCTATTGTTGCCTGTGGGATCTATTGTTGCTGTCTGCAGGGGATCTATTTTTCTACTTTCCTTGTTATTTACAAGCTCCAAATTACTTAGCACCACAATATGATACTTGGTTCTCTAAAAGGGGCGGGACTGGGAGGTGGGTAGTAGGTGGAACCAAGGGACAGTGTTCGGAGATGGGTAGGGGGTGGAGAACCTGGTGACTCAGAACGGAGGGGGGGGGGGGGGGGGGGGGGTTTGAGTTCTTGCACCTATTCTCTGAGAAGAAAAGCCCTGGTTGAACACTGCAGTGGACGGTTTTCGGAGCTGCACTGCAGAGTTGCACTGAGAAATTGTAACAGTAAAGCACAGTCACTGCACAGGAACACTAAGTAGGAAGCAGAACCTGCTGATATAATGAACCTATATGGCACCCATCATGTACATTTATGTCCAAGGCTTCAATACTTTGAGACGCTAATCTGGGACACAAATCAGGAAAGTCAAAAGTGCTCATCAAGATACGTATTCCAGGTCAGCAGCTCAACAGTAATAAAGCCAAGGGATTGGTAGGACATCCAGGAGAGATCAACAATGGTGGCTGCCTCCCCGAGGAGTTGGGACACGAACAGAAGCAGGTTGCGTACTCACCAAAGTCATCTGTTGCACGGAGACAGGGAACAGCTGAAACACAGAACACGAGTGACGTTTAATGGACAGAAGAACAAAGGACAAAACCCTGCAAACAGGAACTGGCAACCTGGAACTCAAACCCCCTATCAGACCATCAAGGGGGGTGCGCTGCATTCATGAACCTGGACAGCGGCGTCCCACTTCAATGATGTACCTTGTCTTTCTAGATAGGACAATATCCAGCTGTTCTGGTGCCTTGTATGTGTTCCAGGGACAGTTGTTTCTTGGACCATGTGTGGATATGTGCCCTATATGTGCCTTGTCCTATGTCTGTGGGTGCCCTTATTGGCCCAATTGTAACATTCAGATGAAAGAAGATGTACCTTGTTTTCTATAGATATTTCCCCAATGGTAACCCAAGAAGGTGGACTCCCTCTACAGTGATGTACCTTGTTTTCTATAGATATTTCCCCAATGGTGACCCAAGAAGGTGGATTCCCTCTACAGTGATGTACCTTGTTTTCTATAGATATTTCACCAATGGTAACCCAAACAGGAGTCCCACTTCAAAGATGTACCTTGTTTTCTATAGATATTTCCCCAATGGTAACCCAATAAGGTGGACTCCCTCTACAGTGATGTACCTTGTTTTCTATAGATTTTTCCCCAATGGTGACCCAAGAAGGTGGACTCCCTCTACAGTGATGTACCTTGTTTTTTTTAATAGATGTTTCCCCAATAGAAACCCAAGAAGGTGGACTCCCTCTACAGTGATGTACCTTGTTTTCTATAGATATTTCCCCAATGGTGACCCAAGAAGGTGGACTCCCTCTACAGTGATGTACCTTGTTTTCTATAGATATTTCCCCAATGGTGACCCAAGAAGGTGGACTCCCTCTACAGTGATGTACCTTGTTTTCTATAGATATTTCCCCAATGGTAACCCAAGAAGGTGGACTCTCTACAGTGATGTACCTTGTTTTCTATAGATATTTCACCAATGGTGACCCAAGAAGGTGGACTCTCTACAGTGATGTACCTTGTTTTTTTTAATAGATGTTTCCCCAATAGTAACCCAAAATGGTGGACTCCCTCTACAGTGATGCACCTTGTTTTTTTATAGATATTTCCCCAATGGTAATGCAAGAAGGCGGACTCTCTACAGTGATGTACCTTGTTTTCTATAGATATTTCACCTATGGTGACCCAAGAAGGTGGACTCCCTCTACAGTGATGTACCTTGTTTTTTTATAGAGGTTTCCTCAATAGTAACCCAAAATAGTGGACTCCCTCTACAATGATGTACCTTGTTTTTTTATAGCCATTTCCCCGAAGGTAACCCAAACGGGAGTCCCATTTCAAAGATGTACCTTGTTTTTTTTTTTATAGAGGTTTCCCCAATAGTAACCCAAAACAGTGGACTCCCTCTACAGTGATGTACCTGGATTTTATAGATATCATCCCAATAGTAACCCAAAATGGTGGACTCAGTGCCTTGTGATGTGCCTTGATGTGCCTTGTTTTTTTATAGATATTTCCCCAATGGTAATTCAAGAAGGTGGACTCCCACTTCAAAGATGTACCTTGTTTTTTATAGAAATTTCCCCGAAGATAACTCAAACCAGTGGCATCACTCTACAGTTTTTTCATAGATGTTTCCCCAATAGTAACCCAAAACAGTGGACTCCCTCTACAGTGATGTACCTTGTTTTTTTTTTTTTTATAGATATTTCCCCAATGGTAACCCAAGATGGAGGAGTCCCCTTACAGTGATGTAACTGGATTTTATAGATATTATCCCAATGGCAACCCAAAACGGTGGAGTCCCACTTAATTGATGTACCTTGTTTTTTTTTCTAGATAGGACAATATCCAGGTGTTCTAGATTTTGTGTTCTATGGACAGTTTTATTTCTTGGACCCTATTCTCGATAATTTAAGCTTCATGGATATGTGCCCTACATATGCCTTGCCCTATGTCTGTGGGTGCCCTTATTGGCCCAAATGTAAAATTCAGATGAAAGAAGATGTACCTTGGTTTTTTTAGATATTTCCCCAATGGTAACCCAAACGGGAGTCCCACTTCAAAGATGTACCTTGTTTTTTATAGAAAGTTCCCCAAAGGTAACTCAAACCGGTGGATTCCCTCTATGGTGATGTACCTTGTTTTTTTTTTGGATAGATACAGTATTTCCCCAATGGTAACCCAAGAAGGTGGACTCCCACTTCAAAGATGTACCTTGTTTTTTTATAGAAATTTCCCCGAAGGTAACTCAAACCGGTGGCATCACTCTACAGTGTTTTTTATAGAGGTTTCCCCAATGGTAACCCAAGAAGGTGGACTCCCACTTCAAAGATGTACCTTGTTTTTTTATAGAAATTTCCCCGAAGGTAACTCAAACCAGTGGCATCACTCTACAGTGTTTTTTATAGAGGTTTTCCCAATGGTAACCCAAGAAGGTGGACTCCCTCTATAGTGATGTACCTTGTTTTTTTTTCTAGATAGGACAATATCCAGGTGTTCTGGATTTTGTGTTCTATGGACAGTTTTATTTCTTGGACCCTGTTCTCGATAATTTAGGTTTCATGTATGGATATGTGCCCTACATATGCCTTGCCCTATGTCTGTGGCTGCCCTTATTGGCCAAATAGAAAAATTCAGATGAAAGAAGAATGGATGGGTCACATCGAGGGAAGGTCTGTACGTACTTGCCAGCATCAGAAAAACAGTGACGATGAAGTCCTGCATTTTGAGATTAGCCGCTTCCAACCTACAGGAGACAAAAGAAGAGAGTGAACAGATTTAGTAGGACAGGTACCTTCAGGTCATGCCTGGCAAGCTTGTGAGCGGGCCCCTAGGCATAAGTATGCGAATGATGGGCCCTAGCAGTGCCAATAGGCCAACAAGACTTTCACTCCACATACATTTTAACAGAATGTCAGCCAAGCTGGGTAAAGCCCATAACAGGTCCAGGTGGCACAAGACACAAAATATGATGGACTGGTCAAAGAGCTTTTCTAGGGACCAAAAACTCCCATAGCACCCTCAGGCACCCTACCATGGTTGAAAAGCTCTCCCTATATCTTCTCTTGACCTCTCTTTACCCCCATCCCCCCTTTTTAAACTATCTTTCTACCAGTGTGACCTATCCTGTCCCTTTGAAGTATTGCTTGCTCCTAGACAGAGAGTCCATCAGACTGCAATTTGGCCTCTGGCACTGGACAGGGCACTTCTAATACAGTTTCTGCCCAAAATTGGGATTAGTCCTGGTAATAGTAGATTCTCGGAAGCTTCCTTCCAATGCCACTATAACGATTGTTTGCAATTGTAGAAGCTCCAGATGTATTCACTCAGAGCCAGGAAGGTCCTCCACCAGTGAGGATAGACCTTTCTTAAAAGCAGTCTAGACTGTACCCCAAAGAAAGCTTTCAAAAAACAATTCTACGACTGTCGTCACCAATCACAATGTGCTCCAATGCCACTGGAACCAGTGCTTACATCTGGAGCTTCCAATCATTTAGAGTCAGTATGGCCCTCCACCAGTGAGGATAGACTTTCCTCCACCTCCCAGTCTAGAATAAACCCCAAAGAATAAAAAAAAAAAAAAAAAAAAACAAACACACATTTGGGAAGTTGCTGCAGCCCTGGAATCCTGGCATGTCAATGGAGAACATGGGCCAGTCCACCAAGCTCCAAGGTCTGACAACACATCTGGACTGCTCTCCTACCACCCATCATTCTTAGTGATCCTTCTTTAATGAGGTGTCCATTCTTACTGACAGGTCCCCTTTGGTGAACCCACCAATAATGCATTCACTTCTACAGCAAGGACATTTTCACTGCATTAGTTTTCACCTGAACAAAGAATGCCAAAGAACACCTTGGAGCATTGGAGCACCTTGCAGCACTTTCACCATAAGTAACCAGTCACAAAACCGGTTTGTTTTCCTCCCGAAGCCAAATGAAACAGTAGGCGAGGGGGGGGGGGGGGGGCTAAAAAACTGGTTTCTGTCAAAGGACTGAAAACAACAAAATAATTCAGAAACATCCCTTTTTCTCAGACAATGAAGTCAGCTAGAGGATAGAATGGTGGTCTGGAATCATCTCTCTGAGGGAGAAGAGACTGAGGAAATGCTTGCTCCTCCCTACAGAAGACTGATGACATCATCTCAACCTAGGCAGAGTCACTAGACTGGAGCTCAAAGACAAACTTTCGATTAATGGAGGCCAGGGGCGGACTGACCATTTGGAAACTCGGGCACTGCCCGAGGGCCCGGAGTCAGTAAAGGGGCCCATGAGATGCCTCCGGTACCTTTTTCATAGGCTTTTTTGAGTTTGGGTAAGGACAAAGGGGCCCCATGATCCCCTATTGCCCGGGGGCCCCAGGAGTTGTCAGTCCGCCCTTGATGGAGGCAGAACATTTATGAAAAACTAGACTACTGCTGTATATAGTGACCAATCTGCAATATGAAGCGGACAGAGTTACTGACAGGTCCACTTTAAGACCCAAACATAGCCAGTTAAACTTTTTTTCTTTTTTAACTACTTTTCATTTATATTATCGATTAAAAGCTATTAAGGCCGTAATTTAAAAAAATGGCCCAGGGGTGTATTTATCTAAAAAAAATGGCATATTCATCTACTGAAAGTAAATGTGTACTTTTTCTACGCAAATGGGCAAAAATGAATGTTTTTAGGCCATTTCCTGAGCTGGACGATGCTCCTAGTTCCTCCCCCCTCTCTAGCAAGCAGCACCTATGGGGGTACGCACATGGGGTCACTTCTGAACCAGCTATGTGTGTCCATAGACAGAGCATGGCTCAGACCTGCCCCCCACACTCCCTCCTCACTGGCTGTGATTGACAGCAGCAGGAATCAATGCTGCCTCTGAGCCAGTGAGGAGGGGGAGAGCTGAGAGAGCCTCTGCTCTCGTGCACAATGCTGGATCAAGATCAGGCTAGTATAAGGAGGGCTGGGAGGGAGCTGCACTCAGAAGGTTTTTTTTTTAACCTTCATGCAGAGAATGCATGAAGGTTAAAAAAAAACAAACAAACTCTTCAGCCTTTAGAACCACTTTAAAATGGAAAATACCACATTGGGCCACTAGAAGGTGCTGTCATTGGAAATTCATGTGATACTTAGTGCCATCTTGTGGCCAAATACGGTATTTTCCTGTTTAAGAAAGATTCGTCCAACACAGTATATGGCCTAATAACATTCAGTTTTTGCCCTATTTGCACAGAATGAGTGTACATGCACTAGCCCTCGGAAATTTGGTTTAAAATTATATATACACACAGTATCTCCCAGAAGCGAGTCCACCCCTCACATTTTTGTAAATACATCTTTTCATGTGACAACACTGAAGAAACGACACTTTGCTACAATGTGACGTAGTCAGTGTACAGCTTGTATAACATGGAAATTTGCCATCCCCTCAGAATAACTCAACACACCGCCATGAATGTCTAAACCGCTGGCAACAAAAGTGAGTCCACCCCTAAGTGAAAGGGTTCAAATTGGGCCCAAAGTGTCAATATTCTGTGTGGCCGCCATTATTTTCCAGCACTGCCTTCACCCTCTTGGGCATGGAGGTCACCAGAGCTTCACAGGTTGCCACTGGAGTCCTCTTCCACTCCTCCATGGCGATATCATGGAGCTGGTGGATGTTAGAGACCTTACGCTCCTCCACCTTCCGTCTTCCACTCCTCCATGATGACATCACTGCTGGTGAATGTTAGAGACCTTACGCTCCTCCACCTTCCGTCTTCCACTCCTCCATGATGACATCACACTGCTGGTGAATGTTAGAGAGCTTGCGCTCCTCCACCTTCCGTCTTCCACTCCTCCATGATGACATCACAGAGCTGGTGGATGTAAGAGACCTTGCGCTCCTCCACCTTCCGTCTTCCACTCCTCCATGATGACATCACACTGCTGGTGAATGTTAGAGAGCTTGCGCTCCTCCACCTTCCGTCTTCCACTCCTCCATGATGACATCACAGAGCCGGTGGATGTAAGAGACCTTGCGCTCCTCCACCTGAGGATGCCCCACAGATGCTCAATAGGGTTTAGGTCTGGAGACATGCTTGGCCAGTCCATCACCTTCACCCTCAGCTTCTTTAGCAAGGCAGTGGTGGTCTTGGAGGTGTGTTTGGGGTCGTTATGTTGGAATATCAACCTGCGGCCCAGTCTCCGAAGGAGGGGATCATGCTCTGCTTCAGTAGGTCACAGTACATGTTGGCATTCATGGTTCCCTCCATGAACTGTAGCCCCCCAGTGCCGGCAGCACTCATGCAGCCCCAGACCATGACACTCCCACCACCATGCAGCCCCAGACCATGACACTCCCACCACCATGCAGCCCCAGACCATGACACTCCCACCACCATGCAGCCCCAGACCATGACACTCCCACCACCATGCTTGACTGTAGGCAATACACACTTGTCTTTGTACTCCTCACCTGGTTGCCGCCACACACGCCTGACACCACCTGAACCCAATCAGTTGATCTTGGTGTCATCAGACCACAGGAGACGGTTCCAGTAATCCATGTCCTTAGTCTTCTTGTCTTCAGCAAACTGTTTGCGGACTTTCTTGCGCTTCATCCTTAGAAGAGGCTTCCTTCTGGGACGACAGCCATGCAGACCAATGTGATGCATTGTGGGGCATGTGGTCTGAGCACTGACAGGCTGACCCCCCCCCCACCCCTTCACACTCTGCAGCAATGCTGGCAGCACTCATACGTCTATTTCCCAAAGACAACCTCTAGATATGACGCTGAGCACGTGCACTCAACTTCTTTGGTGGACCATGGCGAGGACTGTTCTGATTGGAACCTGTCCTGTTACACCGCTGTATGGTCTTGGCCCCCGTGCTGCAGCTCAGTTTCAGGATCTTGGCAATCTTCTTATAGCCTCGGCCATCTTTATGTAGAGCAACAATTCTTTTTTTCAGATCCTCAGAGTTCTTTGCCATGAGGTGCCATGTTGAACTTCCAGTGACCAGTATGAGAGAGTGAGAGCGATAACACCAATTGTAACCCCCCCCCCCCCCGCTCCCCATTCACACCTGAGACCTTGTAACACTAATGAGTCACATGACACCGGGGAGGGAAAATGGCTAATTGGGCCCAATTTGGACCTTGTCACTTAGGGTGGACTCACTTTTGTTGCCAGCGGTTTAGACATGAATAGCGATGTGCTGAGTTATTTTTAGGAGACAGCAAAGCGTGGTCCCGTGATAGGTGGCCACCTGGGCAATAAGTCCATCCATGACATTTCCTGGCTACTAAATATTCCACGCTCAACTGTTAGTGGGATTATAACAAAGTGAAAGCAACTGGGAACAACAGCCACTCAGCCACCAAGTGGTAGGCCATGTCACATGACAGAGCGGGGTCAGCGCATGCTGGGGTTGGGCTTGGCCTCCTAGTTCCAGTGAAGGCGTCAGCATACCAAGACATTTTGGACTGGAGGAGCCAGTTTGGGGTGGAGGAACTTGACTGTCCTGCACAGAGTCCTGACCTCAACCCCATAGAACACCTTTGGGATGAATTAGAGCGCAGACTGCGAGCCAGGCCTCCTCCCCCGACATCAGTGCCTGACCTGACAAATGTGCTTCTGGAAGAATGGTCCAACCTTCCTATAGACACCCTCCTAAACCTTGTGGACGGCCTTCCCAGAAGAGTTGAAGCTGTTATAGCTGCAAAGGGCGGGGCCAACTCAATATTGAACCCTACGGACTAAGACTGGGGGGCCATTACAGGTCATGTGTGTGGAAAGGCCGGCCAACTCAATATTGAACCCTACGGACTAAGACTGGGGGGCCATTACAGGTCATGTACATGGAAAGGCCGGCCAACTCAATATTGAACCCTACGGACTAAGACTGGGGGGCCATTAAAGGTCATGTACGTGGAAAGGCCGGGCAACTCAATATTGAACCCTACGGACTAAGACTGGGGGGCCATTACAGGTCATGTATGTGGAAAGGCCGGCCAACTCAATATTGAACCCTATGAACTAAGACTGGGGGGCCATTACAGGTCATGTGTGTGGAAAGGCCGGCCAACTCAATATTGAACCCTACGGACTAAGACTGGGGGGCCATTACAGGTCGTGTACGTGGAAAGGCCGGCCAACTCAATATTGAACCCTATGGACTAAGACTGGGGGGCCATTAAAGCTCATGTACGTGGAAAGGTCGGCCAACTCAATATTGAACCCTACGAACTAAGACTGGGGGACCATTAAAGGTCATGTGTGTGGAAAGGCCGGCCGACCAATACTTGGGGGCAATAGGAATACTTAGGAACAAAGGATTTGGTTCCCAAGGAAGACAAGAATCCACTGGGGCAGCCGGAAGCCATTCGAGTTCCATTCTTTGTACATTGTAGGGACAATAAATCCGGCTCCTTCCTGGGAACGGCCAGAGATTGATCTCTATTATCCGTGAGGGTTCCTGGCCTGAAGTCAACAGATGACCCAGCAGAAAAAAAAAAAAAAAAAACTCTGGAAAACACGTTGGCAGAGCGATTGGTGGTACAGATCATTCTGCCGCGGATCAGAGACAACAATCCGCTCCATTATTCTGGTGGTTCGTTCATGAAAGACGAGCAGATTTGTGCCAAAACTATAACAAAAACAACTTGGAGACAAACGATGGATCAACATACCGACACAGGAAACACAGAAAACATATAGAAAACCATTCCGGAAAACCACAACAGTCATTTGTAGATAGTCACCGACCGACCACAGAAAATGCGTCCCAGTCAGGGGGAAGCGACTTCCTTTGTGCCTCTTTATTTAAAGCTGAACTTAATGTATCCTATTCTAAAGTGGACCTGTCAGTCAATTTAAAAGTCTCCATGAATAAAAATCTCAGCACAGGGATGGCGGGAACCCCTCATAATGGGCACAGAGGGTGTACAGACCCGGAAGCCCAGCAAAGGGATGGTGGGAACCCCTCATAATGGGCACAGCGGGTGTACAGACCTGGGAACTCAGCACAGGGATGGTGGGAACCCCTCATAATGGGCACAGCGGGTGTACAGACCTGGGAACTCAGCACAGGGATGGTGGGAACCCCTCATAATGGGCACAGCGGGTGTACAGACCAAGGAACTCAGCACAAGGATGGTGGGAACCCCTCATAATGGGCACAGCGGGTGTACAGACCTGGGAACTCAGCACAGGGATGGTGGGAACCCCTTATAATGGGCACAGCGGGTGTACAGACCAAGGAACTCAGCACAAGGATGGTGGGAACCCCTCATAATGGGCACAGTGGGTGTACAGACCAGGGAACTCAGCACAGGGATGGTGGGAACCCCTCATAATGGGCACAGCGGGTATACAGACATGAGAAATCAGCACAGGGATGGTGGGAACCCTCATAATGGGCACAGTGGGTGTACAGACCAGGGAACTCAGCACAGGGATGGTGGGAACCCCTCATAATGGGTACAGTGGGTGTACAGACCAGGGAACTCAGCACAGGGATGGTGGGAACCCCTCATAATGGGTACAGCGGGTGTACAGATCCGGGAACTCAGCACAGGGATGGTGGGAACCCCTCATAATGGGCACAGTGGGTGTACAGACCAGGGAACTCAGCACAAGGATGGTGGGAACCCCTTATAGTGGGCACAGCAGGTGTACAGACCCAGGAACTCAGCACAGGGATGACGAGAACCCCTCATAATGGGTACAGTGGGTATACAGACATGAGAAATCAGCACAGGGATGGTGGGAACCCCTTATAATGGGCACAGCGGTGTACAGACCCAGGAACTGAGCAAAGGGATGGTGGGAACCCCTCATTATAGGCACAGCAGGCGTAGAGACCCAGGAACTCAGCACAGGGATGGTGGGAACCCCTCATAATGGGCACAGCAGATGTACAGACCCAGGAATGAAGTGAAGGGATGGTGGAAACCCCACCATATATTCTCCCTCTCCTTGAGAGGCAGGAGAAAGTGTTAGAAGGGTTAACTCTCCAGCATCCACTAAATTATCAGCTTCGGGTGAACTGACCCTTTAAAAAAAAAAAAAAAAAAAAGAAGATTATTCTTTCAAAACAACAAGTGACAGGTCCTCTTCAAAGAGTAAAGAAGTGAAATGTTTTGGACTTCCTCGGAGTTGGGCACAGAATGTCCCGACTGGACAGCAGAGAAGGGGGGTTGCCA
The DNA here is from genome assembly GCA_951230385.1 of Staurois parvus. Taxonomy (NCBI): domain Eukaryota; kingdom Metazoa; phylum Chordata; class Amphibia; order Anura; family Ranidae; genus Staurois; species Staurois parvus. Next base: position 38,948 of record CATNWA010015634.1, on the reverse strand, counting down.
TAGTAAAGGAGAGAAAAGGGACAATAGAGCCGAATTCATGGCGGGGGCCAAGTTGCTGCGGAAACTCTTTTGGAGCGGAGAAAATCAAAAACAACTGGAGAACAAAGAGCGGTGACTGCGGAGATGTGAACGGGAACAGTGATGGGGGGGGGGGGGGGTGAAGGGATCTGAATGAGGCCGGGATTAACCAACATGGCAGAATTAGGAAACTGGACACAAAAAACAGCTGACGGGGCAACATGGCCAACGTCCAGATTACTTAACAGACTTTCAGACAATATGGCCCACTGTGCTCAGCTACAGGGCAGGGACCCGGGGAAAGTCCTGAAGGTACCTCCACACCAGGGGCGGACTGACCATTTGGGAACCCAGGGTCAGTAGGGGGCCCCATGAGATGCCCCTGGTACCTTTTTATAGGCTTTTTTGGGTGTGGTTTGAGTGTGGGCAAGGACACAGGGGCCCCATGATCCCCTATTGCCCAGGGGCCCCATGAGTTGTTAGTCCGCCCCTGCTCCAGACCCAACACTGGCCAAACACGCATATCCAACTCATTGTTCAATAAAACGAACCCTGCAGATGGAAACAAACAAACTTCTTGGTCTTCACCCATGACTGCCGGATCAACCTAAATCTGAATTCCAACCATTGTCAAGCCGATTGTTTGGCAATGAAACGTTTCTGATTCTGAATCCATCACTCTGATTTTTTTTCTTTACCTTCCAATTATCTTTTTACTGGAAATGGATGCCAGAGAATCTGCCCCTTTGTGCCGTACCAGATGACCCCTCTAGATACCACAATCAGATGATACCCCACTCTAGATACCCCACAATCAGATGATCCCTCTAGATACCCCAATCATGATCCCTCTAGATCGGATGATCCCTCTAGATACCCAATCGGATGATCCCTCTAGATACCCCAATCGGATGATCCCTCTAGATACCCCAATCGGATGGATGATCCCTCTAGATACCCCAATCGGATGATCCCTCTAGATACCCAATCGGATGATCCCTCTAGATACCCCAATCGGATGATCCCTCTAGATACCCAATCGGATCGGATGATCCCTAGATAGATATCCTACAATCGGATGATCCCTCTAGATACCCCAATCAAGATCAATCGATGATCCCTCTAGATAGATACCACAATCAGATGATCCCTCTAGATACCCAATCAGATGATCCCTCTAGATACCCCAATCAGATGATCCCTCTAGATACCACAATCAGATGATCCCTCTAGATACCACAATCAGATGATCCCTCTAGATACCAATCGGATGATCCCTCTAGATACCCCAATCGGATGACCACTCTAGATACCAGAATCAGATGGTCACTTCTCAACTAACTGGATGAAGTATGGGCATGCGTAAGGCAACAACTGATTGATACCCCAATGCTCAATTCCAGGATCAATGACGGTAATGAGTATCGGCAAATATCATCAGCCAGTTCTTCCAAGGGAGATCCCTACATGGTTGGGATTCTAGAATTATTCTAGATACCCCAACCGATGACCATTGGCTTCACCTGAAGAAAGGATGCATCTACAGTCTCTAGACCATTTCACAAACATAGACACTCATCCAAAAATCAGATTCTCTTTAAAATTTTGGATGGAGTGTAGAGTTCCTTAGATACCCCAATAGATTTTTTTTTTTGTTGTGTGCTGCCAAATGGTTTTGGTGCCAAATAGCCTATGTATAATGGTGGGATGGTCTTCAAATGGCTCTTGTTTAACTGACCTACAATACCCCAACTGCTTTCCTATGTACGACCCCCAATCGGCTTGACCTGCTCTTGGACCTTTGCTCACTTGTTGCGACCTTGGCCTGCCTACTTCACTCACCCTCCCACAATCAGACCCCACGCCGGCCAAACACGCAGATGATCCCTCTAGCCACAACTCATTGTTCAATAAAACGAACCCTGCAGATCGAAACAAACAAACTTCTTGGTCTTCACCCATGACTGCCAGATCAACCTAAATCAAATTCCAACCATTATCAAGCTGATTGTTTGGCACATCATCCGGTTCTCTGATTCTGAATCCATAACCTTGATTTTTCTTTACCTTCCAATTATCTTTTTTACTGGAAATGGATGCCAGAGAATCTGCCTCTTTGTGATGTACTAGATGGTCCCTCTACATCCCAGAATCAGATGGTCCCTCTACATCCCAGAATCAGATGGTCCCTCTACATCCCAGAATCAGATGGTCCCTCTAGATCCCAGAATCAGATGGTCCCTCTAGATCCCAGAATCAGATGGTCCCTCTACATCCCAGAATCAGATGGTCCCTCTAGATCCCAGAATCAGATGGTCCCTCTAGATCCCAGAATCAGATGGTCCCTCTACATCCCAGAATCAGATGGTCCCTCTACATCCCAGAATCAGATGGTCCCTCTACATCCCAGAATCAGATGGTCCCTCTACATCCCAGAATCAGATGGTCCCTCTACATCCCAGAATCAGATGGTCCCTCTAGATCCCTCTAGAAATCAGATGGTCCCTCTACATCCCAGAATCAGATGGTCCCTCTACATACCAGAATCAGATGATCCCTCTAGATCCCAGAATCAGATGGTGATCCCTCTACATCCCAGAATCAGATGATCAGTTCTCAATTAACTGGAAGTATGGGCAGCGTAAGGCAACAATTGATTGGTCTGTCCAATTCCAGGACGGTAATGGGTATCGGCAAATATCATCAGCCAGTTCTTCTGAGAGAGGTTATGTTAGGTCCTCCCAAAAATCTACTCCATACCCTTACTGAGCATGAAACGTTTCAGGCCAGGAAAGTAGGGAGGACAAGTGTGCGTCCACATCCTGAACCATAGAAGGCTATGTGCCGTCAATATGAGGGGACCCCCCTGGCAAAGCACCTTGTCCCCATGTTGTTCTGGTCTTAGGCTGGGTGGTCATCTCTGGTGACAACAGGGAATGTAACGACACGGAGGGGTTGGTTCACTAAAACTGAAGTGAGCAAAATCTGGTATGGATTTTAAGGGGGAACCCCTCACAAAAATCCAGGAAAGAAAGTGACATAACAAATGAAAAGTTTTCTCAGTTGACCAACACAAAAACAGCAAAACTCCAAAATGCTTAGAAAACTTGGAAAAAAAAAAAAAAAAGCGCTCAAAAGCGCAAACGCCAGCAAAAAAAAAAAAACAGCAAAAGTGCAAAGAACATCTAATTCTTCTATTCAGTGGTGTTTTTAGGTTTTGTGCTGCCCTAGGCAACACCAAAATCGTCTGCCCCCACAGGCACCAACCAACAGAACCCCCCTTTCCCCCTCCTGCGGAGAAAGCCTGACATTGACCAACATCACCCCTACCCCCCACCCAGGAGAGCCTTCTACTATCCATCCCCCCACCCCCAGAGAGATACTCATCTTCACGACTCTAGACATCCCCGGGAACGAGAGTCAGGCTCTATCATACACCATCAAGCAGCTCGCAGCCTCTCTCGGATCCCACCCGGTTCCCATGGTGCGCGTGTCCAGGGGCGGACTGACAACTGATGGGGCCCCCGGGCAATAGGAAATCATGGGGCCCCTGTGCCCTCACCCACAGTCAAACCACACCCAAAAAAGCCTATGAAAAAGTACCAGGGGCATCTCATGGGGCCCCCTACTGACCCCGGGCCCTTGGGGCAGTGCCCGAGTGGCTAAATGGTCAGTTCGCCCCTGCGCGTGTCCCTTCTTTTATCCCTTCTTCTGGGGGGAGGTACTGCCCCCCTGAAAAATGCCACCCTAGGCAAGTGCCTTGTGGTAAATACACCCCTGCTTTTATTCCCTGTCCAAAAATATCTGTGAATAGAAAAAGAAAATGTTTTTGGATACTTTCCAACTGACTCTCGTTTGGAAGAACTGTCCATCCAACCTCAATGTCCCGTTTGGTCTCAGTTGTCCCTCTTTGTAATTAGATTTGTAGACTTTTATTTTAAAAAATGAAGAGCGGCGATTGGTTGGCTTTCACCAATTAGAAATCCAGTATTAAATGTTAATATATAACTGGGGCTGGGAGGGGTTATGTCCTCCGCCTACACATTCTGCACCAAGATTGGTGTCATGGAAGGTGTCCTTCCTTCTGATCTTGGAAGGTTGGGAAATCTGGCTTGACAGAGAAGATAGAAGATTACACGGAGTCTATGGTGACCTTCACCTGCCGGACGAGCACCGAGGAGAAGCCCTCCGACAATGGAATCCTCCGGCACAAACACGTCTTTATTGCAACATTTGTTTACCATTCGCTCAAGGCTGGCACGGCGCTCCCACTGAGAAAAGAGCGTTTATCTCCACCTCACGGAATTAGGAGGAGATGTTGGGCAACACTTCAACCAAAACTACAACAGCCAACGTTGGGCGTGAAAAGAATTGCGAATAAATCACCGGCTGGATTATATCATTTAAAACACAAATTTGTTACAATCGCTGGATTACCCAATAAAAAGGTTGCAGAGAAATGGCCGCCAACAATCTGCAAAAGGTTGAAGAAGGCTTTTCATGTTGTTCTAGATGTTCCCCATTATGGAACCAACTCCACAAGACCGCCCAATGGACCTCTGCAGAGGAATTGTTCATGGTCAGCAGTGCTGTATAGAGACCACTCTGTGCCAGAGGAGCTTACGCTCTAATGTCCCCTCCCCCCACAGTCACATCAGTCTGTACCAGAGGAGCTTACGCTCTGTGCCCCTCCCCCACAGTCCCATCAGTCTCTGTACCAGAGGAGCTTACGCTTACGCTCCCCCACAGTCACATCAATCTCTTTACCAGCCTTACCCTCTCCCCTCCCCCACAGTCCCATCAGTCTCTGTACCAGAGGAGCTTACGCTCTAATGTCCCCTCCCCCACAGTCCCCAGTACCAGAGGAGCTTACGCTCTAATGTCCCCTCCCCCGCAGTCACATCAGTCTGTACCAGAGGAGCTTACGCTCTAATGTCCCCTCCCCCCCACAGTCCCATCAGTCTCTGTACCAGAGGAGCTTACGCTCTGTCCCCTCCCCCACAGTCCCATCAATCTCTGTACCAGAGGAGCTTACGCTCTAATGTCCCCTCCCCCACAGTCCCATCAGTCTCTGTACCAGAGGAGCTTACACTCTAATGTCTCCTCCCCCACAGTCCCTTATCAGTCTCTGTACCAGAGGAGCTTACGCTCTAATGTCCCCTCCCCCCACAGTCACATCAGTCCCATCTGTACCAGAGGAGCTTACACTCTAATGTCCCCCTCCCCCACAGTCCCATCAGTCTCTGTACCAGAGGAGCTTACGCTCTAATGTCCCCTCCCCCACAGTCACATCAGTCTCTGTACCAGAGGAGCTTACACTCTAATGTCCCTAGAACTCCCTGCAGATTGTGCCTCTGGTGGGCACTGCACCTTTGACACCAGCACTGCAAGATTGGTGTCATGGAAGTACATGGACTTACTCCATATTACTGCCCCTCCCCTCCCCCACCATGGTCAGCTGACATCCTACATTTCTTCGGAGTAACCGAATCCTCCGGTGTCACGTATGGCTGCCTTGTAGGCATTAAAGATGGCGGCTCCTGCTAACCACCTGTTCATCTTCACGCTGCAGACGCTTCCATTATGCATTTCTACTCTATAAAAGGAGCTGGGCCGCAGCCAACCGGCGCCGAGGAACGCGAATTCTAAGCACGCCGCTGCTGTACACGGAATCCGCATAAAGGGAATACATTCGGATTTGAAAGTTAGATTTTCTTAGGTGACACAATACATGGAGGTGATCTGATTATTGGTCGGAGTTCCCCTTTAAGCATTTAAAGGACCCTACACCTGCAACACAACAACTTTTCTTCAAAGCTGCACTCCGGGAACAGCGACTAACAAGAGCGGAACTAAACCCGCTGAATGAGCGCCCCTCCCCCCCCCCCCACGGCCGCGAGTGGGCGCAGGACCCGCTGCTATCCAGGACCTGGCAGACACCGATGGCGCACACGTGAGGCGGGATTGGTGCGTTAATAAGCTGCAGCTGTGCGCTACACTGGCCACCGGCCGGAACCTGGCGGCGTCTGTGCATCCGCCGCAGAAAATCTTCGCACACCTGTGACCTACCTATCCCAGTCTGGGCTGGAAACCCGGATATAGAAGGGTTAAAAAAATACAATTTTTTTTAGCTTTTCCTTAAACTTCACTTTGCTGCAGGAAGCATTTCCTCAGTCTCCTCCCCCGGTGATCAGACTGTACATTGTAACTTTGTAGAAGGAGGAGGAGGCATTTCCTCAGTCTCCCCTCCCCCAGTGATCAGACCGTACATTGTAACTTTGTAGAAGGAGGAGGATTTCCTCAGTCTCCCCTCCCCCCAGTGATCAGACCGTACATTGGTACCTCATTTCCTCAGTCTCCCCTCCCCCAGTGATCAGACCGTACATTGTAACTTTGTAGAAGGAGGAGGCGGCATTTCCTCAGTCTCCCCTCCCCCAGTGATCAGACCGTACATTGTAACTTTGTAGAAGGAGGAGGAGGCATTTCCTCAGTCTCCCCTCCCCCAGTGATCAGACCGTACATTGAGGAAATGCCAAATAATGGGATCCTAACACCAAACAACAGGGTCCTATTATTAAACCTGGCTGCTATCACCAAATAGTGGGACCCTATTACCAAAACACAGGGTATTAATAACAAACAACAGGGTCCTATTGCCAATCAATGGGGTCCTATTACCAAACAACAGTCCTATTGCTAAATAATGGGGTCCAATCACCAAACAACGGGGTTCTAGTACCAAACAGCGCAGTCCTATTGCCAAATAATGGGGTCCTATTACTAAATAATAGGGCAGTAATACCAAACGGGGTCCTGTTACCAAACAATGGGATCCTAATGCCAAATAATGGGGTCCTATTACCAAACAATGGGGTCCTGGTACCAAACAATGGGGTCCTGGTACCAAACAATGGGGTCCTGGTACCAAACAGCGCAGTCCTATTGCCAAACAGGGTCATATTACTAAAACGGGCTGCTATCATTAAATAATGGGATCCTATTACCAAATAATAGGGTAGGGGGTCCTGTTACCAAACAATGGGATCCTATTACCAAACAATGGGATCCTATTACTAAAACAGGCTGCTATCATCAAATAATGGGATCCTATTACCAAAACATGGGGTCCTACTGCCAAATAATGGGGTCCTAGTACAAAACAACGGGGTCCTAGTACCAAACAGCGCATTCCTATTACCAAATAATAGGGTAGTAATACCAAACGGGGTCCTGTTACCAAATATTGGGGTCCTATTTATAACCAATATGCTCCCATTGGTAAATGATGGGGTCAGGGATGCATATTCCTAGCCCTGTGGAGCTGGACCATCACTGTGTTGTGGCAACGCAATGCGCAGTAACACGTAACATGCATCACAGCACTGAAGTTTCGTTTATTTTGCTGGGCAGCAGAATGCGATGAGGCGGTGCTCCTGCGTTGTGGGGCGTGGCCAGGGGCGTACTGACCATTTGGAAACTCGGGCACTGGCCGAGGGCCCGGGGTCAGTAGAGGCCCCCATGAGATGCCCCTGGTACCTTTTTCATAGGCTTTTTTGAGTTTGGGCAAGGGCACAGGGGCCCCATGATCCCCTATTGCCTGGGGGCCCCATGAATTGTCAATCCCCCCTGGGCGTGGCAGCAGAATGCGATGAGGCGGTGCTCCTGCATTGTGGGGCGTGGCCAGGGGCTTACTGACCATTTGGAAACTCGGGCACTGGCCGAGGGCCCAGGGTCAGTAGGGGCCCCATGAGATGCCCCGGTACCTTTTTCATAGGCTTTTTTGAGTTTGGGCAAGGGCACAGGGGCCCCATGATCCCCTATTGCCCGGGGCCCCATGAATTGTCAGTCCACCCCTGCGCATGGCAGCAGAATGCGATGAGGCGGTGCTCCTGCGTTGTGGGGCGTGGCAGCAGAATGCGATGAGGCGGTGCTCCTGCGTTGTGGGGCGTGGCAGCAGAATGGGCAGTGCTCCTGCGTTGTGGGGCTGCAGCAGAATGGGCGGTGCTCCTGCCTTGTGCGGCGTGGCAGCAGAATGGGCGGTGCTCCTGCGTTGTGCGGCGTGGCAGCAGAATGGGGCGGTGCTCCTGCGTTGTGGGGCGTGGCAGCAGAATGGGCGGTGCTCCTGCGTTGTGGGGCGTGGCAGCAGAATGGGCGGTGCTCCTGCGTTGTGGGGCGTGGCAGCAGAATGGGCGGTGCTCCTGCGTTGTGGGGCGTGGCAGCAGAATGGGCGGTGCTCCTGCGTTGTGGGGCGTGGCAGCAGAATGCGATGAGGCGGTGCTCCTGCGTTGTGGGGCGTGGCAGCAGAATGCGATGGGCGGTGCTCCTGCGTTGTGGGGCGTGGCAGCAGAATGCGATGAGGCGGTGCTCCTGCGTTGTGGGGCGTGGCAGCAGAATGCGATAAGGCGGTGCTCCTGCGTTGTGGGGCGTGGCAGCAGAATGCGATGAGGCGGTGCTCCTGCGTTGTGGGGCGTGGCAGCAGAATGCGATGAGGCGGTGCTCCTGCGTTGTGGGGCGTGGCAGCAGAATGTGATGAGGCGGTGCTCCTGCGTTGTGGGGGTGTGCAGCAGAATGCGATGAGGCGGTGCTCCTGCGTTGTGGGGCGTGGCAGCAGAATGCGATGAGGCGGTGCTCCTGCGTTGTGGGGCGTGGCAGCACATGGTGGTGCGTTGCAATACAAATCAGACGGGGTAACGTGCTATATATGACGTTCGTACACACTTCAATGCATCACGGAGAATTAGGCGGCTCCTACATCAAGGTATGGCGGAGCAAAGTGGAGGATCATTCGCCTCGCGGCAGAACTTGCGGGCCGGACGCTGGAAATATGCGTTGTTGGGGTTTTTTTTCGTCTCCGACAATATTTGGCGAGCCGAATCCAGCATAGTTGGACGCCGCCCAGATCAGGGCTTGCTGAGTGTTTACAAATCTTCAGGATTCAGATATCACGCTGACCTCAGTGTCCATTCATCTACAGGCGGCTCCTACACAAGGCTGGAAACTGTATCCGGGCGCTGAGCGCACAGCGACATGGAGGAGGGGGGAGCAAGGCTCAGAACTCAGCTATTTGTGTTACCTCTGCGGTGCCTGGAAATGCAAACAACCCCCCCCCCCCCCCCCCAACCACGCCACCTGCAAATCCCCAGATGTTCCCAACTAGGAAAACATCAGTTCGTCCTTCCAATTCGTCATAAGCTCAGATTTTCCTGGTGACCGATCGAAGGTTACAAAGTAACATTGATACTTACACTGCTCTGTACTGTTGTGATACAGCATAGGGGCTCATTCACATGGTCACAGCACTGATGTGCGTCATGACCTGCGTAAAAGGGACATTCCATTGAAAAAAAAAAACAAAAACAAAAAACACTTGGCCACAGAAGCAGGCAAAATCACAGATTCATTTGTTCTCCTGTTAGAGATTTCTGTCCAGGAGTTTCTGTTTTGAGCCCAATAGACATTTTCTGCTACATTGTCAAACCAGTAGGCTCAGCCAATGATCCCTTGTTTGATGGATGAGTGCGAGAGAGAAAGAGAAGGGGGAGAGAGAGCGCAAGAGAGAGAGAAAGAGAGGCGGGAAGAGAGCACGAGAGAGAGGGAGGGGAGAAAAGAGGGGAGAGAGGGGGAGGGGGGGGGGGAGAGAGAAAGGGGGGAGAGAGAGAAGGGGGGGAGAGAGCGAGGAGAGAGAGAGAGAGAAGGGGGGAGAGCGAGAGAGAGAGAGAGAGAGAGAAGGGGGGAGAGCGAGAGAGAGAGAGAGAGAGAGAAGGGGGGAGAGCGAGAGAGAGAGAGAGAGAGAGAGAGGGGGGGGAGAGAGAGAGAGAGAGAGAGAGGGGGGAGAGGGGGGAGAGGAGAGAGAGGGGGAAGGGGAGAGCGAGAGAGAGAGCGAGAGGAGAGGAGGGGAGAGAGAGAGAGGGGGAGAGAGAGGAGAGAGAGAGAGAGGGAGAGAGGGAGAGATGGGGGGAGAGAGAGAGAGAGAGAGAGGAGGGAGAGAGAGAGAAGGGGGGAGAGAGAGAGAGAGAGAGAGAGGGGGATGGGGGGAGGAGGAGGAGGGGGAGAGAGAGAGAGAGAGAGGGAGGGGGGAGAGGAGAGGGGGGAGAGCGAGAGAGAGAGAGGGGGGGAGAGAGAGAGAGAGAGAGAGAGAGGGGGGAGAGATGGGGGAGAGAGAGGGAGAGAGAGAGAGAGAGAGATGGGGGGAGAGGGAGAGCGAGAGAGAGAGGGGGGGAGAGAGAGATGGGGGGAGAGAGAGAGAGAGAGAGAGAGAGGGGGGAGAGCGAGAGAGGAGAGAGGAGAGAGAGGAGGGGAGGGAGAGAGGAGAGGAGGGGAGAGAGAGGGAGGCGGAGAGAGAGAGAGAGGGGGGGAGGGAGGAGAGAGGGAAGGGAGGAGCGAGAGAGGGGGGGAGGAGAGAGGAGAGATGGGGGGGAGGAGGAGGGGGGGGGGGGGAGCGAGAGATGGGGGGGGAGGAGGAGAGATGGGGGGGAGGAGCGAGAGATGAGAGGGGGGGAGGAGGGGGGGGGGGAGCGAGAGGGGGGGGGGAGGAGAGAGAGGGGGGGGAGGAGCGAGAAGAGGAGGAGGGGGGGAGGAGAGAGGGGGGGGAGAGGAGGAGAGATGGGGGGGGGAGGAGAGAGGAGGGGGGAGCGAGAGAGGAGGAGAGAGGAGAGGGGAGCGAGGGGGGAGAGAGGGGATGGGGGGGAGCGAGAGATGGGGGGGAGGGCGAGAGATGGGGGGGGAGAGCGAGAGGGGGGGAGAGCGAGAGAGATGGGGGGAGAGCGAGAGATGGGGGGGAGAGGAGAGATGGGGGGGGAGGAGCGGAAGGAGGGGGGGGGGGGGGGAGGGCGAGGAGGGCGAGATGGGGGGAGAGGAGAGATGGGGGGGAGGAGCGAGAGGGCGAGATGGGGGGGGGGCGGGGAAGGGTGGGGGGAGGGCGAGAGATGGGGGGAGGAGCGGAGTGGGGGAGATGGGAGGGGGGGAGGAGGCGGAGAGGCGAGATGGGGGGGAGGGAGCGGAGGGGGGATGGGGGGAGAGGGGAGGGGGGAGGGGAGGGAGAGTGGCGATGAGGAGAGATGGGGGGGGAGCGAGAGAGGGCGGAGGGGGGGGGAGGAAGAGGCGAGAGGGGGGGGGGAGGAGAGGATGGGGGGAGAGCGAGAGTTGGGGGGAGGGAGCGAGAGATGGGGGAGGGGGGGGGGAGCGAGAGGGGGGAGGGGAGAGATGGGGGGGGGCGAGAGATGGGGGGAGGATGGGAGGGAGATGGGGGGAGGAGCGGTGGATGCGGAGGAGGTGGAGGGGGGAGTTTTTGATGGGGGGGGGGAGAGGGGGGCGAGAGAGGACGAGAGATGGGGGGGGAGGAGCGGAGGGATGAGATGGGGGGGGGAGCGAGAGATGGGGGACAGATAGAGCGGGGGAGGGGGAGCGAGAGATGGGGTTGGGGAGCGAGAGATGGGGGGGATGGAGCGAGGGAGATGGGAGAGATGGGGGAGGAGGGGGGGGGGGGGGTGAGATGGGAGGGGGATGGGAGATATGGGGGCGGAGAGAGATGGGGGGGGGAGGGAGAGAGCGAGAGATGGGGGGGAGGAGCGAGAGATGGGGGGTAGGAGCGAGAGATGGGGGGAGGAGCGAGAGATGGGGGGAGGAGCGAGAGGGGGGAGGTTGGAGCGAGAGATGGGGGGAGGAGCGAGAGGATGGGGGGAGAGCGAGAGAGCGAGAGGGGGGGGGAGAGGAGGTGAGGGAGATGGGGGGAGGAGCGAGGGGCGAGGATGGGGGGGAGGAGGCGAGAGGGCGAGAGTGGGGGGGGAGGAGCGAGAGGGCGAGAGATGGGGGGGGAGCGAAGGAGAGGAGGGAGGGGGAGCGATTATGAGATGGGGGGAGGAGGGAGATATGGGGGGAGGAGAGAGAGTGGGGGGAGAGAGGAGAGATGGGGGGAGAGCGAGAAGAGGGCTGGGGGGGCGGAGAGAGAGATGGGGGGAGCGAGAGATGTGGGGAGAGGAGAGAGAGGGGGGGAGAGAGCGAGAGATGGGGGGGAGAGAGAGAGAGAGGGGGGCGAGAGAGCGAGAGATGGATGGGGGAGAGCGAGGATGGGGGGAGAGAGCGAGAGGGATGGGGAGAGAGAGAGAGCGAGAGAGAGAGGGGGGGGAGAGCGTGAGAGAGAGAGAGGGGGGGAGAGCGAGATTCTGAGAGAGAGGAGGGGGAGCGATAGAGTGAGAGTAGAGGGGGGTGAGCGAGAGAGAGAGAGGGGGGGAGGAGAGCGAGAGAGAGAGAGAGAGGGAGTCTTGAGAGCGGAGAGAGAGTGAGAGGGGGGGAGAGACGAGAGAGAGGAGAAGAGGGGGGAGAGCGAGAGAGATGGGGGGAGGGAGAGCGCGAGAAGTGAGAGGGGGGAGAGTGAGAGGGAGAGGGGGGAGAGGGGGAGAGAGAGAGAGAGAGTGAGAGGTTTCGAGGGGGGAGAGTCGAGGGGAGGGATGAGAGGGAGAGAGCGATGAGAGAGAGAGAGGGGGAGAGCGAAACGGAGAGGAGGGGGGAGAGCGATGAGAGAGGAGGGGGTGTGGAATCTTTAATGAGCGCGAGAGAGAGAGGGGGGGAGAGCGAGAGAGAGAGGGGGGGAGAGAGCGAGAGAGAGGGGGTATTGGAGAGAGCGAGAGAGAGGGAGGGGGAGAGCGAGAGAGAGAGAGGGGGGAGAGCGATGAGAGGAGAGGGGAGGAGGCGAGAGAGAGGGGGGGAGAGCGAGAGAGAGAGGGGGAGAGAGAGAGAGAGGGGGGGGATGGAGAGCGAGATGAGGGGGGGGGAGAGCGAGAGAGGGGGGGAATTTGAGAGCGAGGAGAGGGGGGGAGAGGGGGCGGCTGGAGAGGGCGGAGAGGAGAGGGGGGGAAGTTAGGAGGGGAGCGATGAGAGGGGGGAGGCGAGAGCGAGAGAAAGGGAAAAGAAATACAAGAAAAAGAAAATTTGGAGGCTGGTTGGTTACATTTCCTCGATCTGGATAAATTTTTGGAGAAAAGCCCAATGTAGTGAAATGGGTCAGCTCTGCCCCTCCCCCCCCCCCCCCCAGCATGCAGTAAGGGGTCCAGGCTCAGCCTCCAGTCCCCTCTTCATGCCTTAGGGCCCCTCGGGGCCAGGACACCTTCAGGCATTATATTGCCAGTCAGACAGGTTTGGTGAGGGGAACTTTGGTACAAGGGACAGAACGTGACTTGACAAGTTCTTGACGTAGTATATTAGGCAGCTGGATAGAGCTCTGCCCTCGAGGGCCAATTTTTAGGGCCACACCAGATTTGGCACAAAAGAAATAATTTTTTAGAACACAAGATTTTCTGTCTCCAAAAATGTGTCCTTTTTCTGACACGTGTAAACAACCTGACAGTTTACAGATCCATAAACAGCTGAAAGTCATTGCGACCACATCTCCAAGTCCGACACCAATCTGCTGATGTATGGAACCGCACGGTCACTACAGGCCCCCGGTAATCACGAGAAGGAACCGATGGCTCTCAGAGGGTAACATACAGGGGCTGCCATCTGGAAATGCTACATGCCTGGCTTTCTGTAGCCTCAATACCGCTCCCCGGGCAGCTGGTGAGGTCGGAGAAAAAACGTTTTTTCCCAGACACGTTGCAATGCACTTTGTATTGAACGGCAATGCGCAGAACCGTGCGTCTTGCTGCGTTTTCATGCCCCAAGATGCGTCAATGCCATGACATGCATCTCCATTGATTTCAATACGCATCAAAACAAAAACAATTGGCGTGGATCCAGGCCTTGGGGGGTTCATACAATCAGAAGAACATCTCAAGCCTGGAGGCTCTTCCACCGCCCATGGCCGGTCATAGCGGGAATAATCCGGAGCGTACAGACGAGGGCGCAGACGGCGATCACACCAGAGCCGTCATTAGAATACAAAGCCCATAGAAGATAAAAGTACACAGCGTGCAGCAAACACAACGCACCGCGCGCACCAACATCGCCCAATAAACTCATGTATCAGAAAACCAACAAACCATAAAAGACGGCGAACAACCCGACCGGCAACTCATTGTTACTGACTTATCGACCTGCGGCTCGTTCACAGATGTTTGTTCTGGATCGTTTAATAGGAGCGCTCAGCGCGGCTCACTGGGGTGCAAAGTGTCAAAATAAGAAAAAAAAAAAAAATCAGGGTAAAAAAATATTTCCTACATCTCCGGAATACAAACATTGTCCGTGATTGATCCCTTTATACACACTGCGAGTACAGAGAGATACCTGCGCTGGATCCAGGAATACAGTGTACTCCCAGCATCCTCTCTGACATGACAACGCAGCCATGAATTCATAAGCAGGTGGTGTCAGCCCTGCCTACTTTATAATGCATAAAAAAAAAAAAAAAATGAAGAAGAACTGAGCCTTCTCCTCCCCCGCATGTCCATAACCCCCTCCTCATCTGCCCCATCCTCCTCTCCAAAACCCCTCCTCCTCCTCCCATCTCCATAACCCCTCCTCATCTGCCCCATCCTCCTCTCCAAAACCCCTCCTCCTCCACATCTCCATAACCCCTCTTCTGCTGCACCCTCCTCTCCATCCTCTTCTGCCCCATCCTCCTCTCCATAACCCCTCCTCCATCTCATCTCCATTAACTGCCCCATCATTCTCATCTGCCCCATCCTCCTCTCCATAACCCCTCCTCATCATCTGCCCCATCCTCCTCTCCATAACCCCTCTCATCATCTGCCCCATCCTCTTCTCCATAACTCCTCCTCATCATCTGCCCCATCCTCCTCTCCAAAACCCCTCCTCTGCTGCACCCTCCTCTCCATCATCTCCATCCTCATCTGCCCCATCCTCCTCTCCATAACCCCTCCTCCTCATCTGCCCCATCATTCTCATCTGCCACATCCTTCTCTCCATAACCCTCCTCCTTCTATTCTGACCCATCCTCTTCTCCATAACTCCGCCTCATCTGCCCCATCCTACTCTCCATAACCACTCCTCCTTCTCATCTGCCCATCCTCCTCTCCAAAACCCCTCCTCCCCCTCATCTCCATAACCCCTCCTCTGCTGCACCCTCCTTTCCATCATCTCCATCCTCATCTACCCCATCCTCCTCTCCATAACCCTTTCCTCCTTCTCATCTGCCCCATCATTCCATCTGCCCCATCATCCTCATCTGCCCCCATCCTCATCTGCCCCATCATCCTCATCATCTGCCCCAGCCTCCTCATCTGCCCCCCAGCCTCCTCATCTGCCCCCCTCCTCTCCATAACTCTTTCCTCCTTCTCATAACTCCTCCTCATCATCCTTTCTGCCCCTCCTCCTTTCCATAACCCCTCCTCATCTGCCCCATCCTCCTCTCCATAACCCTCCTCCTCCTCATCTGCCCCACCCTACTCTCCATAACCCCTCCTCCTTTTCATATGTACAGTATTTATGCCTTTAAAGTGCACTTTATAAAGAGTTTTGAACAGCTGATCCGTTCCGGAGGTCAGAAAAAGTAAAAAAAGTTTTATCTGTTCAAAAACTCTTTATAAAGTGCACTTTAAAGGCATAAATACTGTACAGGGACATGATTCAAAAATATTCATAAATGCTTTGAAAACCAATTAATCCGTTCCGGAGGTCAGAAAAAAAAAAGTAAAAAAAAAAAAAAAGTTTTATCTGTTCAAAAAAACTCTTTTAAAGCGCACTTTAAAGGCATAAAATACTGTACAGGGACATGATTCAAAAAAATTGTAAAATGCATTGAAAACCAATTAATCCGTTTGAGGTCAGAAAAAAAAAAAAAGTAAAAAAAAAAAAAAAAAAGTTTTAATTGGTTTTCAATGCATTTACAATTTTTTTCTGACCATGTTTTGGTTTTTACGAATGTTTCGCAACACGAAAAGTCCCGCGGAACGAATTAAATTCGTAAATCGAGGTACGCCTGTATTTGTAAAACCAAATAAAAAAATGTATTATGGAAAAAAAAAAATAAATAAAAATTGATCAATTCATTGCCAAGTACCCTTCCTCCTTTGTCAATATCATGCCAACTCTCCACCTAACCCAACTCCCTGAACATCGATCAGTTCAAATGACAACATCCAGTTCAATGACAACATCGATCAGTTCAATGACAACTCCCTGAACATCGATCAGTTCAATGACAACTCCCTAAACATAAAAGTCATTTTAGGATTTTCTCAGGAGATTGGACAAAAAAAAAAAAAAAAAAAAAAAAAGGAAAACCCGGCAAGATAAACAAGACGCAACGAGCAGAAACATGAGATAATCGCACCTCCGAAACAAAAAAACATCAAAATAATTCAGTGGAAGTTCTCACTCTGGGCGGAAAGCTGCCCGTACACGCTGGATCGACGTCTTAAATGTACAATTTTCCAGTTCATTCGCCTCATAAGAACTGTTTTAGTAGAGCGATCCTCGCCATGGAGGGCAACGAAAGAAATTCGGTGACATTTCAATTTTTTCATGTGGTTTATGCCAAAGGAACTATTTCTGGATCTACAGATCTTTTGAGAAGTTGTCTCTTTTTTTTAACCACTTCCAGTCCGGACGCTTCCCCCCCCCTTCCAGTCCCGACACTGTCACCCCCCCTTCCAGTCCCGACACTGTCCCCCCCTTCCAGTCCCGACACTTTCCCCCCCTTTCCAGTCCCGACACTTTCCCCCCCTTCCAGTCCCGACACTTTCCCCCCCTTCCAGTCCCGACACTTTCCCCCCTTCCAGTCCGGACACTTTCACCCTCTTCCAGTCCAGGCCAATTTTCAGTACACCAATGATGGGACACTATTCTTCCCATGGACACCAATGATGGGACACCGTTCCTCTCAACACCACTGATGGGGCACCATTCCTCCCGCAACTACTGATGGGGCACCGTCCTCACGACACCAATGATGGGTCACCATTCGTTCCACGGACACCAGTGATGGGACACTATTCTTTTCATGGACACCAATGATGGGACACTATTCTTCCCATGGACACCAATGATGGGGCACTATTCCTCCCGCTGGACACTAATGATGGGACACTATTCTTCCCATGGACACCAATGATGGGACACTATTCCCTCCACTGACACCAATGATGGGGCACTATTCCTCCCGCTTACACAATGATGGGACACTATTCCCTCCACTGACACCAATGATGGGGCACTATTCTTCCCATGGACACAATGATGGGACACTATTCTTCCCACTGACACCAATGTTGGGACACGATTCCTCCACTGACACCAATGATGGGACACTATTCCTCCACTGACACCAATGATGGGGCACTATTCTTCCCACTGGACACCAATGATGGGACACTATTCTTCCCATGGACACCAATGATGGGGCACTATTCTTCCCATGGACACCAATGATGGGGCACTATTCTTCCATGGACACCAATGATGGGGCACTATTCTTCCCATGGACACCAATGATGGGGCACTATTCTTCCCATGGACACAATGATGGGACACTGTTCCTCCTGACCAGTGGTGGGACTGACCATTTGAGCACTCAGGCACTGCCTGGGTCAGTAGGGGGCCCCATGAAATGCCCCTGGCACCTTTTATAGGCTTTTTTGGATATGCTTTGAGTGTGGGCAAGGACACAGGGGCCCCATGATCCCCTATTGCCCGGGGGCCCCATGAGTTGTCAGTCCGCCCCGGCTCCAGACACCAATGATGGGGCACCGCGCCTCCTGACACCAATGATGGGGCACGCGCCTCCTGACACCAATGATGGGGCTCCATTCGTTCCACTGACACATATGATGAGGCACCATTCCTCCCAACACCAATGTTTGGTTACTATTCCTTCTCCTCCTGTCCACAGGCATGGTTTACTCTCACCGACCACCAAGACCGGAACATTTCCAAAAAATCTGAACACTATACTGGCCCCTTGTTTGGAGACCCCTTGTCTAGGATCCCAGATTGGTTGGTCAAGGGGTGTCTGCACATGGCCCCCCTAACCTTCACCTGAGATGTTCCTCAATCTGACCTCCCCCCACCTTTAACCTGCAACAAATGCTCACAATTGAGTCACTGTAGTCGAAAATGCTGAAAGAAAGTTCTGAAAATGAACATTTAAAAAAAACGGAATTCTAGTGCTGTGCGGCCAGCTTAAGAAACCAAAACAGGAAATCATAGAACTGAAGGGATGCAATGCGATCCGTCTAAAGATGGGAATTCCAGCACTTTGGAGAAAACTTTCTCCCCGGGACAGGAAGTGATGGGAAATCCCACCAGTGGGGACATCTCAGAACAAATCCACCCAGAACCAGACCCCCAGAACACCACCGCTAGGGAGTTTGGGGCCATCACTGTATATGGTGCCAACTCTCACATGTTTGACGTGCCCTCAAAAAATACCGCAGAGGATTTGCGTTGGAGTGCGCCCGCTTTCTTTTTGAGATTTGGTGCAATAAGATCCGGCCGGGGGTTCTAACCCTTGCCTCACTCCATCCAAAACTAAAAAACAGGGTTTGGCTCTGCTGGAGGCCATGAAAACCTGGCCTATGCATTCAATCGCGCGTATGCGTTCGAATGCAGATCACAAAGGATGGGGGGGGGGCGTTCCTGTGCCGCGGTTGCGATGTTTTGCCCGCGGCAATGTTTATGTGACATATAATAATTGGCGGGCGGTGCCACATTCAAGCAGTTGCGGTACAATTGTCACAAAAAAATGGGGGTCGAAAAAGACGCTGAGGAGGGGATGCATCGCTTCCTAACCGCCTCTGAAGCGCGATCTGAACGCAGATCAGGTTTCAGGGGAAAGCAGATTTAGATGCACGTCTACCTCTGCTACCCGATGGCTTTCTGCATCTATGGCCCGTTCACACCAGAACTCGGCGGCGCGGGAAGCGTTTCCGGCACCGCGTTCAAAATGCACCGCAGTTGCCCCCTGCAGCAGATGTCAATGTTAACTACACTCCAAATGTAAGTCGCCAAATGCGGTGCCTTTGCCTGCACTGCCTCACGGGGTGCGGAAGTACGAGGGATCTGGTCGCGGCGCGTTTGCCTGCACTGCCTCACCGGGTACAGAAGTAACCGTGGGATCTGGTTCGCGGTGCGTTTGCCTGCACTGCCCCATCACGGGGTACAGAAGTAGCGTGGGATCTGGTCGCGGTGCGTTTGCCTGCACTGCCTCGCGGGGTGCGGCAGTAGCGTGGGATCTGGTCGCGGCGCGTTTGCCTGCACTGCCTCGCGGGGTGCGGCATGTACCGTGGGGATCTGGTGCGGCGCGTTTGCCTGCACTGCCTCGCGGGGTGCGGCTCAGTACCGTGGGATCTGGTCGCGGCGCGTTTGCCTGCACTGCCTCGCGGGGTGCGGCAGTACCGTGGGATCTGGTTGCGGCGCGTTTGCCTGCACTGCCTCGCGGGGTGCGGCAGTACCGTGGGATCTGGTCGCGGCGCGTTTGCCTGCACTGCCTCGCGGGGTGCGGCAGTACCGTGGGATCTGGTCGCGGCGCGTTTGCCTGCACTGCCTCGCGGGGTGCGGCAGTACCGTGGGATCTGGTTGCGGCGCGTTTGCCTGCACTGCCCTCGCGGGGTGCGCAAGTACCGTCGGTCGCGGCGGCGTTTGCCTGCACTGCCTCGCGGGTGCGGCAGTACCGTGGGATCTGGTCGCGTTTGCCTGCACTGCCTCGCGGGGTGCGGCAGTACCGCTGTTTGCCTGCACTGCCTCGCGGGGTGCGGCGGCAGTACCGTGGGATCTGGTCGCGGCGCGTTTGCCTGCACTGCCTCGCGGGGTGCGGCAGTACCATGGGATCTGGTCGCGGCGCGTTTGCCTGCACTGCCTCGCGGGGTGCGGCAGTACCATGGGATCTGGTTGCGGCGCGTTTGCCTGCACTGGTTCACGGGGTACGGAAGTACCGTGGGATCTGGTTGCGGTTTTCTGCGTTTGCCTGCACTGCCTCGCCGGGTACGATGTACCGTGGGATCTGGTTGCGGCGCGTTTGCCCTGCACTGGCTCACCGGGTACAGAAGTACCGTGGGATCTGGTTGCGGTGCGTTTGCCTGCACTGCCTCACGGGGTGCAGAAGTACCGTGGGATCTGGTTGCGGTGCGTTTACCTGCACTGCCTCACGGGGTGCAGAAGTACCGTGGGATCTGGTTGCGGTGCGTTTTTCAAAGTAGCATACGCACTGGTTTTGGTGCGGTCCAGTGTAGCTCAGCCCCCTTCAAAATGAATTGGGGGGTGGGGGGGAATCGCGCAGCGCATTCCCTGGAAAAATGCAATGCAAACCAAGTGGAGTGCAGCCCTGGAATGGTCATCCATACTTCCATTGAGTTATATGGAAATCTGCCTAAAATACATGGAATATGCAGAATACTCCCCACCCCCCGCCACCCCCTGAAGATAATTGCTCAGGTTTTGCAACTTTTTAAAATGTCGCAACAAGATTTAACAACTCGGCTTTTAGGGGCTTTTTTATCAAGCAGAAAATGTGACTTGAACCAAAACAAACATTCACTGGTGGTGAATCAATCGCAGTCACTGGGAAGGCATCAGGACAGTCGCAGCTGCAGCACAAGTTTGTTGAATGTCAGCTTCACGGCTTGTTCACACCTGTGGCAGCGACTGATGCTCCTCTGAAAAGCGATCCACGACGTTTTTAAAAAAAAGGTGGCGAGGAGGCGATAGGTCTCCGCCTAAATTTAACCCGATAATTGCCGCAATATCGCGTGCACTGCACAGGATTGCAGGACGGTTGCAGGGTGGTCCCATTGAACCGCATTATGTGTGTTTGGCAGCGCAACATGGCCCCGTGCGGTTTACATTTTCCACTGTATTGCAAATGTGGCGCGTGTGCAGCCATGAGCGGCTGTATGGTTCATATTCAGGCAGGGGGAGGTGATCGTGGGGAAGATGGGCTGCTAAAACCGTGGTTCAACTGTCTATTTTTACTGCCCTCCCCAGCCGCACATGTGTAAGAGCTCTTACAGTACTTTGGAGAAAGAAAAAAAAAAAAACAAAAAAAAACAACAACAACAACAACAACCATGCAGCAAGACTTTGAATAAGAATAGTAATAATAATAATAATAATAAAAATAATAATACCTGACATTAAATTAAAAAAAAAAACAATTCATGCAATACCATGAATAATAATTTAAAAAAAAAAATTATGCAACAATACCTTGATTTTTTCTTTTTTTTTTTTTTTTTTTTTTTTTTTTTTAATTCAAGGTATTCTTGCATGAATTTAAGTCATGCAAAATACCTTGAATTAAAAATAAATAAATAATTAATAAATAATAATAATAAATAATAAAATCATACAAGAATACCTTGAATTAAAAAAAACACAAAAATAAATAATAATATCATACAAGAATACCTTGAATTAAAAAAAACAAAAAAATAAATAAATAATAATATTTATCATACAAGAATACCGTGAATTAAAAAAAAAACAAAAATAAAAAATGCAAGAATACCTTGAATTAAAAAAAAAAAAAAAAATAAATAATATTATCATACAAGAATACCGTGAATTAAAAAAAAACAAAAATAAATAATATCATAACAAGAATACCTTGAATTAAAAAAAACAAAAAAATAAAATAAATAATATTATCATACAAGACACCGTGAATTAAAAAAAAAAAAAAAATTTCCAAATAATATCATACAAGAATACCTTGAATAAAAAAAAAAAAAAATAAATAAATAATATTATCATACAAAAGAATACCGTGAATTAAAAAAAAAAAAAATGCAACAATACAGAAAAAAAAAAAAAGAAAAAACACACACAATCACACACACACACACACACACACACAACACACACACGAAGATAATGTAAACTTTTTTGGATTGAAATTACATATTTTTTAGTTAACTGCTGCATATCCACATACACTCTCTTTTTCGGGCACACATTGCGTCAAATGGTGGTTGGAAACCGCCAGAGACGCTCAATTTGAGGATCGCTTATGGTGATCAGATGTTCGTAACCGCTGTATAAAGTGCGCCCGGCCCCCAGCTCACAGAGATTCTCCAATTTTAAAATCCTCCATCCCTGGGTATCCCAATGACCAAAGTATTACCCGGGGGCGCCACTTTCTGGTCTCTTTCCTATTAATAAGAAGACCCATACAAGCTGGCTGGGGGGGCCATCATCGGATTACATTACACACGCCCGCATGTCTCACGCATTTATCGAACAAAATGTGACTTTTGTACAACTTTGCAAATTTTTGGGATTTTTTAAAGTGGAGGTAAAAAAAAAAAAAAAAAAAAAAAAATGTTGGAAACGCAAATTATAAAAAATAAAAAAAAAAAATAGTGAGCGCTCAAATATCCCCGCATGACAAAACGTTGCAGCTTTTATCGCCTACAGATACAATGTATCACTTTAGGTGTTATGAGTCTCCCTGAGTCAGCTGATCATTATCTCCCCACAACACCCAGCAAAGTCTAAAACACAACAAAGTGACAACAAGAAGTAAAAAGTTGTTACTGAAGCAGAGAGGAGATCCTGAGTCGGCAGAGCTGGAGAGAAGTCGGAGAAGTTGAGTCCCAGTCTGATCTGGAGGCTGCAAGCTCTTACCTTGGAGAAGCTGCGGAGAGGAGGATGGACGAGGAGAAGGAGGAGGAAGCTGTGCAGTTTGGATGAGACAGACAGAGAATGGAGAGTCCAGATCAGACCAGATCAGTTATGGATTCTGTCCCGCCCTGCACTGTACAGGTGAGAACAAGCCTTACTGGATTGCTCCGCCAACATCCCCCACCCAGAATGGAGCTACCCAACACTGCTGGAGCCAGAGGAGAGAGAACGAGCGCGAGAGAGCATGCGAGAGAGCGAGAGAACACAAGAGAGCAAGCCAGAGAGAGAGCGGGGCAAGCCCAAGAAAGAGAGAGAGAGAGAGAGAGAGAGAGAGAGAGAGAATGAATGTATGCTCGAGCGAGAGCCAGAGAGAGAGCGGCTAGCGCATGTGAGCAAGCAAGAACCCAGGAGAGAGAGCTCAAGAGCGCAGAAGCCCAAGAGAGCACAAGCCAGAAAGACAGAGCACGAGAAAGAGCATGTGAGAGCGCACACGTGAGCCAGAGAGGGAGAGCAAGCGCACGTGAGCCAGAGAGGGAGAGCAAGCGCACGTGAGCCAGAGAGGGAGAGCAAGCGCCACGTGAGCCAGAGAGAGGAGAGCAAGCGCACGTGAGCCAGAGAAGGGAGAGCAAGCGCACGTGAGCCAGAGAGCGTGTGTGCCACATGAGCCAAGAGAGCGCGCGAGCCAGAGAGAGAGAGCAAGCGCACACGTGAGCCAGAGAGAGAGAGAGCGTAGAGCGACTGCACATGAGCCAGAAGAGAGAGAGCGCACACGTGAGCCAGAGAGAGAGAGAGAGAGCGCACACGTGAGCCAGAGAGAGAGAGAGTTGAGCGCACACGTGAGCAGAGAGGAGAGAGAGCGCACACGTGGACCAGCGAGAGAGAGAGCGCACACGTGAGCCAGCGAGAGAGAGAGCGCACACGTGAGCCAGCGAGAGAGAGAGCGCACACGTGAGCCAGCGAGAGAGAGAGCGCACACGTGAGCCAGCGAGAGAGAGAGCGCACACGTGAGCCAGCGAGAGAGAGAGAGCGCACACACGTGAGCCAGCGAGAGAGAGAGCGCACACGTGAGCCAGCGAGAGAGAGCGCACACGTGAGCCAGCGAGAGAGAGAGCGCACAACGTGAGCCAGCGAGAGAGAGAGCGCACACGTGAGCCAGCGAGAGAGAGAGAGCGCACACGTGAGCCAGCGAGAGAGAGAGAGCGCACACGTGAGCCAGCGAGAGAGAGAGCGCACACGTGAGCCAGCGAGAGAGAGCGGGCACACGTGAGCCAGCGAGAGAGAGCGCACACGTGAGCCAGAGAGAGAGAGTGCGCACACGTGAGCATGAGCTGAAAAGTGCGAGGGGCCAAAAAAAGTGCCTGAGAGAGAAGGTGAGCGGTCGCACTCAAGTGACGAAGTGCGTGTATATATTTATGAATTAGAATTCCTCCTCTGGAATCAGTCAGGTGTTAGCAGAGGTAGCAGCACAAGGTCATGTAGGTCCTTAGGGAGCGATCTTCTCACTGGGTTCCGGGCATCTCCATTGGCTTGCGCAGGGTGGCACAACTCCTGCGCACACACAGGATTCAGTCATTCAGAAGCATCCTTCAAGAATAGACATGCAATAAAATGCATCAACTTGCTCGCAGGCTTCTGTGGCATGTAAATGTAGCTCAGCTTATATCGCTGGCCCTGTGCCGGAATGACAGAATCCTGTGCCTGTTACGCCATCCCGCGCCAACCAATGGAGATGACCGGAACCCAGGGAGAAGATGCCTGGGCTGGCGAGGGACTCGCTAGACAGGAGGGAAGTTTGGTGCCCTTAGTTCTGCTTTAATAGAATGCACGAGATGATTGGGGCCTTACTGTCCAGATTGTGGAAGCCATTGGATCAACATGACAGCCAAGCAACTGGCATCTTTGAGATAAGAAGGCTGGCAATAGCAGCCTTCATATCACATTCTCCAAGGTCAGGCTTCATTAACAAGGAAGAAAGTCCTCCTTGCATGTTGTTGCGTTGGCGCCCATTTGTAGGCACAGAACAATGAAGGGTAATACACAGTCGGGGATTCTCACACACCTCGCCATCACATAGGCATGGAGGCTGCTATGGGGGTCCAACGCAAGTCAGCGCGCTCCTACGCTTCCACAGCTGCATGCACTCTCAAGTCACTCATGCACAGTCCTTCGTTGACATTCATTGCGTCTCGAGATGAAATTAAGAACTTCATATGCTTGAAGGACCCTGGTGAGACCCTTCTAATCAATTCTACCACAGAGGGTCCAGCAAACCTCTTGGGGCCCCAAACACATGAGCAGCCAGCACTCCCTCCTCCCTAGGCAAAGTCTCACAAGCTAATTTCCATTTTATTTCAGCCTGCTAGAAAGACAAACATGCAAGGCTGGGGAAAAACAAAATGAATAGATTTTAGAGCCCATAGGACAATGGGTGTTTTATCTGGCCTTCTCCTTGGAGGAGTCTACACTGGAAGCTTTGATGATGGTGGAGATTGGACAAGGTCTAAGGTGTTTGTTGTAGTCTGCTCTCAATAGATTAGCCATCATGGCGAGGTAACCATTTGCTTGCAGACACCCTATTGTGGGCCCCAATTGTCTCATGGAATTACGAGATTATATCTGGTCTCAAGGAGACAAAGGGTTTATGAAGACCCGGCCTTCATCCTGGAAGTCCATATTATACACATGACCACTTTCTGAGGTCAATTTCGGTGTCAATACACAAGAAGGTCATCTGCCTACCATGTATCAGGGTTGGGTGTAGAGGGCGCCGTTAGAATCCACTGGAAGACCCGAGCGCCCCACCAACCAACACTTTTAAAAAGTTAACTTATGAGGGATGTCCTAATATAGAAGGGGCTAAAAAAAACATATTGGTGGAACAAACCTCAACAAAAGTCGATCAAAAGCGGGATCCTAACAGAGCCACTCACAGCTCGAATTTTAAGTGATTCAGCAAGAATTAGATGTATTTTGCACTGGATATTGCCACCTTAAACAACTAATACTAGAACAGGAAGTTCACTGGTACATTGTATGGGGGAACCCTGTGGACAGCGACATACGGGGGAAACCCTGTGGACAGCGACGTTACGGGGGGGAGCCCTGTGGACAGCCGTGTACGGGGGGAGCCCTGTGGACAGCCGTGTACGGGGGGAGCCCTGTGGACAGCCGTGTACGGGGGGAGCCCTGTGGACAGCCGTGTACGGGGGGAGCCCTGTGGACAGCCGTGTACGGGGGGAGCCCTGTGGACAGCCGTTGTACGGGGGGAGCCCTGTGGACAGCCGTGTACGGGGGGAGCCCTGTGGACAGCGACGTACGGGGGGGGGACCCTGTGGACAGCGACGTACGGGGGAACTAGAGGACCCTGTGGACAGCGACGTACGGGGGAACCCTGTGGACAGCGACGTACGGGGGAACCCTGTGGACAGCGACGTACGGGGGGAACCCTGTGGACAGCGACGTACGGGGGAACCCTGTGGACAGCGACGTACGGGGGGAACCCTGTGGACAGCGATGTAAAGGGCAGCTCTGTGAACTCTTGAATAGGGGGGAGGGGTCTGATGACCAGGGGCATATTTACCACAAGGCAAACAAGACATTTGCCTAGAGCGGCATTTTTTTTTAGGGGGGCAGCAGTGATGTACGGGGGAACCCTGTGGACAGCGACGTACGGCGGAGCCCTGTGGACAGTGGTGTAAAGGGGAACCCTGTGGACAGCAACGTAAAAGGGGAACCCTGTGGACAGTGGTGAAAAGGGGAACCCTGTGGACAGCGACGTACCTGGGGGAGCCCTGTGGACAGCGGTGTAAAAGGGGAACCCTGTGGACAGCGACGTAAAAAGGGGAACCCTGTGGAAAAACAGCGACGTAAAAGGGGAACCCTGTGGACAGCGACGCTAAAAGGGGAACCCTGTGGACAGCGACGTAAAAGGGGAACCCTGTGGACAGCGACGTAAAAGGGGAACCCTGTGGACAGCGACGTAAAAGGGGAACCCTGTGGACAGCGACGTAAAGGGGAACCCTGTGGACAGCGACGTAAAAGGGGAACCCTGTGGACAGCGACGTAAAAAGGGGGAACCCTGTAACAGCGACGTAAAAGGGAACCCTGTGGACAGCGACGTAAAAGGGGAACCCTGTGTGAACAGCGACGTAAAAGGGGAACCCGTGGACAGCGACGTAAAAGGGGAACCCTGTGGACAGCGACGTAAAAGGGGAACCCTGTGGACAGCGACGTAAAAGGGGGAACCCTGTGGACAGCGACGTAAAAGGGGAACCCTGTGGACAGCGACGTAAAAGGGGAACCCTGTGGGACAGCGACGTAAAAGGGGTAACCCTTGGGACAGCGACGTAAAAGGGGAACCCTGTGGACAGCGACGTAAAAGGGGAACCCTGTGGACAGCGACGTAAAAGGGGAACCCTGTGTGACAGCGACGTAAAAGGGAACCCTGTGGACAGTGATGTACAGGGCAGCTCTGTGAACTCTTGCATAAGGGGGAGAGGGGTCTGATGACCTGGGACGTATTTACCACAAGGCAAACAAGGCATTTGCCTAGGGCTGCATTTTTTAAAGGGGCAGCACTGCCCCCCAGAAGAAGGGTTATATGTGGCATGGGCACCAGGTAGGATCTGAGAGAGGCCACAAGCTGTTAGCGGAAGGCTCTCTCAGCTGGGGGGGGGGGGGGGGGGGGGGGGGGGAATGGGACAGGGGTGTTGTTGGTCAGGCTCTCTCTGGGGGGGGGTCTGGTCTTAGGGCAGCACAAAACCTAAATACACCACTGCCGATGACCAGAGACCCCCTTACATCAGAGTTTCCCTTTACACCAGAGTCTGCAGCACTCACCCTTACATCAGAGTCCTCAAAGATCTCCTTTACATTGCAAAGGGGGGAATTGTGCAGACCCTGATGGAAAGGGGAACCCTGCAGACTATGATGTAAGTGGGAACTCATGCGCTGGGTTATAAATGAACCTGAACTTCATATAAAAAGGAGAACATTTTTTTTTTTTGCCTATTGATATACCTTACGCACATTGCCAATCACACTAGTTGCAGGTTTGTAGCTTAAATATCGATTTTTTGCAATGAAAACGGCCATTTTTGGCCAACTGTTTCGAAGATGGTCATTAAAAAAACGGGCTCTGTCAGTAAATTTTGTTGGGTCAGTAAATTTCACTTTCGGAAGGTTAGCAACCCTGAAGGTGTATTTGGTGAAACTGCATGCTTCCACAGCTTGAGCCCCATAGACTGGTTGGGTCCCGGCTTTGCGTCTACAGAGTACTGAAAATTCCACTTTTCGGCTTATGTTGCATTTAAGTCCTCTCTGAAATCTCAGGAATGAACCTTCCAGTTTCCCTCACCTGCTACATTACTGTCATTTCCATTCATGGAAGGGATTCCGTATCAATTTTTCGAGTGTTTCATCAGATAAGGCTGCCTGTTGATGAGGACATTCAAAACATACGGGCCTGATCCATCATGAAAGAGGCAGACAGAAATGTTCTTCAAAACTGTACATGGGACACAAGATTAGGCTGAAAAAAGAAAGGAGGAATAAAAGAGAATGAAAGTGGTGGGATGGCTACTATGGAGGTGGTGGGATAACGATTATGGATGTGGTGGGATGACTAGTATTGATGTGGTGGAATGACAGGTATGATGGTGGTGGGGATGACTACGATGGATGCTGTGAGGTGGCTACTACAAAAGTAGAGGGGTAGCTAGTATGGAGGTAATGGGACATCTACTATGGAAATGGGGGTATGATCACAACGAAAGTGGAGGGATGACTACTATGGAGAATGACCACTATGAAGAGTGGAGGGATGGCTGGTACGCCGGTAGTGGGACATCTACTATGGAAGTGGAGGGATGACTACTATGGAGGAGGACTACAACGAAAGTGGAGGGATGACTACTATGGAGAATGACCACTATGAACAGTGAAGGGATGGCTGGTATGCCGGTAATGGGACATCTACTATGGAAGTGGGGGGTATAACTACAACGAAAGTGGAGGGATGACTACTATGGAGAGTGGAGGGATGGCTGGTATGCCGGTAGTGGGACATCTACTATGGAAGTGGAGGGATGACTACTATGGAGGAGGACTACAATGAAAATAGAGGGATGACTACTATGGAGAATGACCACTATGAACAGTGAAGGGATGGCTGGTATGCCAGTAGTGGGACATCTATGGAAGTGGAGAGATGACTACAATGGAGGATAACTACTATGAAAGTGGAGGGATGGCTGGTATGGAGGTAATAGGACATCTATAGAATTGGAGGGATGTGTACTATGGAGAATGACTATTATAGAAGAGGAAGGATGACTACTATGGCAGAGGACTACTATGGAAGCGGAGAGATGTTTACTATGGAGGCTGTGCGATGGCTACTACACAAGTGGAGGGATGGCTAGTATGGAGGTAGTGGGACATCTACTATGGAAGTGGTGGTATGACTACTATGGAGGATGACTACTATGGAATTGGAGAGACGATGACTACTGTGGAGGTTGACTACTATGGAAGCGGAGGGATGACTGCTATGAAGGTGGTGAGATGCCTAATATGAAAGTGGCGGGATGACTAGTATGGAGGCAGCAGGACATCTACTATGGAAGTGGTGGTATGACTATTATGGAGGATGGCTACTATGGAAGTGGAAAGATGACTATGAGGGTGACTGCTATGCAGGATGACTTCTATGAAGTGGAGGGATGACTGCCAGGAAGGATGACTATGGAAGCAGAGGGATGATTACTATGGAGGCTTTGAGATGGCTACTGCGAAAGTGGAAGGATGGTAGTATGGAGGTAGACTACTATGGAAGTGGTGCTATGACTGTTATGGAGGATGGCTACTATGGAGTGGAGAGATGACTATGGAAGCAGAGGGATGACTGCCATGGAGGATGACTACTGGAGGCTTTGAGATGGCTACTATGAAGGATAGCTGGAGGTAGTGGGACACTACTATAGGAAGGCGGTATGACTATATGGAAGCTAGATGGATTACTATGGAGTGGAGGGATGACTACTATGGAGGCTTTGAGATGGCTATTGCGAAAGTGGAAGGATAGCTAGTATGGAGGTAGCGGGACATCTACTATGGAAGTGGTGCTATGACTGTTATGGAGGATGGCTACTATGGAAGTGGAGAGATGACTATGGAAGCAGTGGAGGGAGGGATGACTGCCATGGAGGATACTATGACTACTATGGAGGCTTTGAGATGGCTACTATGAAATTGGAAGGAGGGAGGTAGTGGATACGCTAGCTAATATGGAGGTAGCGGGACATCTACTATAGGAGTGGCGGTATGACTATTATGGAGGATGGCTATTATGGAAGTGGAGAGATGACTATGGAAGTGGAGGGATGACTACTATGGAGGCTTTGAGATGGCTATTACAAAAGTGGAAGGATAGCTAGTATGGAGGTAGCGGGACATCTACTATGGAAGTGGTGGTATGACTGTTATGGAGGATGGCTACTATGGAAGCGGAGAGATGACTATGTAGGGTGACTGCTATGCAGGATGACTTCTGTGGAAGCGGAGGGATGACTGCCATGGAGGATGACTACTATGGAGGCTTTGAGATGGCTACTATGGGAGTGGAGGGATGGCTAGTATGGAGGTAGTGGGACATCTACTATGGAAGTGGTGGCGTGAATACTATGGAGGACTGTTGTGGAGGTAGTGGGATCGCTACCATGGACATGGACGGTGGCGGGATCGCTACCTTGGACGGTGGCGGGATCGCTACCTTGGACGGTGGCGGGATCGCTACCTTGGACGGTGGCGGGATGGACGGTGGCGGGATCGCTACCTTGGACGGTGGCGGGATCGCTACTACCATGGACGGTGGCGGGATCGCTACCTTGGACGGTGGCGGGATCGCTACCTTGGACGGTGGCGGGATCGCTACCATGGACGGTGGCGGGATCCCTACCATGGACGGTGGCGGGATCCCTACCATGGACGGTGGCGGGATCCCTACCATGGACGGTGGCGGGATCCCTACCATGGACGGTGGCGGGATCCCTACCATGGACGGTGGCGGGATCCCTACCATGGACGGTGGCGGGATCCCTACCATGGACGGTGGCGGGATCACTACCATGGACGGTGGCGGGATCACTACCATGGACGGTGGCGGGATCACTACCATGGACGGTGGCGGGATCACTACCATGGACGGTGGCGGGATCACTACCATGGACGGTGGCGGGATCACTACCTTGGACGGTGGCGGGATCACTACCTTGGACGGTGGCGGGATCACTACCTTGGACGGTGGCGGGATCACTACCTTGGACGGTGGCGGGATCACTACCTTGGACGTGGCGGGATCACTACCTTGGACGGTGGCGGATCGCTACCTTGGATGGTGGTGGGATGAATTACGTTGGTGCCCAATTGTCTTCCAGTAGCACTCCACCAGATTTTCCAACCTGTCCAGTTGACTGTACCCTCCCCACATCGTATGGCCAGGACTTTGTATGGGAATCTAGCATTATAATTTGTGAATTTTATTCGATCAGATTGGTAAGACTTTTATTGTTCTCCTGTCCACACAAAGTGTTTGTTTTTTTTACTTTCAGCCATCGTTGGGGCCTTCAGAGTTAATCTTCACCTCCCAGGCCATCAGATCTTGTTATTCGTTTCCTTGTGTGCGTATTCAGGTCAAATGGTCTTCATGTCTCTACGGGGAAAAGAATCTGGTCTGACATGAAAGACAAGAAGATCGAAGATTAGCCGTGGCTGACATTTGTTCAGCTGATGCGATTTCCCCCTCACTTTGGAAACGATTTACTCAGACTTCTCATTGTGTTTTCCTGGACAGGAAATGAGTCGAAATCAGCAGAACCGGGCTTGGGTTGGCCAATAACTGGAGGGCTGATTTCTGAACGAACGCCCCATATTTCTCCATCTCTCAAAGTCTGAAGGGTGCAACGGACAGGAAAAAAAAAAAAAAAATCGTCATCCTAGAAGCCTCCAGGGAAATACCTCCGAGGATCACCTCTACCTGCTGCTTCTGGATTGCGCCAGTAGTCGTCTTTGTAAACACCCGGCAGATGGACTTTGGCAGTCGGAGCCTCGCGGTTGCGTCGCGTTGCGTCGTGTTCCACTTGTATCCAGTTATTACAAGCTGGGGCGGCCCGGGGCGATGGGTGGCAGCAGATCGACATGATACAATGTACGTCCTTCAGATACAAGGAGCGCTCTGTTCCTCAACACCAGATTACGTCTGTCTGTGTGTGTGCGCCGTCCAATCTACCCAGACGGGGACCAGAGCCAATTGTGATCCCCCAGAAAGGTCATCTAGAACCAAGGGCAAGCATGTCAAATTGTGCCCCCCCCACAAGATGAGTGAGCATTATGTCAGCAAACATCCCCCCCACACCAAGATGAATGAGCATTATATGTCAGCAACCCCCCCCCCCCCCCCAAGATGAATGAGCATTGTGTGTCAGCAAACATCCCCCCCACCCAAGATGAATGAGCATTATATATGTCAGCAAACATCCCCCCCCCCCAGATGAATGAGCATTATATGTCAGCAACCCCCCCCCCCCCCCCCAAGATGAATGAGCATTATGTGTCAGCAAACATCCCCCCCCCCCCCAAGATGAATGAGCATTATATGTCAGCAAACATCCCCCCCCCCCCCCCCAAGATGAATGAGCATTATATGTCAGCAAACATCCCCCCCCAAGATGAATGAGCATTATATGTCAGCAAACATCCCCCCCCCAAGATGAATGAGCATTATATGTCAGCAAACCCCCCCCCCCCCCCCCCAAGATGAATGAGCATTATATGTCAGCAACCCCCCCCCCCCCCCCCAAGATGAATGAGCATTATGTGTCAGCAAACATTCCCCCCCCCCCCCCCCCAAGATGAATGAGCATTATATGTCAGCAAACATCCCCCCCCCCCCAATGAATGAGCATTGTGTCAGCAAACATCCCCCCCCCCCCCAAGATGAATGAGCATTATATGTCAGCAAACATCATCCCCCCCCCCCCCAAATGAATGAGCATTATATGTCAGCAAACCCCCCCCCAAATTAATGAGCATTATATGTCAGCAAACATCCCCCCCAAAATGAATGAGCATTATATGTCAGCAAACCCCCCCCCCCCCAAAATGAATGAGCATTATATGTCAGCAAAGATCCCCCCCCCAATGAATGAGCATTATGTGTCAGCAAAGATCCCCCCCCCATAAAAAAGCAAATATCACACACAAGCACTAATCTGCATGTTTACCTGCTGAGCATAAATTGCCCCTCCTCCCATAACAAATCTACCCCCCCCCCCCCACTGAAACACATTCTCCCCAGGGCCCCCCCCCCCCCCCAGGACAAATCCTCTCTCCCTATATGCCCCAGCACAAATTTCCCTCTTCCAATTCCCAACCTAGCACAAATCCCCCCCCCCCCCAAAAAAAAGGGTCCACCTCGCACAAATCCTCCACCCCTCAAATTTCCCCTCTGAGCACAAATTCCACCCACCCAGCAAAACCCCCCCCCCCCCCAAAAAAAAAGTCAACCACTTTACACAAATCCTCCACCCCTCAAATTTCCCCAATGAGCACACACCCCTCTCCCCCACCCCTTGCAGTACACATTCCCCTCCCCCAATCCCCATCCTAGCACAAATCTCCCCCCCCCCCCAAAAAAAAATCCACCTCACACAAATCCTCCACCTCTCAAATTTCCCCTCCCAGCACAAATTCCCCTCCACAAATTCCCCCCCCCCCCCCCCCCCGAAAAAAAAAAGTCAACTTCCTTGCACAAATCCTCCACCCTCAAATTTCCCCAATAAGCAAAAATTCCACCCCCCCCCCCCCCCATCTCCTGCAGTTCAAATTCCCTCCCCCCAATCCCCATACTAGCACAAATCCCCTCCCCAAAAAAAAGTCCAGCTCCTGGCACTAATCCTCCACCCCTAAAAATTTCCCCTCAGAGTACAAATCCCCTCCCCTCCCAGCACAAATCTACTCCTCCAATCCCCATCCTAGCACAACCCCCCCACAAATGTCCTCCTGTACATTGTGTCATTTCCTGCCCCCGGTGATCAGACTGTACATTGTGACGTTGTGTCATTTCCTCCCCCAGTGATCAGACTGTACATTGTGACGTTGTGTCATTTCCTCCCCCAGTGATCAGACTGTACATTGTGACGTTGTGTCATTTCCTCCCCCAGTGATCAGACTGTACATTGTGACGTTGTGTCATTTCCTCCCCCAGTGATCAGACTGTACATTGTGACGTTGTGTCATTTCCTCCCCCAGTGATCAGACTGTACATTGTGACGTTGTGTCATTTCCTCCCCCAGTGATCAGACTGTACATTGTGACGTTGTTTCATTTCCTCCCCCAGTGATCAGACTGTACATTGTGACGTTGTTTCACTTCCTCCCCCAGTGATCAGACTGTACATTGTGACGTTGTGTCATTTCCTCCCCCAGTGATCAGACTGTACATTGTGACGTTGTGTCATTTCCTCCCCCAGTGATCAGACTGTACATTGTGACGTTGTGTCATTGTGACGTTTCCTCCCCCCCAGTGATCAGACTGTACATTGTGACGTTGTTTCACTTCCTCCCCCCAGTGATCAGACTGTACATTGTAACGTTGTTGTGATCAGACTGTACATTGTAACGTTGTGTCATTTCCTCCCCCCCAGTGATCAGACTGTACATTGTGACGTTGTGTCACTTCCTCCCCCAGTGATCAGACTGTACATTGTGACGTTGTGTCACTTCCTCCCCCAGTGATCAGACTGTACATTGTGACGTTGTGTCAGGCCCCAGTGCACATTGTGAGGGGTGATCTGACTCTTGTAACGTTGTAGCAGGCTGCAGTCAGGGGCTGATCTACGATGTGTGGGCAGAACGCGGATCGGGTGTGTCGGCCAATGAACAGCTCAGCCTCTGCCGGAACACGCTTTACTCTCCTGGCCTGCATGGCCCCGGGACACCATACACTGATGGGGGGAGGGGAACCAGTTCTGCCAACTCCTGACAACAACATCACACCCCGACACCGAGGTAGTTCGAGGTTAAAGTGCGGAGAGAGTCGATCAGCGACTCCTAGAGGCGAATGTGAGCCGGCCGCCCCCTAGCCAATCAGTCTCAAACCTCGGAGGGTCCAATCACACGCAGGAACAAGCCGCAACGCAGGGCCACGCCCCTTCTCTGTGCGTAGATTGTGCGCTTTCCCCGACACGCACAGAAGCGCGGCGCCCATTCAGGCCGCGCCGTTGTTAGACCGCAGTCCCTGCGTTCCTCAGTAATACAAAGCAAAAGCATTCCAAAAAAAAAAAAAAAGAAAAAACCTTGAACCCCACCCCACCCCCCCACGAGGGTCCCCATCAGACTCCCCTACATTGGAGTGAATCCGAATTTCGGAAGATCTTTCTATTCCTTCCATTTCTATTCTATTCTATTTTCCTCCATTCTTTTTATGTTCTATTTGAATTCATTCTATTCTAAAATCAGAATTTTGGCAGACGGGTATATTCAAATTTTTTTATTCTTTTAATGTCTATACTATTTTATTCTATTTTACTCTATTCTTTTCTATTCTATTCTATTATATTCTATTCAAATTCATTCTGTTCAAAATTCGAATTTTGGAAGACAGGTATTGTTTTTTTTTTCCCTATTCTATTCCTTTAATTTCTATTCTTTTTTATTTATTCTATTCTATTTTATGCTGTTCTTTTCCATTCTATTCTTTTCTATTCTCAAATTCATTCTACTCAAAATTCGAATTTTGGCAGAGAGGTATATTCTGTTTCAGTCTAAAGGAATAGAATAGCAAAAAACAATAGACTGAAACAGAATATACCTCTCTGCCAAAATTCGAATTTTGAGTAGAATGAATTTGAGAATAGAATGGAAAAGAACAGCATAAAATAGAATAGAATAAATAAAAAAGAATAGAAATTAAAGGAATAGAATAGGGAAAAAAAAAACAATACCTGTCTTCCAAAATTCGAATTTTGAACAGAATGAATTTGAATAGAATATAATAGAATAGAATAGAAAAGAATAGAGTAAAATAGAATAAAATAGTATAGACATTAAAAGAATAAAAAAATTTGAATATACCCGTCTTCTGAAGTTCGAATAGAATATCAAATAAAACAACAGAGTAAAATAGAACAGAAAATAAAAGAATAGGATAAGACAGAATAGACATTAAAGGAATAGAAATGAAAAACATAGAATAGATAAGAACAGCGTAAAACTGAACAAAATTGAATAGAAAATAAAAATAGACTAGAATAGAATAGAAATTAAAGGAAATAGAATAGCAAAAAACAATATTTTCTCTTCTAGTCTATTTTATTTTCTATTCAATTTTATTCAGTTTTACGCTGTTCTTATCTATTCTATGTTTTTCATTTCTATTCCTTTAATGTCTATTCTGTCTTATCCTATTCTTTTATTTTCTGTTCTATTTTACTCTGTTGTTTTATTTGATATTCTATTCGAACTTCAGAAGACGGGTATATTCAAATTTCTTTTAATGTCTATACTATTTTATTCTATTTTACTCTATTCTTTTCTATTCTATTATTTTCTATTCTATTCAAAATTATTCTGTTCAAAATTCGAATTTTGGAAGACAGGTATTGTTTTTTTTTCCCTATTCTATTCTTTTAAATGTCTATTCTATTTTATTTTCTATTCTACTCAAATTCATTCTACTCAAAATTCGAATTTTGGCAGACGGGTATATTCTATTTTAGTCTGTTTTTTTTCTATTCTATTCCTTTATTTTCTATTCAATTTTTTTCAGTTTTCGCTGTCCTTATCTATTCTATGCTTTTATTTTCGATTTCTTTAATGTCTATTCTATTTAATCCCATTCTTTTAATTTTCTGTTCTATTTTGATATTCTATTTTATTATTTTATATTCTATTCGAACTTCAGAAGAGACAGGTATATCCTATTTTATTCTATTCTTTTAATGTCTATACTATTCTTTTCTATTCAAATTTATTCATTGTTCAACATTCGAATTTTGGAAGACAGAATAAAAAAATAGAATAGGAAAAAAAAAAAATTAGAATATACCTATTTTACGCTGTTTTTCCATTCTATTCTATTCCTTCAAATGTCTATTCTATTTTTTAATTTTCTTTTCTATTTTGTTCTCTTTTACTCTAGTTTATTATTTTCTATTCTATTCGAATATCAGAAGACAGGTATATTCCAAATTTTGATAGTTTTTTTTTTATTCTATTTTCTATGTTTAAATTTCTATTCTAGTGCATTCTATTCTGTTCCACTCTGTTCTTTAGTTTTTATTTTCCATTATGTTTTCTGTATTCTTTTCTATTCTATTCTTTAAATTTTCTATTTTATGTTATTTCTTTATTTTCTATTCTATTTTATTCCGAATTTCTTTTCTTGTTTTCAAAATTCAGTTTCGAACTGGTTTCCGAATACGATTCCGATTCTTTTCCCAATTTCAGCCGAATTTCATCTCGTTATAGCGGATGTGTTTAAAATCCTTTACTGTTGGATACGTCCGAATAATGAAAAACGTTCGATTTGGATTCAGAACAAAACGGATTTTCACGCGTCTACAGGTCACCTTCTTCTGTTGCTCCGGTTCTGAGGATCACGCGCCCATTGTAGGTACTTGTGGCCGTGGACACGGATCAGCATGGACACCCCCCCGACCCGTCTGCACAGCCCCCCATACACAACGAACTGCGATGAACAGTTTTTTTTCTGCTTTCAACACTTCAGAGACAAACATGTTCACTTGCTGCCAGGAGCGGACTGACCATTCGAGCACTGCCCGAGGGCCCGGGGTCAGTAGGGGGCCCCATGAAATGCCCCTGGTACCTTTTATAGGCTTTTTTTTTGATGTGTCCAAGGACACGGGGCCCCATGATCCCCTATTGCCCGGGGGCCCCATGAGTTGTCAGTCCGCCCCTGTTTGCTGCCCACTTTCCATTGTAAGGAGATAATCGATGCAATTCACGAGATCGGTCAGCGGTCATAATGTTTCTGGCTGATCTGTGTATGAGAATTAGCCGAACCGGGAGGAAAGGTCTTTAAACCAATCGTGGCTCAGGATCCAACCGGGGGGGGGGTCCCCACGGAGGGTTAACCTGCCGCACAGAGGGGACAGGAAGGAGATTCGGATAATTCGGCCAACATTGAAGAAACCGAATGCTGGTGACCTGCCAGACCCGCCCCCCCCCCCCCCCCCCCAGCGATGGAGACAAAGCCGCACAGAAGGCGATTGTGGGAGAACAAGTGGAGGTATTCATGGCGAGCGAAGGAAAGCGGGGAGAAATGCGGCGAGCGAGTGAGCGCGCACCCAGGATGAGCCCCTCACCAGGAGATCTTTATTTAGGAAGATCGTTCAGCGACGACTCAGCAAAGAGCTGAACGTTTTCGGGTCGATTGTTGCGGAGATCGATCGATGTCGCCACTATTCTACGTTTGGATGAATTCTGCTAAAGTGATTCCGCTATTCCGGCTAATGGGGGGGGGGGGGGGGGGGGAGGGGGGGGGGGGGGGGTTTGTTTTTTTTGTGTGTTTATGTTTTTTGTGTTTTTTTTGTTTGTTTTTAGTGTTTTTGTGTTTTTAGTGTTGTGTGTTTTTTTGTGTTTTTGTTTTTTTTTGTGTTTTTGTGTAAATCATTCTTC
This sequence comes from Staurois parvus, assembly GCA_951230385.1. Taxonomy (NCBI): domain Eukaryota; kingdom Metazoa; phylum Chordata; class Amphibia; order Anura; family Ranidae; genus Staurois; species Staurois parvus. The sequence continues at coordinate 723 of CATNWA010015634.1, read as the reverse complement.
CCCTTTTCATCCTCAGGGTTGCAGGTCTCCTGCAGCCTCTTTGCAGCCACTTCCTTTCTACAGGCACTGCAGTGACGGCGGATCTCACAAATGTCAGACCTGATGCACGACGAACGCTTGTGGCAAAATTAATAATTTTTTTTTTTGTTTTTGGGTGGTGTGTTTTTTTTGTGGGTTTTGTTTTTTTTTTGTAAATCATTCTTCCCCCCTTTTTCATCCTCAGGGTTGCAGGTCTCCTGCAGCCTCTTTGCAGCCACTTCCTTTCTACAGGCACTGCAGTGACGGCGGATCTCCCAGCTGTCTGACCTGATGCACGACGAGCACGTTGCAGCAAAATTAAATAAATAAATCAAATATAAATAAATGGGACACGCCCATGCCACGCCCCCAACTGCACACTAATAGGATTGGTTCAAGTCCAAAAATGTTTTTTTTTTTTTTTTTTTTAATTAATCCTCGTTATTTTCCTTTATAAAAAGGCATTTCAGAATTCCAGCAGCTGGTTGGATGAAATATTTGTTTTCAAATATTTTGATTACACATTTTATATACATGGGAGCAATATAAAGCACAGAGGGAAAAGTTTGATATAAAGGAAGGACATTTTATATACATAGGAGAGGAAGGGGGAAGGAAGAGGAGGAAGAGAGAGCATAGAGGAGGAAGAGGAAGAAGAGGAGCATAGAGAGAGGAAGAGGAAGGAAGAGGAGCATAGAGAGAGGA